>OU026145.1:105805223-106046581 GCA_907269125.1 Eristalis pertinax | reverse complement strand
TTGCATCGCAACTGGAATTAAAACGAAATTTTCGATTTCAAAAAGTGTCACAATCCAATAAATTGCAGTTTTAAATGCATTTGATCAAGGAAGCACTCCACCATAAAATGATACAAATAAAAAAAACCCCCGACAATTTTCAATTCTGTAGACAGTCGAGCTGAATGGGTGTTTAACAGCCCGCAGGTACAGACAATAAGACAGGACAGTGAACGTCAATGGTCGCCATCAAGGCCTTGCACCGTGAACGGCAGACCGCTCCCGACCTTGAGACGTGATGATGATACGAAAGTGGACAGGATTGGTGCACAATCACAACAATAACCATAAACACACGACACTCATTCCGATGCAAATCCATCCCAGCGTCGTGACGATGCAGAGGATGTGAGCGCGTTCAAAAGCTGACCATTTTTGAGCGCTCTTATTCAAGACAGTTGGTGTATTTCATTAGAGAGGCGTTAAGTAAGCCCATTAGCCAGCCGGTGGAGCTGGAAAAGTTCCCACCATCGACAACAGCAACTTGGTCCGCTTGCTAATTGTTAATGCAACGAAAGCGAGAGTTTGTTATGTGACCTCTCCCTCGGCGAGCAGCTCCGGCAACAGGCAGAGCGAGAGATCAGTCAGAGTCACAGCTCAGTCAATGACGAATAGGAAATCCGCAAGTTGAAGCGACACGTTCTTATCAGTCATGCACAACACGAACTGTACGTCCTTGGCTGTGAACGAAATTAATGCCTAGACAATAACACCTACAACCCCGCCGAACCCGTGAGCTGTGAGTGATTTATCGCCCAGCCATAAAGACTCGGACGTAAATTAGAGAGATTCACGCGACAACAGGGCGGTCCGTTGTCACAAAACAAAACGTATGTGTTTCATCTCAATTGAGATTTCTGAAAAACGACATCAGAAAACAAACAAACAGAGCGTGTATTTGGAAACAGGTCATGCCCCCTCCCCACTTCCCGATCGATGATCTAACCACCCGATCACGAACCGATCAACGCTGCCGATTACAAGATTTGAATGCGAATCAAGTTCTCCGCTGGTGGCGCACCGATTCTTACACTTCACACACAATCACCGACAGACACTCATCGATTTTCTCGCTTCGATTTTCCATTTCTCTTCACAATCGATTACACAAAAAAAGAAATGTTGTATTTACCTTATTGTCGTCGGGCTTGGCGAATGACGCAGCTGCACAGGCGATTAGGACAAGAACTAACTTAACCGATAACATGGTCGGACGGACTGAATATTTTCGCGGAACGGTGCTAATTCAAGAGTCGGCAAACAAAGAGCTCGATGGGGGCCTCAGTGCGGCGACGATACGAGCGATACGAACCGATTGACAGCAACACTACCACAACTACTGTCAGTTGGCGAGCAGCAGCGCCAACTACCCAACTCTGACTCAATGTAACCGCTCTGGATTCACACACTCGCGCGTACGTGTGTGGTAACCATACACATTTGCTCTGCAAGCTGCAGACATGGCACGGGAGCGGCACATTTAACCCAAGCTCGGTGCTCCAGTGCAGCTGTAGTCATTGTTGTTTTTTCGAAAGTCTTCAGTGAATCGCTGCAGTGGCGCTGTAACAGGGTGACATCGATTGCTGGACTTGGCTGCTGTCAAAATATTTTATTTGCTCGCTTGAAATTGTTTGCTTACTCACGAGCGGTGGTAATTCATTGGGTACTTGGGAAATTTGGGTCAGCAATAGATGATCGTGGTCCATCGGCTGTTGGCTCACTCAAGGCCACTTAAAGAATACATCAGACATTTGGGAGCTGTGTCCGTCGGTTGATCAACGCTTCGATGGGGTTGGGGCTTGGAAGATGAAAGGGCGTTTATTTAAGCAGGGGGGCCAGGAAATATCACTTGAAAGGCAAAGTGACAAATATGTAAATGAGTTTTAAAGTTGGAATGAGAAGGGGACACCTGCCAGTTAATTGATGGCTATAAAGCGAGTGAAAGCGCAAGGGTCTTGCACTGAGGGATGACTGCAGCGTCTTTCTTGCGCTTAAAGATCACAACGTAACCGACAAATCGACCACCATTCTTTCTGATAGCCAAGCGGCAATAAATGCGATACCATTGGACAATCTGACATAGAAACTGGTTAGGTTGTGCAGACAAAGCGTCAATGAGGTGCCCTCTTCTGGGTGCCGGGGCATACTGGATTCTAAGGAAACAAGGAAAGTATCTACCAATCCCGTTTGCATATACGCCGCTTAGCTCATGTGTGGCACTTCAAACTAGTCTTTGGCAATGGGCAGCTCCAATCCGAACTGCTCCCATGTCCGGTATGATAGACTTGATCTCGTTCGCAAATTTCTAACTCTTCAAACTTCCTTCAAATTCAAAACCGCTATCAAAATATCCTCGTATGTTCTTAATTTCCACTGCTCTCCTCGTCGCATCATGGAATTATCCTACTCAAGAATGGTCGCCAACTCATTTCCTACGTTGCGTCTCTAGGTTCAGTTCCTAGTACACCAACAAGCATTGTTTTCAGGCAATTTATTGATTTATTTAATCTGACTGCAAAGTATATCCCTAAAAAACATAACATCATAAATGGTGCGTCTAGTTGATAGGCATTTTAAGCCAAGCAGTTGGCACCTTGCATTATAGGATGGGCAAAAATGTGTGCATTTTAAAAGAAATGTACTTGGTGAATCGCTTTTGAATTTTTTCGATACGATCGGAAAATGTTGTGAACGCCGGGTTCCAAGCTACGACAGTATATTCAAGGAAAGGTCTAACAAGGGAATTATGGAGTGTTAGTAGGGCAAATGGCTCAGTGAATTCTTTTGTATTACGCTTAAAGAAGCCAATTGCTGGGTTTGCTTTTGCTAATATCTGGCCAATATGAGTATGAAATGTGCACGAGGAGTTCAACATAATACTCAACGTCTTTGACTTACTTACTTACTTATTAGGCTGGCGACCCATGGAGGGCCCGAGCCTGAGCAATTGCTGCCTTCCATCGTTGACGGTCCTGGGCACGCTGCTTCCCGCCATCAAGACCAAGCTGTCTTGCATCCGCGATTACTTGGTCTTTATACCGCAGATTCGGTCTTCCTCTCCTTCTCGAACCAGTAGGCTCGGATTCAAAGACCCTCTTTGCTGGAGCATTGTTGCCCATGCCTTTGATATGGCCGAGCCAGTGCAGTCGACGGATTTCTGCCTGCCGGACTACATCCACATCCTCCATTCGCCTTCCTCGCAGACGGAACCATACATCCGACTTAGAATTTTCCTTTCGAAGGTACCAAGAATCAGCTCTGCAGGTTTGCTTAGCGTCCAGCTTTCGGCTCCATAGAGCAGGACTGACAAAATAAGAGTTTTGTAGAGCAAGATTTTGGTCCTTCGAGGCAGGAGTTTTGAGCCCAGTTTCTTTGACAAACCGAAGTAGCACCGGTTGCCAAGGGCGATTCTACGACGTATCTCCACTGTGATGTCGTTTGTGGAGTTCACGTTTGCTCTGAGGTAGACAAACTCCTTTACTACCTCTAAATTGCAGTTTTCGGTAGCAAGTCTTTGACACTATTAATATTTGAAAGATTTGAATTTCCAATTGAATAATTAAATTGGATTGGAGAAGCCAGTTTCGTGAAGGAAATTTAATGGCATTTATTTAAATTAAGCTTAAGTTATTTTCGCACCACTCCAGGATATTGTTAATATCCGACTGTAGCAAAAGACAATCATTAACATTCTGAATACTTTTGAATATTTTCATATCATCAGCATATAGCAAAGATTTACTGTGTTTGATTGAAAAAGTAATATCATTGATGAATGTAACAAATAATAGAGGACCTAGGTGACTGCCTTGCGGTACCCCCGAGCTACATGTTATTGGCTTTGATAAGGAGTTTCCAATTTTAACTCTTAGGGTTCTATTTAAGAGGAAACAAGATATCCAACTTAGGCAATGGGAATGGAACCCAAAGGCATTCATTTTGTTTATCCGTAGTGAGTGGTTGACCGAATCAAATGCCTTACTGAAATCCGTATAAATTGCATCAACCTGTTTTTATTATTTTCTATTTCATTGATCACAAAGGACGTATAAATTGACAAATTAGGAGAAGTCGAACGTCCAGATATAAAACCGTGCTGCGCTTCCGAAATGTGGCCTTTGGTTAAGAATTCAGTTTATTCCTTACTATACTTTCAAATAACTTAGGAATCGCGGAGAGTTTGCATACACCTCTATAATTTGCAATATTA
Organism: Eristalis pertinax; assembly: GCA_907269125.1. Lineage (NCBI taxonomy): Eukaryota > Metazoa > Arthropoda > Insecta > Diptera > Syrphidae > Eristalis > Eristalis pertinax. The sequence goes on along the minus strand of OU026145.1, from coordinate 106,042,332 downwards.
TTTTTGGAGTAAGATTTGTGAATGAGGTTATGAAGGTTCATGCAACTGCTTTGATGGCAGTTGGCGTTCTATTCGGATGAGATTTAAGTTGATGGCAAGCCTCCCTAATGGCAAGAATTACTGGCGTAGTTCGCGTAGTCTAAAGACTGCAGAAATGTCCAGAGTATCAGAATAGATTACCGCAGCCCGCAGTGTATACACTCACATGCGGGAAGTGGGTTATACGCCTGCTAGCACGTCGTTGAAAAATCAAATTTACGTGGAATGTAGTCACTTTGAAGCCGTATGAGTTCTCTTGGCACTGAATCCAGGATGAAACTGTGGCTATACGGCCTTGAGCTCCACGGCGGAGACTCTCTGAGTCTGATCGTCTGCTGTACCTATTAGCGATGTGTTAACTCATATTTCATAATTCATATTTCATATGATCCCTCTCAAGTATACAGGCAGAGAATTCCACAGTCTAACGACTTGGACAACAAATTGACGTTTCGACACGAGGCAAAAGTATCTCAGTTGTATAATCATTAGTGATCTGCAAGCTGTAGCTTTTCATAAAGATATTCAGTCTCTCGAGTTTGCACTAGATTGTTAAGAAAGCAGTGCTCTAAATTTGAGTAAGCTATCTAAGGTGCAGCCGGTTATTTGAAATGAGAAAAACGACACATGGTCCATCTTCCTGAGATTGAAAGTGTACCTAGCAATACCATTACAGGCAACATTAAATTTCCGGTGTGCAAAAGACCTCACACGCCTATAGTAAAATCGGCAGTAGAAGTCTTTTCGACAATAGCAGTTTGTTTTTACTAGGTATAAATTGTTTAGTGATTCATAGAGAGCATAGTCCACTATAAACTTTGGCGACCGTTGCATTGATATGCGTATCACAAGAAAGAGTGCGGTTAGATATCACGCCAAGATTCTTAGCAGAATCAACACATGTTGATTTAGTAGAACAGACCGGAGACCTGTGAGGTTGACAGCTCTACTATATATAACAAGCACCTTTGGCTTAGTGGGATTTAGACGCAGATCATGCTCACACCACCTTGGACAAAATTTCACGATCGACAGCTACAATTTGGAGGTAGTGAAGGAGTTTGTCTACCTTGGGGGTAACGTGAACTCCACAAACGTCATCACAGTGGAGATACGTCGTAGAATCGCCTTTGGCAACCGGTGCTACTTCGGTTTGTCAAAACAACTGGGCTCAAAACTCCTGCCTCGAAGGACCAAAATCTTGCTCTACAAAACTCTTATTTTGTCAGTCCTGCTCTATGGAGCCGAAAGCTGGACGCTAAGCAAAACTGCAGAGCTAATTCTTGGTACCTTCGAAAGAAAAATTCCGTCTGCGAGGAAGGCGAATGGAGGAGGAGACATAACCGCGAACTCTACGAGCTGTACCAGGATGTGGATATAGTCCGGAAGGCAAAAATCCGTCGACTGCACTGGCTCGGCCACATCGTGCGCATGGACAACAATGCTCCAGCAAAGAGGGTCTTTGAATCCGAGCGTACTGGTTCTAGAAGGAGATGAAGACCGAATCTCCGGTATAAAGACCAAGTAATGGCGGATGCAAGACAGCTTGGTCTTGATGGCTGGAAGCAGCGTGCCCAGGACCGTCAACGATGGAAGGCAGCAATTGCTCAGGCTGTGACCCTCCATGGGTCGCCGGCCTGATAAGCAAGTAAGTACAAGGTTCACATGTAAATGCTTGTTTCATCTTTATCTCTTTGTCTCTATTTTCCTTACCCAGAAATACAGTTTCCAGTATAGCCTGGTTGGGACTTGGACGTTTATTTGAGCAGGGGGTCCAGGAAATATCACTTGAAAGGCAAACTGACAAATAGGTGGATGAGTTTTAAAGTTGGAACTTGGGAGAATTATGGTCTACTTTGAGGACCACTTGGGGGTTGTATCTTGTGAGTGGCCACACAATGAGGTCCCTTTAAAGCTATACAAGGCCTGTAAAACTAAGCATCAAGCATTATAGAACGTGACCAGACGCCAAAGAGAGTTTGTCTCAGCAGCTGTCAAAGTTACCAATGACGTCCAGCTGTCAAACTATTCAGTAAGGCTTGGCATTTCATCGTGCATCGTTTCACGCTTGCCGAACGTGAGGCAAGCATTTGAACACTATTTTAGAAATTTCAGCTCAGTCTCAATGTGTATTTTGTCGTCCGTCGTCAACATGTCTTCAGCGTGCAGGCAATCAGTCGCGACGTCAACAAATTTGAGCAAGAGTACAGTCTTTGGACCTTGAGCCTCTAACCAGATAAAGATGGAGAAAACATTGCCGCCGCGCAGAAGACCTAGAAAAATGTCACTGAATCAGGCATCGCCAGAGAATCAACACGGCTTATTTTGAGGTTGGGCTTGGACTTAGGATAGCATTTGAAACAACGTTGAACAACTGGGAAAAAGGGACGAGATTATGGTAATGGGTGATATGAATATCAATGTGAATGATCTGGAATTGTATGGCGTGAAAGAATATCTGGAGATGCTGGCGTCACTTGGGTTGACTAATGTGATAACGGAGTATACCAGAGTAGATCCAAACACAGGATCAAAAACAACGATTGACCACATCTTAACGAACGCTATGCAAAACCAAATCAATTCAGCTGTAATTGAAAGTTGTATCACAGATCATTACCCAATAATATACTTCCCACCAATGAAAAAATCTGCTGTGAAAGAAAGTACAGTCAGCTTGTCCTATATATCTAACGCAAAGGTTAACGAATTAATTACAGAAACAAATTGGGAGGAAGTCGTGAATGAAAGTGATGCTGGTTCACTTTATCAGAAACTTCTCGATAAGATGACATATATATATGATCGAGCGACATCTATCAAGCAAATAAAATACAGAAGAAAGTTTAACCCATGGATGTCTACTGAAATAATTGATAAATGTAGAAAAAGGGATGAACTTTACAGAAGGTGGAAAAACAATCGACTGAAGAAATCTTATGAAATGGAGTATAAGTCTTTTAGAAACAAACTCAACAAGGAAATAATTGCTCAAAAAGCCTGTTTTTATAAAACCAAGTTCAGCCAAATCAGGCATGACCCTCGTAGAACATGGAGTCTTATTAACGAAATACTGGGAAGGAAAAAACCTGGTCTTGATGAAACTGTAACAAAGAACTTCTCTGGCAAAATGTGTCTGAATAATCTTGCTGGTGCATTTGCAAACAATTTTGGCACTCAGATAAAAAACATTATTCATCAATGCGACACTGTTACATCGACACATCCGAGTTCAACATTAGCCAGATCTGTATTCGTACAAGAAACAAGTTTTTCGGAAATACGGGGAATCATTCATTCACTCAGTGATAAAACATCGCTAGGCTTCGACGGAATAAGAGCCGTTGATATAAAAAGACACTCGGGCATATTTACGCCAATGCTGTGCAAATTCGTTAACCTTAGCTTAAATCAAGCAAAAATTCCTGCAACTTTGAAAACAGCTGTAGTCAGGCCAATATATAAAGGAGGTATCAAAAGCGAGCTCAGCAATTACAGGCCTATATCAATATTGCCGATAGTTGAAAAGTGCCTTGAAGAGGTGGTAACAAAGAGTCTTCAAGATTTCATAGATAAAAATTCTATCATACATACAAGCCAGTACGGCTTTCAGAAAAATAAAAGCACTTGTAAACTTTTAGGAGAATTTGCCAATTGTGTTAACGAAAGCCTAAACAAAAGCTACCATATACTTGTGCTGTTCGTTGATTTCCGCAAGGCTTTTGACACACTGAACCATGATAAACTAATAGAAGCACTTGAAAACATTGGAATAAGAGGTCTGATGGCAGACTGGCTAAGAGAATACTTAAACAACAGACAATTCTGTGTCAAAATCAACCAGACATATAGCCAAAAGAAACGCGTGCAATATGGAGTCCCTCAAGGTTCAAAATTGGGTCCGCTCCTCTTCATTTTATACACCAACGAGTTGTTAAAAGTATTCAAACAAGCCATCCCATTCGCGTATGCAGACGACACGGCGATCTTTGCATACGGCAACATCAATTATGCAGGAGGAGTTTGATGATGCAGTAAAATGGTGTCATGATAACGGATTAGTGATTAACGCTTCGAAAACAAAAATGATGCACATCAGAAACCCGCAATTCAAGGCTACCGAACAGCAAATATACTGTAGGAATGACTCCTGTCGTACCTCTACTAGCTGTCCTATAGATATAGTAGAAAGTTACAAATATCTAGGAGTAACAATTGACAGTCATTTCTTATGGGATAAGCATATTGATCAATTACGATCGAGTATTAAGGGAGCACTATACGCACTAACCCATCTGCAGTACCATGCACCAACATCAGTTCTAAGGAATGTGTACTTTGCGCTAGTGGAATCTAAACTGAGATATGGAATACTGGCATGGGGTAATTCATCAGCCACACATATAAGAAAGTTACAAAAACTGCAAGATGTTGCACTGAAAAAAATAAATGTACCTTCTCATCGAAATTTTGCTGAGCGACAAAGGTTTAATGTTCTTCAAGTGGAAGACATCTTCAAAATGACGCTCATATTAGAATACCAAGACGATCGACGATTCACCACACCAATTAACCATGGGATAAATACAAGAAGACGTGCACAAGGTATGCTCCAAGAACCTCGGTTTTACAATAACTATGGAAGAAGAGAGTTGAAATGCAGTGTTCCTGAAGCTCTCAACACAATTCCGCAAGAGCTTAGACAAATTAGAAATTTTAAAACTCGAAAAAAAGCTTAAAAGACTTTCTATTAAATCGAAATTCCATCAATTGAAATTAAATTTATTAATTTATTAAAATTTATTAATTTTTTCGTAAACTTTTATTGAATGTTTATTAAACTAAGCTTACTTAATCTCAGTTATCAATGTTAGAAGCACAACATTCTGCAGAAAAGCCAGTAAGGCTTCGCGGAAATTTATAACCAATGTTGATTTGAAATTGAAAATAAAAAATTAATTGAATATGATCGTGGGTAGACGCGCAGGAGCACGTCTCACTTAGTTCCGTGTGGATCCATTGCCCAGAGGAGGCATGTTCCTCCTTATACCCTGTTATGGTACTCATCTAGACCGCTTCAGAAGTCCTTTCTTCGTCCAGCCCGACATCCTAATAAACCTGTTAAAGTGGGATAAGTGGATGTTATTAAGTTCTTGTAGGTTCTGGAGTTCATTCTATAGAACTATATGGTTATAGTGCACCTCTTGTGTGCTAGTTCTAGAACTCTATCATCCACCTTCTTCCTGACATCTGCCAGCGGTGGTTGAATCCATTCGATTGCCTGTGATGGGTCCATATCGGCCCCTTTTCTGGCAAGTTCATCTGCCGCCTCATTGCCGGCTATGTCCCCGTGACCTGGGACCCAGCATAGAATAATCGAGTGTTGTGTGCTGAGCGCCCGGAGTTCTTCGCGGAATCTCGTAACCAGCTTGGCCGCTTGACCGTCAATTAGAATGGTAATATCCGGAGGTGGTATTAACAACATTGATATGATTCTGGCCGCTTCTTTGATTGCCAGGTCCTCCGCTTAAAAAAACACTGCCGTACTCAGGAGAAATTGTCCGCACATGTGCCTATTTGCATTTTAGATCCATCAGTATACACATTTTTGGTCGAATTATTGATGGGTTTTCTTGTGATCCACTCCTCCCTCGTCGGGAACTATCATCCGAGGAGTATATAGTCGCTTTCGGACTGTTCAATTTGTAGTCTGTTCAGTATACTTGCATGCAAAATGGGACTTGACAGCCAGCATTAAGACGCCGTTAGTTGGTAGACACCCAAGTCCCTTTTCGGAGACTCTCTCCACAGGATGCGCTAGAACCGCCGATGTTCTGAAGCCACCAATATCTGACGAAACATCTTCTCAACGTCAGCAGTGAGAGCGATGAGAAAACGCCGAAACCGGAAAATGATGTTCAGCAGAGAGTCCTGTATTGTAGGGCCGACCAATTGCAAATCGTTCAACGAGACACCCGTAGTTGTGCGAGCTGAGGCGTTGAACACAACTCTGAACTTCGAGGTTACCGCGTGGTGCGGAATGTAGTACGCTCCGGAATGGTCGCCAGGTTGACCCACATATTCCATGTGCCCCAGTTCAGCATACTCACGCATAAATGCAATATATTTGTGCTTCAGATCGAGATCTCCAGCCAGTCGACGTTCCAGGAAGTGAAACTGTCGCAATGCACTCTGAAACGAGTCTCCCAGCTGCGATGCCTTAATGGAAAATGGGATAAGGACAATGTATCTGCCTTCACGAGTGCGGGAGTGTGTTGTCGCAAAAAACCTTTCACACTCATCATCTTCTGCGTCCTGTTCGGGCAACTCCTCCAGCTTCCAAAATTCACGAACGAGCTCTTCCAGATTTATTGTTTCATCCGCCGAAACTTGGGCACCGAAAGTAGAAGGCGGTACTATCGATGCCGGACCAAATACAACCCATCCCAACTGGGTTCGTTGGGCGTGTGGTTCATCTGACTGGTCATAGATAATGTCGCTTTGGACCACTACCACACGTCAGATCCAAGAAGGATGTCTATCCCACTAGGAGTACCAAAGTTCGGGTCCGCTAATTCAAGACCCGACAAATGCTGCCACTGTGTAACGTCCACATGCACCGCAGGGGTCATCGATGTAATGAATGGGATGACAAATGCACTGATGTCCAACGAGAACTCATAATAAGTTGATATAAGTCGGAGCGAAACGCTGCCTTTAGTGCGCATATGAGCTAATGCGCCTATACCTTCTACAGCTACTTCACACTTGATTCTGCGAAGACTTAAAACGTTAGCTAAACGGTCTGAAACAAAACTTACCTGCGATCCAGGATCGCAGAGGATACGAGCAAGGCGCTGTTGGGAACGATCTCCAGTAACATATGTACGCGCTGTTGCAAGCAATATTGTCTGATCGCCCCGGGTGATGCAAGTTGTCACGGAGTCGGTTGGTCACAAGGGATGATGCGTAACTGGTGGCGCAGGTGCTGAGCATTTCGTTGGCGCTGCTGCCACTGGTGTAGCCAAGGATTGAGCACTGCTGTTACGGCAAAACAAAGTGTGGTGTTTACGACCACACTGTCGACATCCGCCTGATGAGCACTGCTTCGAAGTATGTCCGCTCTTCAAACAGTTAAAGCAGAGGCCAACGTTCTTTAACGCCTCGAATCGCTGCTCAGGTCCCCGTGACATAAGGGTTTGACATCGTGAAATCCTGTGTGGTCCATGGCAGTAGCAACATTTCGCACTTTCCACTACAGCCAAATATGACTTCATCGTACTGTGACTCTTTGACCGCGGTCTTATTGTTGTAGCCTCTGTTGGTAGAGTAGTGCGAATGATCTCCGTTGAAAGACTGTGTGCTCTCTTCTCCAAAAACGCGAGAAGATCCCTCAATGCAGGAATTTGAGTAGAATCGCAGTTCATTGTCCACTCTCGTTTTGTAGTGCCAGGTAGCTTCGACAGTACAATTGGCACAGCTAAGGCATCCCAATGGCCGACAGGTAACTTCATAACTCTAAGTGCTCGAAGGGACTCCTGCACTGTATCCACCACTAACGTCTTCGCACTTTCTTCTGCAGCAACTTCCATGTTGAGAAACCGAGAGACGTGGATCTCGGCCAACAGTTTCGGATTGTCAAACCGGTTTTTTAGAGTTGCCCACACTTCATGATAGCCACCAGAGTAGAGTCCACCAATTAACGGAACCACGCTTGCACTGACCGCTTGTGGAAGTTTGCTTAGGTTGTATGCTTCCGGAAAATCGGCATCGTGTACAGGTCCTTCAATGCGAGCCAATTTGCGTAGGATCCATCAAAGTCCGGAATTGATACGGGATCCAGCTTAATATCACACGTGGTAGTCTTCGAAGACTGCGCCGATTCTGTCGGAGCAGGGGCGTGTGAAGAAGCCTTGCACTGCAACAGCAATCGATTGAGGGCAACACACGTGTTATTGTATGTGTTTTCCACTTGCTCCCACAACCGATCATGATCAGGAAGTTCATCACCTTGGGCCGTACCAACTAAAACCTCGTGTGGTAGCGCACAAAACGGTTATAGTGATTCTCCACGCATTTTCGCTCCTGCTCGATTTGGCAAGCATCGCACGTGACCGAACTCGCTCCAAGCACCCTTTCACTAATTCTTTTGATTGCTGTTACTGCAGACAGTCTTTGGTTTAATTCCGCCATTCTTTAATGTTAGAAGACACGTGTATGTGCACCAGACCAACGGCAGTAACGACACTCGATTCACAGCACAATGTTCACAAATTATAAAATGTAATCTGGCCGCATTTGCGAGATCCTCGTGCAAAAAGGGCAATTCCACACAGGAGGCACCAAAAATATGTTCCGAAATAAATGGTATGTATTTTAGACTTTTACAAATATTTTATTTAATTTAAAAAAGCGTCGCGAGCGAGTTATACACCACCACAGCGCAGCCCAAAAGGAAGCAAAAAGAAACTCTTTTCTGTCCATATGTCAAAAGCTAGGCAAAGAAAAAGTACTAGATCAATTCTAGGTCACTCTTAGGCCGAATGCACATTCTTGTTAAAGTAATCTCAAACAGATCCATAGAGCAACATTCCAACCATTCAGAGATCGCAACGCTGCGGCGTGGTACTAGCGAACATACATAGATGCTCAACCTCCAAGATGGAGGGTACATTTCGATGAAATCAGAAATGCCGTATATGACGCCAAACACCTAAATGAGCTTAGCCTAAGCGATGAAAGCCTCTGGTGAAGACAACGACACTGCAGAGTACTTCCCCTCCCACTGTCCCGCTGTCCAGCTGGTGAGAATTGATGATGTAGGCTCCTCATCACAGATGCGCCTGTTGATATTCCGCCATAAGACCAAGAAATTCCATTGATTGTGGGTTGCTGCCTGTTAGTACAATGGACCAGTTTCAGCAAGTTCTCTAATTAGTACGCACATCAAGCTTGCAAAGGTCGTCCTCGACTTATGTGCGCCACCTTGTGCATGGACGTCCTCTGTTACGTTGTCCCACAAACTCAGAGTTGAAGATTCTTCTCCGGCCGGAGCTAGGTTATCCATACGCTCTTCATAACCTAGCCACCTTAAGCGTTGGATGCGTAAACGTTTGGCAAGACTCACGTCGTTGTACTGCCCATACAGTTCGTAATTAAACCTTCTTCTCCAAATGCCATCAACACAAACTAGACCAAAGATCACGCACAGATCTTAATACATACAATTGCTGCTGGAAACACAAGTAAAATCTCAGTATCAACTGTCATTTACATACATACGTCCTCTTAGGTAGGTTTCATTCAATTGGTATTCATTCATTTTGTTCCCACTTAAGTAAGCAAGTCGCCGAATCGTAGTGGGTTGGTGCGTCGACTCCTTCACCGGGGGTTCGGCAGGTTCGATCCCCAAATTGACCAACTTTCCCAATTCACGGGTCAACCTCTTTTGAGTCACTGACGTTGCACAAAGAGTATTTCTATTTAGAAAAAGCTTCTCAAACTTCCCCGATTTTGACTCCTTCGCTGATGTTGAACTTCCTAGAAAAAGATGTTCTGGTAAACTGTTCGCCGACTCAGAGGATGGAAATTGAAAAAAATCATCGAAGGCGTCAAATCGAAAGATGGTGTGTTGCTCTCCAATGACGTGGGAATTTTGCGCAGATGGAGCGAGCACTTTTCGGAGCTGCTCAATCCCCAACAGGACACTGAGGATGGTGGACCCGTAGTCTAGAGTGGGGCGAAGAATAGTCAATTGGTGGAGGAACTGATTTTGGCGATTGAATCGCTAAAAGATCATAAATCCGCCGGTGTGGATGAAATCCGGCCAAAAATGCTTAAGGTCATGGGTAAAGAGGGAATTTTATGGATCTCTAGTGTCATTATGGTGGCCCGGGAATGCTGTGAGACACCTGGTGACTGGCAAACTGGGATGATTGTCCCTCTTTTCAAAAAGGGGTATACAAGAGATTGCTCCAACTACAGGGGCATATATCTGTTAAGTATCCCCAGCATAGTCTACTCTAAAGTGTTGGAGGCGCGTTCCAGAGCTATGGTCGAGTCCAGGATGGGGGTTGAACACTGCGGCTTTCGTCCGGGCGGAATCACCACGGATCAGCTTTTCAATCTAAGAATGGTACTCGAGAAGGCTTGAGAGTATGCCAAACCGATCTACAGTTGCTTTGTAGATAGACATACGACCGAGTGCTTAAACTATGCGGTGTTCTGCAGGAATATGGGATGGTCGATCCAATTGCATTCTACATGTTAGTGGAGTCCCATTGAAGCAGGTGGCCTTGAGATCATTCGAGTGTGCTTTGCCCCCGCGAGTCCTTTAGTGGAACATTCGGATCAGAAGATGATGATGACAGTTCAAAAGCATGTTAAGTGTCTACGGACCCGATGGGAATGAAAGATTAAGGCGTAAGGCCAACCAAGGCATGGAATCAACTTTTATAGCTGCAATCACAGCAAATAGATGCCTGCACGCAAAGCTGACGCCCTTGTAGTTTTATGCTTGAACAACGTTGGAAAATATTGAAAATTTATTTCCGGAGTGAGTCCTGTGCTGTGTAGTCGACATGAAGCTCCCACCGCGACTGCTGTGCGCAAACTTGTGCCAAAAGTTCGTGAGACTGGTATGCTTGTGGACAACACTCATCGTCCCCGTCGTCGTATGTGGCTGCTGCGGCCGAGAGTGTAAGACTCAAATCACTCGCCATCGATTTCAAAAGCTTAACATTTCACGCACTAGCCTTAGGAGAATTTTGCATAAAGATCTCGGATTATTCGCTTACAAGGTCGAATTGACTCAGCAAATGAAGGCGCGCGACCGTCCGCTTCGGTATCGCTTCGCAGTTTGGGTCTTAGAGCTGATTGAATTGGACAACGATTTGGGGCGAAAATCTTCTTTTCTGGTGAGGAGTTAACAAACAAAATTGCGTCATCTGCGGCTCGGAAAACCCGCATATTATTGTCGAGAAGCCAATGCATCTACAGAGAGTGACAATTTGGTGCGGATTGTGGAGTGGTGGTGGCATCATTGGAGAAGGGCGGGAACAACGTTTCGACCTATGCCAACCGACTTTTTTTTTTTTACTGAAATTGAAGATATGGACTTGGACGACCTCTGGTTCATGCATGATAGCCCGCCATGCCGCACAGCCCATGTCATAATCGATCTTTTGCGCAACAAATTCCCAAATCGTGTTATCAACCGTCTTGGTAGCCTCAGATCTGTGATTTGACACATTTGGACCATATTTTTTCGGGAACCTTGAAGGAAGCCAACGATCCAATCACTTAAAACCAATATCATCCAAGCTGCATTCCAAAACCATCAACAAGGTCTTGGAAAATTGGGGCGACAGAATACGCTACTGCGAAGCCAGCCGAGGCAGCCACTTGAACGACGTTGTACTTCGTAATTTAATGGGAATGTTCGTTCTTACTAATAAAGCCAAAAATGCATGGAAAGAATTTAATTTTGTTCATTTTATTGCATTTTTAAAAATAAACTTTTATTTGGCCCATCCTATATACGAATTATGTGTGTATGGACAATTGTTAACATCGCTTTAGCAACATGAGCATTATTTGTAAGACATAATTCAATAAAGCTGTCCAAAGTAGACCATGAAAAGCCTTACACTGCTATATTTGGACTTTCGACTGACTGACTGTATGCCCGTCAAAACTGACGGCATCGTTAAAATTGATTTGTTTCCAATAGTACACGTGCTTAGAACATTTTATTACACGAGTGATATTTTATGTTTTTAAAGAGACTCCAAGAAATAACCCCACCCAGCAAATTGAATTAAATCGAGAACACACCCGCGTGATGTTTTATGATTTTCTACGTGGAATAAATCAGCAACATTATGACTATCTTTTTTTTTTTTTTTTTCTTCGTTTTTGTTTTATTTTATAATTCATTTTTCTTACATGCTAGACAAAAATAACTAAAACTAGCTTAACTAACTTAACAATCGTTCTTACATCTAACCTACTGACCCTATACGGGTACTCTAAGCTATTCTGAACTAAATTTAATTGTGCCTTTCGGCTTAAACTATGGTCTTTTTTTCTGATTAGTTTGGCCAAGAAAACTGGTAAAAAACTTGACATTACATATCTATCTTAACCTATCTTAAACTTATTTAACATAATATAAAAACTTATAAGCTAACTTAACTATGTCCGTAACAGTACGGCACGTGCACCAGGGCGTATATGTTATGTATATGCCTAACATATAAAATTTATACGCCGTGGTGCACCTTTTTTTTTTTTTTTTTTTCCTACGCTACCCTAAGATCTATGTAAGTTGGCCACTATGGTCAACTACCGCGTCATTTTGAAAATCCAGCGGCGGCGGGGGCTGGTTTTGGTGTAACCACCAGTAAAATTGCCGTTCTTTGGCAGACTCTCTCCTGTCTCGAGCAGAGATCGCTCTACTGAACCGGAGGAGATCCTCGTGCATGCGAGCGACATCCTGTTCGTATTGGAGTCGCCTGTCCACTGTTCGGCGTACGACGTGGATGATGACAGGACATCCTTGTGGATCCTGTATTAGGCCAATTGTGTCGAGATAGAGGAACGCTTCAGGAGGAATAAAGCCGGTGAGGCGCACTCTCTCATGGTACATAACATTGGGGTAGTAAGCCCCAAAGATCAGACTGTTGGAAGAAGTCATAGCTCGTGCAATATGCCTTCTTATCAGTTTAATAATAAAATTATCTATCCTGTTCAAGTTTGCCTCGTTGTACAGGACCTCGTTAGGATAGAACTTCTTGTACTCAGACTCGGGTGTACGATACAACCGGAGACAAGTGCGAAGACACTGTCTCTCGAACAACCTCATCTTTTCCATCTGGGAAGGACTCACATTGAACCACAGTGGACAACCGTAGGCCATAACTGGGCGGATGAGGGCCATGTAGCAGATTACCTTTACTCTGGTGTCAAGTTGGCTGCTGTAAAGCAACCCCCTTGCCACAGCAAAGGCCTTTTTAGCTTTCGCCAGAGCAATATCTATATGTTTGTCAAAATACAGATATTGGTCCAACCAAATGCCTAGATACCTTACTACACTTTTCACATCTAACGGCCGTCCCTGCGGGTCAATTATGCCGAACTTACTCCAGTTTGTGCGCGTATCCCATGCTGCCATGTACAGCGGGGTCCTGAAAAGGATAGTTTCACACTTCAGGAAGTTGATAATCAACTTCCAGTCGTCGCAAAATCGCTGAATTTGTTCGAAGTCACATTGCAACAAGTTATTTATTACTTCGACCTTCGGACCTGATCTGTACGCTACTAGATCGTCGGCGTACGCAATTAAGTGCGGCATGGAACCTATAAGATCTGCAGGGAATATTGAGAACAAGATCGGCGAACCAACAGCTCCCTGTTGCAGACCATTTTTGATGTCAAAGACCATGGTAGAAGTTACGTCGCCACTTTTCACGACGAACTTTCTGCCTATTATCATGTCATAGATCGTGTATAGCAATGGTTTACTTATGCCGAGCCTGACCAGCTTGAGGAAGAGACCCTCTAACCAAACGGTGTCGAACGCTTTCTCCAAGTCAATCAGACATGCACCCGTGCATTGTTTTTTATCTTTGTTCCACTGAATGTCGGATACCAGTTTGGACGCGGCATGTATAGTTTCATGCCCCGCCCTGAATCCGAACTGGTTGTCCGGTATGATTTTATTTTCCTCAACCCATTGTTTCAGAACTCGAATGACTATCTTTTCAAAAACCTTGCTTATGCAAGGGAGAAGACTGATCGACCGAAGATTTGTCGGGATAGATTTGTCTTTGTCCCGTTTAGGGATTGGTTGCACTACAGCTGTTTTCCAGTGTGCCGGGTAATAAGCATTACTCAGCGCATTATTGAACAGTGTTGTGTAAATCTGCACGGCTTCGGGAGGAAGATAGCGAAGCACAATATTTGGTATACCATCGATTCCCGCCGACTTTTTCTTCTTCAGCGAGTTAAAGATACCCTGAAGATCTTCTTGAGAGATCAAGATGTGATTTCCATCATTGGCGACGGCATTATTTGCCATGTTATCGTCACTGAACCTGGTAAAACAAGGATTCTCAGATCGCCATTGACTTATCTCGTTTCGGAGCTCGAAGTGGTTTAGCGAGGCGCTATGCTCCAGGTCATGATTCGGCCTACGAACCTCGTTGACCGTATACACTCGCTGAAACACAGCACCAATTGCTTTCACCTTCTCCTGGGGATCTTCAACTACGAAGAAGTCGTTGTCTAGCACTGCCCCATCTGGATCGATGCCAACTGAAGTCAGTAGTTGTTGGTTATTTGTCGTCCTGGGAAGTCTAACGGCCTGAATGTCGTTTTGATCTTTCCTCCGAAATATTTTATTTACTTGTGGGAACATACCCGGGTTGTTAGAACGTACAGCCCGGATCTTACTGCCCCAGTGCAAGCTTATGGCCAAACTATAATTGATACGTATTAACTGTTGGAGGTTCTTGATCTCCGATTTCAATGCCCTAACTTCCGCGTTTTGTGGGTCTGTAAACCGCCTGTGCAAGAGTTTGAGTCTTGACAGCAGCCTACTTTTGTGCACGTGAAGTGCATCGATGGTAGCATTTCGATAAACATCGCTGTCATCGATTTGTACTACCTTCGGAATAGTCTTGTCATTATGACTATCCCGGGGTAACATATTCGATAGCCAGTGTCTCGAATTGAAATTTGGTCTGAACAAATGAAGGCCATCCAAGATTATTTGCTGCGCTTGGAAATATTGCCGCTGGACACAATCCGCGTCACATTAGTCGCCTGAGCACACCGGAGATTGCCGGAGCTTACTAAGACCAACTCCGGTATGCATATGTCGAACATGGATGTCGATGATATGTGGTTCAAAGAGGATTCAGCCAAAGGAAAAATTGCGATGACTGGAAGTTGAATATCGACTTTCAGAAGTCGGAAACCATACTGTTCAGGACCGCGTTGAATACGGCTTCTGTGGATACGAAAAAGAATTGACGAAAGTTCTCAATTGGTGGGCGTCACAGGCAATCACTGGCGCAAAGTACTGTATTCAGATACCTGGGGATCTGGCTAGATCAATATCTTTTTGTGTTTGAGAGGGCTTGCCTTACTACTTGCCTTCGCCTTTACAGAACACCAGAGTCCCAGTACAGAAAATTGTACTCCGATGAGGTATTAAACAACGGGGCGAACCTGAAACTGATTCGAGGCCACACTGCCAGAGCGATGATCTCGGGGGCTTACTAACCCAATCCTCAATACCACGAGAGGGTACATTTTAACGACTTCGTCCCCCCAGAAGCTTTCCTCCATTTCGATAAACACGGTCTGATGCAAGACGTAAAAGCGGCACATCTCGTCTTCTACATCGCCCCTTCAACTGTGGATGGGCGACTCAACCACGACCGTTCCGTCGCACAACGAGCTGAGGAAGGTCTCCTCCGCTTCAGTACGGCGGTATCAAGGCGGGATGTTGCAATGCAGCATCGAAAATTTGTGCGGCTGGGTAGCGAGGGAACTCCATCTTCGAACCCTTTAGGCCCGGGGTAATAAGGGCAGTTCGGGTAATCGGTCACCGTCTTGCAGCGGTAGACGGTACTCTTTGTTACTTTTTGTCTAGTATGTAAGTCTGTTATGAATTGTTGAAGTAAAAATGAATTTGAAATGAAATGAAATGAGGTCTGTAAAGGTCTAACTGGGGCCTTTGATGTCAAAAAATTGACTCAGACAAGTCGACGCGCTGTTATACGACGTCTTCAATATCATTCTTGAACGAATTGTTCAAAACTCGCACGCCAACAAGAGGGACTATCTCTCAGAAGTCCGTCCAACTAATAGCATATGCCGAAGATATTGACAATGGCACTTTTGGGAGTATTGCGACTGAGGCCGCAAAAATAGGTTTAATGGCAAATGAGGGGAAGACCAAATATATGCTGCCAACAAGAAAGGGCACCCACACAGTAGACGCATATAATTTTGAGGTAGTCAAAGACTTTGTTTACTTAGGAACGGCTATTAACTCAAACAACGACACCAGCGCTGAAATCAAACGAACAATAACCCTTGCCAATCGCTGCTTCTTTGGGCTAAGAAAACAATTTATAAACAAAGCCCTCTCTCGACCAATCAAAGTGACGCTCTATACGACTTTAAACGTCGTCCCAGTCCTGCTATATTGCGCATAGACATGTGCTTTGTCAAAAGCGGCTGAAGTTACTCTTGGTTGCTTTAAGAGAAAAATTCTTCGGGTGATTCTCGGTCCCGTCTGCATACTCGTAGATGGTGAGTGGAGGAGAAGATATAATAACGAACTGTACTAGCTGTTTTCACGACATCGACTTAGCCAAAAGAGTGAAGATCCAACTATCGATTGAGATGGCTATGTCATGTAGAGCGGATGGAAACCGATGCCACGGCCCGGAAAGTTTTCGAATCCACCCCCGAGAGACGGCACTACAGAGGAAGATAGCGACTCAGGTGGCGCACGCAATTGCAAAGGAATCTCAACCAACTATGCTTGCGAAACTGGAGCCAGCTCGATCTTTAACTAAGTAGCTGCCTTCATTTTCGCAATCATAGTTGGTTGAGGTTTCTTTTCACTTGCGCAGCTGCTGAGATAAGGTGTTGCACATTTTCTACCTTTTCTTCATCTAGACAACTTCTACGGTGATTATTCCCACTTGGGTACAGATCCTGGATATTTTTAGGGAGATCAAGCTGTTAGATCTTTTTGGGTCGAGACTGGGCCAGATTTGTAATGCGATTTGGCAAGTGTTGCCTGTATTCCACATGACATTAACTTTTAGTTTACTTTGATTGTTGAGTTGTAACTTAAAGGTAGCTAGGGGGTACCTATGTCACAAAATGTACCACCATCTGGCAGTGTGGTGGCGATTCTTGCGTTTGTCAGCTTCACAGTTGACCTTAATATCTCTATGGCCTGCTACCCAACACAGGCGAATATGAATAAATTCATGTCAACCAGCAATAATGTTCCGCCAGATTCCCAAAATTGTGTCGTCAGAAAATAGAACAAAAGTACAGAGAACAGAATTGGACCCAGAATTGATCCTTTCGACACACCAACATCCATATTATAAAGCACAACTGCCTCCGTCTGCAATGGCTTTAGTCTTGCCGATAGAAGGGCTAGCGGTGTTAAAGGTAGGTGAATTACGCTTCACTTTCTGACAACAATTGTGCCGGCAACAAAGCCATTGCCTTTCCGCAATTACTACGATTTCGCCCCCATCTGTATTCGTACTACACTTGTTGACTAAAAACTCAACTATTGGCCGCCTACACTTTGAGCAAACATCACAAGTTGGAACAGATTAGCACGTTGTCACGAAATTGTTTTCCCATGACAAAGTTGTGTCGCTCCCATCACCGCAATTTCGTTTGTGTAAACCTCGGTGCGATGTCAAAACAAAGTTGCATACAGTTCCACTTAATTTTTTGCATAAATTTTGATCAAAACGATATTTTAAGCAAACAAAATTAGCGGCCAGCCTCTGAGATACGCACTAGGTGTCACCCTGTGGACATAAAGAATGTATCACGACAAGTCGAACATTTGTATTTATGAAATTCATCATGAGACCCAAGTGCGCACAAAGTGGTCATGACGAGTTCCCGACTCGCGTCTTGTCGTCTTGCGTAAGCAAGTTTGCTTTTGACTCGCCCATCATCCCATCGCTGGTGACATGTGACAGGAAGGAAGTTCTCCGTATCGGGCTGCAGACACGAGTACCTGGAATGGGGGCAATCCCGATAGGTCTATAACTATCGCACACATGCGACACTCGATATGGTCACTTTCCGACCACTTTGTGAAGTTGCATTTCAAGTTTTTCTTTTTCTGTTTTTTCTTCTGTTCTTTTTTCCAGTCAAAGTGAATGCAATTAAGTTATACAACCGAGTGGACTCTGAGCGCGGGCATCGATGCTTGTGCAGGCGCGGCGATTTGAAATGGTCTCACTTCGGACTTGTTGTCGGGTATTTAACAGTCGTTTTCTTGTTTTCATATCTTTTCTTTATTCTTCTCCCGATGAAGTGGTTATGTTTCGAAGGGGCTTAATTAAATTTCTACCAAAACGCCCACCTCCCCTTGGCTTGAGCTAGTGGATGGCTCATGAGCTTGTAAATGTTTCCTGTTTGTGGATATTGTCAGGCGGGTAGAAGTTGGATCCGTGATCTTTATACGCTCTAAACTTTGTGTTACTAAGATCTGAAGAGGGATTCATGGAAGATCCCTACTGTCTTTTTCCATGGAACATTGCAGCTAATGAACTGATGTAGATAAGAAGCAATTGGGGTGCCCTGTCGGCTTTACGGTCTCGGCTAACTTAGACCAGCGCGTTGGGCCCACTCCTGATTTGTGATAGCTTACCACCGTGAGACCTTTTCACAACGACCCACACGCGAATCCTAGGAGATTTTTCAGTTCAACACAGCTTAGGTCCTCCAGCTCGACGAATAAATGCTTTCCTAGGAACTGCATCATTTTTTTTAGCTGGGGCTAGGCAATCACGGAGCTGATGTGGGATAGCTTCTGTTTCTTTCTCATCTCTGCAACTTCTGCAAAAGTCGTTGTGCGGTATGTTCACACCCATTGCTCAGCATTGCACCTCCCAAAGTACCATCAACTTCTCTACCTGCTTCAATGGGGCTCCACTAACATGTAAAGTTCGCTGAACAGGCGTTCTGGAAATGAACATAACCTCTGATTTGTCCACTTTAACCATCATCTCAGCATCCTATCGAGAATCTAATCATGAGAATGGCAAAAGAAGGGATAGGAAATGACAGGTACAGTACATCGAGATAATTCGATGCACTAGTCAAGAATCTACCACTCCTGACCATTGGGTAAGATGACGCGATTAGGAAATTCAATTTCCGAAAGGAGTTTAGTTTCATTAAGCTCAGCTACAAAAAAGACTGGAAGAATGAATAAATAGTCCACAGACTGAACAGCAATACTGTAAAATGGTATGCGGATGGATCAAGAACTGATGAAGGAACAAGAGCAGGAGTATTTGGACCCAGGATAAAGCACTACGAACCCATGGGGAAATGCGCCAGTATCTTTAAAAGCGAAGTCTATGCCATAGACAGATGCGCTCAGATCAATCTTGACAGGAACTATACCAACTGTGACATCGCAATAATGTCGGACAGTTGTGCCGCTA
This sequence comes from Eristalis pertinax, assembly GCA_907269125.1. Taxonomy (NCBI): domain Eukaryota; kingdom Metazoa; phylum Arthropoda; class Insecta; order Diptera; family Syrphidae; genus Eristalis; species Eristalis pertinax. The sequence goes on along the minus strand of OU026145.1, from coordinate 106,023,055 downwards.
TCCTGGCACTAGACTCCTATAACATCAAATCTATGCTCGTATGGGAATGTCTACAGAAGCTGAGTAGGAGGAAAAGAGTAAAACTCAACTGGTATTCAACTGGCCATACAGGAGTAGAAGACAATGAAATGGCCGACTTCTTGGCTAGAACAGGAGCATCGGAACATTTTATAGGCCCCGAACCATTCTGCGCTGTAGGAGATCACATCCTCAGCGAAGAGTTCAGGGAACTAGAAAGAAGGAACCGGGCAGATACATGGAACAACGCTCATGGTATGAACCAGGCCAAGAAGCTCTTGGGTCAACATAACCGCAAGAGGTTTGAGGCATGTATCAGAATTCTCCGTGAACACAACCGCCGTATCCTAAGGGGCTTTCTAACAGGACACTGTAAACTGAGGGAGGATCTAAGCAAACTACGAGTATCAGAAGAAGGTCTCTGGAGATTCTGCGCAGAATCTAATGACTTCCCAGAACATATCTGGGACCTTGTGCGGCCCTAGAAAAGATCTGGGCAAACACCTAATATCAGCGGAAGAATTGAAGTCACTAGAACCAGCTCTCATTCGCAGATTCCTAAAGGAAACTGGCTTAGAGAGAATACTCTGGGACAAATCTCTTCCACCTTCGCGCAATAGGAGCAAATAACCCTCAATACAACCCTGAAAAGAGCTGCATGGGAGGGGAGCTCTTAAGAAAGCAAAGTTATGAATAGGAGACACAACAGATCTAAAGGTCGCTGTGCAATTTACCCTAAAAAATAATAATAATAGTAACCTATCGATTGCGCGCTGGAGCTCCGTCTGGGAGGATGTAAGCAAAAAGAAGATGACTTATCCTCAACTCTCCCAATGTGAAATATTTCTATTTCTTCGCTTCGGCTGCACTGCAACATTCTGTCCATCAAATGGAAAGAAGAGGCTGCAACTATAGGGGCTTATCTGTTTCTCCGGGAAAGTCTACTCTTAAGTGTTGGAGGCACCTCCTAGAGCTATGATTGAGTTCGGGACGGGCGAGGAACAGTGCGGCTTTCGTCCCGGCAGAAGTACAACCGACCAGCCTTCCACTATAAGAATGGTACTCGAGAAGGCTTGGGAGTATGCCACACAGATCTACAGCTGTTTTGAAGATTTGGAAAAGGCATACGACCGAGTGCTTAAACTCTACGGTGTTCTGCAGGAGTATGAGATTGATGGTAATCTTATGAGGGTCATTCAGCTGTATTCGGGTTAACGGTGCTAAATTGAAGATATATATAAATATTCAAAAGCCACGGAATGGCTATAAAATGGTTAAAGAAGACCACCAAATCCAGAATAGGATACGCAATAGGATCAATGGGACAACCAGGTTGGAACCAGAAATCAACTAATAAAGATATTCAACTTTCCAGCCAAAAATACCATGACCTACCGCAAAACACGCATACTTCTTTATTTGGAAGCTATATTTTACGCATACTTTCACAAGTGGTGTCTTTTGATCAGCTGTTTACCCCTCCAAATCATATTTCGCCCGTAGGAGTGTCAAATACATTTCCAATGTGTTTAACTTGCCCACGATCTGGAAATATTCCATGAGTGATGTTCGTCAAGTTTAGCAAATTAAATAGTATTATAACATGCCAAAAGGAAATGCATCACAAGATGCATTTTAAAATTAAAGCAAATCTTTACGAACTGCGTATAATGGATATGTAGGACAAATTTTCAAATTTTGCTGCACAGTTTATATGTGATATGAGTTAAAAACTAAAATGCTTCAAGTAATGACTTCTGCTGCAACACAATTAAAACGAATTAATTAGCAAAATGAAGTGTTTGTAATCGATAGATATACAATGTTAAAGTGACAATACGAAATAATTCAAGGAATTAAGTTGTTTTCTGTAAATTTATGTATAAAACGAACGATCAGACATACATACATACATGTGTGAATTTGCAAAATTTCTATTTCATGATCATTGCATTATTATGAATTGTGAATGATTATTTACAAATTGAATTCAACCACAAAATCATATTAAAACCCTTTTGCTTTACCTATTTTCTAATATTTCAAAGGCAAAATATTTGAATTCAAATTTAACGTGTCAATGATCAGCGCTTTCCAATATACTTCCAGGTATACGAATGTACCTTCTGAACACAATCTGTGTTTTAAGCTCCTCCTCATTTTCGGGGTGAAACATATGAATTTGAAATAACGCTCAGATAACGATCGCTTTTTAAAAAAAATGCTCTGCTTCACCTTATTATTTCGAAGGGGAAGACTTTCAGCTGTTCGAAAAGCCTCTCACGTATTCACAGATGGAACAACTACAACAAGCTGTCAAACTAATTTCAGGAGCAAGAGACGAGGAAGTTGGATATCTCTATTAGTTGATTTCTGGTTGGAACAAAGCCAGGAAGTGACATCACAGTGAACCAAACCGGTCTAAGTGGAGGTTGGTTTTTAGGTTTAAGCAAGCAGTCACCATACCTACCTACCTACCTACCTAACCAATTGATTGCAAAAGCATCGCCAGAGCCTCTTTTCGAGAACCACGGGTCCCTGCATCGAGTTCAGCCTGATCGGTTAGAGTTGGCTCCTAGTGGCAGCGTCGTGGTGGCTGTGGTTTAAAGTTGCGGGGCGAAGTAGGGATTATATAAGCATATCTTGGAGATTGTCACTACTATAGAGGGATGGTGTGTGCGGCTCTGAGACGTGAATGGTATAAGATCCAAATCGTTGTGGAGTTGCATTAAACAAGCGGGTGTTGCGAAGCAAAGAGTAGCAGAGGTTTTTGCTTTAGATCGGCCTCACACTTCACAAAGTTGGAGCGAAGTGTCCACAAGCATGGACTCAATTGGTACCTCAAGACGATGGTTCAGCGAATTGGACGTATAGGTAAAAGGACTTCGTGATATAAGCCAGGAGGCAGGAGATTACGTAAATCCAATTAGGCTCAGATTTTACGGAAGGAGGAAAGTGCCACTATGTCAGTCCTCCTTTCCTTTTAAGGCTTGGAGTTTCAGCATAGTAGAAATTACACTCTTTCTTGAAACTATTTAAGTATACTGCCGAGAGTATAAGAGAATTACCTACGAGCTGAGTAATATGTAAATTCTCAATGTGATGATACTAAGATCTGGAGTGGGCTTAATAGAAGCAAGTCAACTTCAACTTTAAGACTTCCCTGAATTGCGACCTACCTCCCAACGAGATCGCCGAGTATTTTAGCATCCACTTTATGTGGATGCCGTGTCACTGTAACACTCCAGATAATTGCTTAGTGGACGAACTCGCTAGAAAGGACACTAGTTGCTGCCGAGAGTATTAGAGACTTACCTGCGAGCTGAGTAATATGTAAATTCTCAATGTGATGATACTAACATCTGGAGTGGGCTTAATAGAAGCAAGTCAACTTCAACTATAAGACTTCCCTGAATTGCGGCCTACCACCCAACGAGATTGCCGAGTACTTTATGTGGATGCCGTGTCACTGTAACATTCCAGAGAATTGCTTAGCGGACGAACTCGCTGGAAAGGGCACTGGTGCCGTACTCCATCCGGATGGAGATATGCCATCCATGCCAATCGGTATTGCAAAACATCTACTGAAACTATTATGGCCTACTCCACTCTATATACGAAACTGATCTCCATCTTTGGGACTGTTTGCGTTGATGGGAGTTAGAGAAGATGTTTTAACCACAAGTCGTACGTACAACGACATGAGTCTAGCCAGACGTCTACGGATTCAACAGCTAAGACGGCTAGGCCATGTAGTGAGCTTGGACAATGCTGCTCTAGCCCGAAGAGTTTTCGACACCGCAGCCATTGGGACAACGCAAAAAAAGACGCACACGACACCGATGGCACACACAAGTGGCGAAGGACCTGTGTAAAGACCGTCCCAGCTGGACAGGGTTATTGGTTGAGACCGCATCCCGGATCGTTGCGCCATCAGAAGAATAATATGGGTGGCGCTACAGCCAATAGAGGGCCATGGCCTAGCTTCTCAACAACCACTCGTGTCGTCCGTGCTTTTGTTCTCTCACGAGTGGCAGGGACCTACAGTTTTATGCCAACCGAACGGTCAAGTTTGAGAAGCCTTTCGTCAGTCACTGTCAGTGACTCGAAAGAGGCGGAGCCGTGAAAAGTATTTTTTTATGGTTGCATTGGGAATGTAAACCAGACACCGAGATTCAAGTGCGTAGGAGCCGACGCACAAAGCCACAACACCAGTTGATATATAAATCAGGTTAGGTTAGGTTAGGTAAGAGTGACTGACTGCAGAAGGCTGTCAAATTTAGGCCATTGTACGCCCACTGTGGTTCCATGCGTTTTGACTTACTCTTAAACCTGTTGGTGCTGTTGACGAAGCGATGTTGATGGGTCTCTTGACTGCAGGTCCGCTTAGTCTGCGAAGACAGGGGGATCGTTTGAGATTATTTGCTGGCATTACTTGCTCTGTTCAAAGGCTGCTCCCTGCAGTCAGCCACTAGAGCCTAACCGATCCTAACATCAGCGGAAAAGGCTTTACTTCAATATTTCATCTCTCTGTAGTAGTTTTTTTTGTTTTTGGTTTTCTTTCCGACCTTTTTTTTTTTTTTTTTATTCATCAGAGAGTACACAAAACACTACGTTCTCTAAGTGTTAACTCTCAGTATCGCTTTACACAGCAGATTTTGCTGCGCGACTAAGTAAGGATCATCTACCGATTTTGCATCTCACAGATTACATCAAATAAACAGTATTAATTATAGCATAGTGCATGGATCAATATTTTAAACTCCAATCGAGACAAGCTAAAATCAATTTCGTTGCAAAGTTCATTAAAAGTGTTTATACACCCTGTAATAGGTTCATTACAACCATAGTTGGTTCTATGCCTCTTATAGTCTCGTATAGTAAATTTCTCATCCGAAGAGATCTTTGGGGAGCATATATATTCATGAGAAAAAGTAAGTCTGGTGAATTTACACGGCAATTAATAATATCGCGGATGAACATGGCTGACGCTGCCTTACGCCTGAAACTTAAGGTTTGCAAGCCTATTATTTTACATCTATCGTCATATTTAGGGAGTTCGTCGAAGGAATACAATTTACGGACAGCATATCTCGTGAAATTTTTTTGTACTCTTTCGAATCTGAGTTCGTGTGTATCATATGGGGAATCCCAAATGATGGAAGAATATTCTAAATACGGTCTGACTAACGAACAATAGATGGACTTAAGACTAGTTATATCCCGAAAATCTCTACTATTTCTTTTCAGAAAACCTAACATAGCATTAGACTTCTTACTTACTTACTTAAGATGGCGCTACAGTCCGGGGTGGACCTGGGCCTCAACCAACCAACAAGCTGTCTCCAGTTTCGCACTCATAGTTGGTTGAAGTCCCTTTCCACTTGCGTGCGCCACCTGAGTCGCGGTCCTCCTCTACTGCGCCGTCCCTCGGGGGTGGATTCGAAGACTTTTCGGGCCGGAGTATTGGTTTCCATCCGCTCTACATGACCTAGCCATCTCAGTCTTTGGATCTTCACTCTTCTGGCTAAGTCGATGTCGCTGAACAGCCCGTATAGTTCGTCATTATATCTCCTCCTCCACTCACCGTCTATGCAGACGGGACCGAAAATCACACGAAGAATTTTCCTCTCGAAGCAACCAAGGGCAGCTTCATCCGCTTTTGACAAAGTCCATGCCTCCGCGCCACATAGCAGGACTGGGACGATTAAGGTCTTGTAGAGCGTTATCTTGGTTGTTCGAGAGAGGGCTTTGTTTACCAGTTGCTTTCTTAGCCCAAAGAAGCAGCGATTGACAAGGGTTATTCTTCGTTTGATTTCAGCGCTGGTGTCATTGTCTGAGTTTATAGCGGTGCCTAGGTAGACAAAGTTTTTGACTACCTCAAAGTTATATCTGTCTGCTGTGACGTTCTGACCGAGACGTCGGTGTTGGGTGTCCTTTCTCGTTGACAGCATATACTTGGCCTTACCCTCGTTTACCGCTAAACCCATCTTCGCGGCCTCCGTTGCAATACCCACAAAAGCGCCATTGACATCACGCTGCGTTCTTCCAATAATGTCAATATCGTCGGCATATGCGAGTAGTTGGACGGACTTCTGAAAGATTGTTCCTCTGGTGTTGGCGTTCGAGTTTTGAACAATTCTTTCAAGAACTATGTTGAAAAAGTCGCATGACAGCGCGTCGCCTTGTCTGAATCCTTTTTTGACATCAAAGGTCTCGGTTAGGTCTTTACCGACCTTGATGGAGCAGCGTGCATTCTCCATCGTCATCCTACACAAACGGACGAGTTTGGTAGGAATGCCAAAACTAGACATTGCTCTGTATAGCTCGTCTCTATAGATGCTATCATACGCGGCCTTAAAATCGATGAAAAGGTGGTGGGTATCGATTTGTTGCTCCTGGGTTTTCTCCAAAATCTGCCGTAGTGTGAATATCTGGTCGATGGTGGATTTTCCTGGCCTAGACTTCGCAATTGTATAATCATAATGTGATGCAAAATTTAAGTTAGTATCAAAAATTACACCCAGATCTTTAACCTCTTCTAGGCGACTAAGTCTATGATCATTTATGAAATAATCATAGACAATCGGGGATGTAATTCGATATGCCGTAAAGATATTACATTTTTGAATATTCAGCTCTAGTCCATTGTGCTTGCACCATTCCACTAGTGCATTGGAAATTATTACAATCAGTTAAACTATTTATAGATAAATACAATTTAAAGTCGTCTGCGAATGTTAGGATTTTACAATATTTGAAAATTTCGTGAACATCGTTTATAAACAATAGAAAGAGTAATGGCCCCCTATGGCTACCTTGTGGAACGCCCGATATAACTTTTATTACTCGAGATCTAAAACTATCGATCATTACCAATTGCTTCCTGTCCTTTAAGTAATTGGAAAACCACTCTAACATTGACGAATGGAATCCCAAAGACTTTAGTTTGTTTAAAAGCAAAGTGTGATGTACTTTATCGAAGGCTTTCGAGAAATCGGTGTAAAGTACATCAACTTGTAATTGATTTTCGAAATTTGTATAAATGTAATTTGAAAATAATGATAAATTAGTTGTACAAGACCTGCCTTGCATAAAGCCATGCTGGTTATTAGAAATAATTTCTTTTACCATGAAATATAATTTTTCTTTTACAATACTTTCAAATAACTTTGGTATCGATGAAAGCTTGGATATTGGTCGATAGTTTTCTACTTTTTGCCTTAAACCGCTTTTATATATAGGCGTCAGAAAAGAATACTTCCATTCACTTAAAAATTCACCCATTTTTAGGGATTGATTAAAGATAATTCTTAGTGGACGATAAAGCGAATTCCAACTTTTTTTTAAAATACCAGCCGGGACCCCATCGGGGCCTGGGCTGTAATTTACTTTAAGATTAGTTAAGGCATTTATTACATCCTGATCCGTAAATTCCAATACACCTATATCCAGAACCTCGGGTATATTAGAGTAATGGTTCATCGTTGTCTGGACCGAAGACCCATTATAGACAGACTCAAAAAAGTTGGCAAATAGGTCACAGGTTTCATCCAAGTTTGTTGAAGTTACGTCACCAAATTCCATTATCTTGGGCAAGCCCAAGGAATTTCTTTTTGAATTAACGTAATTCCAAAATGATGCACCATTGTTCCTTACCGAAGTTTCTACGGACAAGATGTATTGTTTATATAAAAATCTATTCAAGAACTCATATTCTTTCCTGAATCTCAAAAACCGTTCACGATTTAAACTAGTTTTATTTGAAACATAGTTTGAATATGCTTTCCTTTTAATATTTCGTAGATTTACTAAGCTTTTGTTTGTCTATGGAATTCTAAATCGATTTCTATGACGCGTTTCAGGAACAAATGACTCTTGGCGAAATGACTTGCTGGCGACTGAAAAAAGCGCATGGGTAAAGAAAGGAGAGAAAGACGTACCACACTTCTTCTGCTATTGCTCCGTCCTAATGATCTTGAGCTCACCTTTCCAACACCTTTGTGATTTAAGTGATCAGCATGGCTCCGTTGTGTCCCAAGCAGAAGATCAATTCTACGTAATTCGAGTAGAAGTCGTCATGAACAGTTTTACCAAAACGCATTGTTAACCAAAAAATTGACTTATGCACATACGAGGTTATGTATGCCGGCAACATCACCTTCAACTCCGAAATCTGGTGTAAGTGCCGAAAGAATCCGATGTACTGGAACTGAACTACACGGTGCACGGCGTAGGTCCAGCATAGGTAGGCAGGTAGGATGACTGGATGACTGATTTGGAAGTCATGCTCACTTAGACCATCCGGTGCATTGTGCTGTCACGTTCGGCTTTGTGTCCAAAACCCATTTACCGCTTGACCTTGTAGTTCTTCCCTCTTGAGATTTTGGTATTATCCTCTATGGTACCAATCGTCTTAGAAGCTAGGCGACTCTATGACAATAAATCTAGTGAAGAACTAGTGAAGCCGCAGTATAGAAGCGTGGCAACAACGAAGGAACGAGTCCCAAAAAAGGAGAACGTACCGGCTAATCCCAAGGACTGAAAATTGGGTAAATCGAAAACACGGTGAATTAAATTACTATCTTACACAGTTCTTGACTGGTCACGGTTGTTTCCGGGAATTGCAAGCGAAACCATCATGTCCTCGCTGCCTAAGCGCTGTAGAGAACGTGGAGGACGTTTTCTTCGAATGCACTCGGTATGCAAACGAAAGAGCTATATTGCGCGAAGAATTTGGTGAACGGCCAACACCAGAAAACTTAGTTAAATATATATTGAAAGCCGAAGAACTTTGGGCTGTTGTGAACGATGCAGCAGTACGAATAATGTGCGATCTAAGAAATTTAGAACGTCACCGGAACCCGCATTCGCCAAACACCCCGTGACGAAGCAAAAAGCTCAAGTCCGTCTCTCGCGAAGTAATACTTAGCGGTAGTTCCTGGGGGGAATAAACGGAAAGATTCGGTAGGTGGTTTTAGTCAGTAGGAATCTGACACTACCAATGACTGTCGGACCATTGGTGCCAATGCAAGGTTTCCAGCTACCAACGATAAACAAAAAAAAGCATAAGGGGTAAATTTTGTTTACAACCCCAATTTGACCATCGCATATTGAAGACTTTCTTATGACAGCCTTGGAATCGACAAAGATGTGGTTCGTATCGATTTGAAACTCCCGAGTCATTTTCATTGTAAATAGGAATGTTTCTTACATCTGTGGTTTGAATTTAAAAAAAAAAAACCCACCAGAAAGTTCAGCGACCGTTGCTAAAGTATTATTCAAAGAGAATGACAATTGAATTCTTCAACCTGAAGTTGTCGCTGTTGAACCTGTTCACTGACAACTGGTGGGTAGTGCAGTGTTACTGAGCTTGCTCAAAAGAATTTACAAGAACTTTTTTTTTATGATAGAGGCATTTCTTGCCTCGTGATGAATGCACGGTGGAATATTGAAGCAAGAGCATATGATTTCCCATTAGTTGAATCGAGATAAACGTACGATTCCCGTCTATCGCCTACGCTCTTTTCCTGACACTCCAACGACGGCGAACACGTTCCGGGGAACGTCCATTCGAATACCGTTCTTTAATTCTCTTACCAAACAAGTCCCGAGGAACGTCCTTTCGAATACCGTTCTTTGACAAACAAGTTTCTATCAACTTTTTAACGTTCCCCGAAATCTAACAGAAAACAGTTTATCTTACTGAATATGCCCCTCGACTGCATTGCCGACTCAACCTACACTGAAGTCTGAATGCAACCACTAAATTGTTTTGACATATTTATCAAATCAGAAGAAAAGAAAAGTCGCAGAATAATCAAAGAAGAATTCATTTTTCACTAAGTTCACATTAAAATCTCATTCCAATATGAAGAAAAAGGTAATTATCGTGCATTTAAATCGTACTGCATGCGAAACATACTCAAATATCGTTTGTCTTCCTTGCGATAGGTCCTCCTGATGGGCAAAAGTGGATCTGGCAAGACCAGTATGAGATCCATTATCTTTGCCAACTACATCGCCCGGGACACCACCCGACTAGGAGCAACAAGTAATTGAGATCAAACTGCTCAGATCATTCTTTTTTTTTCGGCCCGAATTTCCCTAAATAAATGTTTCGTTTTATTTTTAGTTGATGTCGAACATTCCCATGTTAGATTTCTGGGTAACCTTGTTCTCAATCTCTGGGATTGCGGTGGACAGGAATCATTTATGCAACAATATTTTGCATCTCAACGTGATAACATATTTCGAAATGTCGAAGTACTTATTTATGTATTCGATGTGGAGAGCAGAGAACTGGAACGAGATGTGCACTACTATCAGTCGTGCCTGGAGGCATTATTACATGTAGGTTTCGATGTTTTTTTTTTTCTTTTGTGTGTTATCTCAAATTTTAGCCTTAGAGCGTGCAGTTCATGAGAGTGCAGTGAAATTATTGTTTTCTTATCGGTATTCGGTGCTTTGACATGCAAATGTGAGTCATTCTGGGTGAAACAAGATGCAAACATGTTCTCATGTGGTTGCATTCAGGTTTGGAAACAGATACCCACGTATTCTTAGATGTTTTGGTAAACCATATGGGGAAAGAGTGGCAAATCAAAGTTGTTTGAAAATCAATATTGCGAGTGTGTAGGATTAACCAGCATTCGTTGACGACTGCGTTACTGGTGCACTTTGTACCAGTTTTTCCCTGGCAGAAGAAGTAGTAGTAGGAGGAGAAACGTTCGTGTTGCTTGACGTTTCTATTTGCCAAGAAGTGCGCTTATGGTTGCCGTGTTGAAGTTAATAGAAATATCGACTCCTGCCTCGATTTCGGAGATGAACAACTTTTTAATTCAAGGCTCCACCACTGTGGAGCGGATGACAACGCTCACAAAGGACAAGTGTGAACAAAACGCTTGCAAACTTTCCCATTCGAAGAAGGTACACATGTCCCAATACTCATAAGAGAACAATTTCATCTTTTTTTGGCGCTGCAGTCCAGGGTGGACCTGGGCCTCAACAAAGAAGGCTCTCCAGCCAGCACGATCTTTCGCCAGGTGCCTTCAGTTGGCAGCAAGTTGGTTGAGGTCCTTGATCGAGGGCATACTCTGTTGCGTTGTCTCAATGGCTCGGATTCGAAGACTCCTCGGGCCGGAGCTGTGGTGTCCATCTGCTCTACATGACCTAGCCATCTTAAGCGTTGGATCCGAAGACGCTTAACTAGATGCATGCCCCTGTAGAGCCCGTACAGTTCGTGGTAGAAACTCCTCCTCCAGACGCCATCCACGCAAAGAGGACCAAAGATCGCACAGAGACGACAAAGAGCTTCTTCATCCGCTTTCAATAGCGTGGTTGTCTCCGCGCAATAGAGCATGGCAGGGATGACAAGAGTGTTGTATAAAATCTGCTTGGTCTTTCAAAAGGCAGCTCTGCTACTCAATTGTCTCTAGAGCCCAAAGAAACAGCGATTGGCAAGAGTAATTCTGCACTTGATCTCGATACTGTACCATTGTCCCTGTTTACTGCGGAGTCGATGTAAACAAAGTCCTTGACTCCCTCAAAGTTTCTGCTGCCCATTATGACGCTCTGTCTGGGACGTCGATGTTGTGTGTCCTTCCGTGATGACGGCATGTAGTTTGTTTTGCCCTGATTTACTGCCAGACCCATTTTAGCCGCTTCCACTTCAATGCCAGCAACGCCTCATTGACGGCTCACTGTGTTCGTCCAATCACGTCAATGTCGCTCGCGTATGCTAGCAGTTGAACGGACTTTTGGAAGATCGTGCCTCTGGTGTTGACGTTTGAGTTTCGCTCGATATTCTCAAGTATGATGTTGAAGAAATCACATGACAGCGTGTCGCCTTGTCTAAAACCTTTGTTGACATTGAAGGTCTCGGTGAGTTTGTTACCGACCTTGATGGAGCAGCGAGAATTCTCCATCGTCATCCTGCACAGCCTGACGAGTTCGGCAGGAATTTCAAGACTAGACATGGCGCTGTATAGCTCGTCTCTATGCAGCCTTCGATTTGGACTTCTTGGCTCTTTTCCACCATCTGACGCAAAGTGATCTATTGTGGACACTTTGATAAGGACATATCAGGTTATTCACGAGTGGTTTCAGGCGCTCACACAAAACGGCAAAGATCTTATAGACGATGTTGAGAGAGACTTATCCCTCGATAGTTGGCAGTCAAAGGCGTCTCCTTTCTTGTGGACCTTTTTGTTGAACGTTGCTCGGGGGACAGAATTCGTGTTCATACTCGTCCAAATTTAGTGGAACATTCTGCGTGACAGCGCAATTAGTGTCGTCATCGCCGTTTAACAGTCTGCAGAAGTGATTTTTCCAAATTCGCAGCATAAGCGAACAACATCGCGCACAATAAGAGTGGTTGTTTGAAAAGTTATGCCATGTATGTGTTTCATAAGCCTCTCTTGAGGAGAACTTTTCACCACAAAATCGTCGCCATGGACTTGGTGCTAGGTCCGGACCATGAGGTGGATGCATAAGGACCTCCCATTCAAGCTGCCAGAGATTCTGACGAGTCGCTATCGATGTGTGTGGCCTGACGTTGTCCTAAATTGAAAACAATTCCTCTCTTATGGTCTAAAGCTGGCCACTTCGGAGTGATTGCTTCCTTCATACGGTCCTATTGTTGACAATACAGGTCCGAATTAAGAGTTTTGTTTGAGGAGATCTATGATCATGTGGCTTAACTTTGCCTTCATCTTCTAATTTGCCCTTGAGTCTGTTTTTGATTTTGATTTCATGCCTGAAGGCTTCTCTAAATTTGTTCGCTTCTGTGTGTTTGGTGGCTTTCTCAGTTATCAAGCCAGTTTTGACCGTAAGTAGAAAATGGTCTCCGAGGACTGAGCTAGTGTCTGTTCCCCGTTGCAATGGCGTGTCTGAAAACACTGCCGAGGATGCCGAGTATAATGTAACTATTCCGCTTCCATTTGAAGCGACTATTATTGAGCGGTATTATACGAGAAATAAAAGTGACCCGACTCTTCAATAGACTCAAATGGCAATAGACACTACCCACTTGAGCGTAGGAGATAATCTATCCAAAGATCGGCTGAATCAGAGAGCAATAATTCTAAATAATTTCTAACTTTTTCATAAACATTGTCTAAAAGCAAGTACCACTTCTAAGGTTCAGCCCATGGATACTCATTAATTCCCAGTTCAGTTGAGGCACGATACAAGGAACTCATCCATAAGTTGATACTGGTAAGAGCATGTCGAATTCACCTGAAACACGGCTACCAAATTGCCTGCTCACCATTCTGACATCTGTTTGCACGATAATCTGTGATGCGCTGGTTGTCTTTGTTATGTCATTTTAGAACGCGATGCATTGCATCATTGCCAAATATTTGCAATTAAGAACGCAAGTAAGCCTCATCATCATCGCGACTAAAATCGTCTACTTCAGAGCCAAGCTCTTGTACTTCTACGGCAAGCCTGCTAAGGTATTGCTCTCTTTCTTCTTCGCTCATGTGGCTCCTTTGTGTCATCAGCTATGATAATTTACTTTCGTATAAGTATGTTGCTCGCAATTTGCTTCTAATTCACTCAACTAATGATTACTGATTGACTCTCACATCTACCCATAAATTGGACAAACTGATGCTTTCAAATTCACTAATGGCTTAATTATCTGGAAGTCGAAATTAGTAAAGATTGCTACACAATCAATTAGGAAATAAATGGTTTCGCAAATGGAAAGCATCTGGCCAGACCTACTCATTGACAGATGGGTTAAAAGCAATTCATTATGAGGTCCGCACAACGCCTGCCAACTAAAACTCATAACTATTTCAGTTGAATCTTCTGAACTTACTGTGTATACACTTCAGCTCAAGTCAATATACTCGCATACTTACACTTGCAACGCTCATTCACTCTTCGATCGATATCCTTTTCATCAAACGCAATCAACTCATGCCAACTGTGTGTGATTTGCTTTTGTGTGTTTAGGGGACGATATGAATTGGCAAGACACAACTGAGATTCGTGTGGGCTTATCGATTTCGTAACTTTCGTTGGATGTTCTCAATTTGTTCATACTCTTAGTCGCATTTGGTTAGAAATAGGAAATAGGACTCTTACCCACCTTTTTTCTTGTGTCAGGTGTTTTAAACGCTAGACTGGAGCACTCAGACTCAAAACTGGTCTATTGTACTATCAGCAGCAACCTCAGTATGTAGGTAGGTGGGCTGTCAGCGAAATCATCAGCACTCTTGTGATACATATAGTCGATTATTTGATCCCAACGGCAAATGGTGACCGGACCAGATTTGAAAAAGCGTTGCTCTCACTGGGATTCGAACCGTACGTTGTATCAACCACCTTGGAACTTAATATTTCTGAAACAGGTCTCTGCATCAAAAAGTTGAAATTATTAAAATTCCAATGACTTATTGATTAGACTCGATTGGTTGATGGCAAGATGTAAAATTTCATCCTAACCTGGTTTAGGATTATGCTCGTGTACTGCTTCTTTGTGTGACAACATCCAAGATGGACCTGAGTCTTGCCCCTACACAAAGCGTGATCGCTACCAATTTTCAAAAGTTTGAATTCATTTTCCACTTGTTAGCGCCACCTTCTCGAGCGTGTTTAGCTGCGTTGTCCCACAGGCTCAGAGTCGGATACTCTTCCGGCTGGAGATTCCCTCAGTGCAAGCATGACCGAAATTCGCAGGCAGATCTTGACGAGATCAATGATTTCTTCCGCTTTTAATAGTCCATGCCTTTGCGCAATAGAGTGGGACTGTGATGATCAATGTTCTCCTCCTTTAACTCCATTGCCGCCTATTAGCTCGGACAAAAATCTACCTCGAAGTTATAGCTTCTTAGTGTGAGCCTCTGTTCAAGACGTCGATGTTACACTCCTTTGTTGGGGGCAGCATATACTTAATTTTTACCTCGTTCAGCGCCAGATTCATTTTAGCCGCTTCTGTCGCAAAACAAAGGGCTCATTTCGTCTCGCTGCGTTCTGCCAATCACGTCAATGTCATCCGCATATGTTCACACCACCAACAGACTATACCAAAAGGTCATGCATCTAGTGTTGGTACATACCAGAGTTTTGCGCTTCTTAAGTGCGCTCGCCGTAGTGTGAAGATCTGGTCTGCCGCAGACCGCCCTTGCCTGATATTTGCCAGATTATTCATGAATGTCTTCAGGCGAGCACACAAAACGGCAGAGAGGATCTTGAACGCAAAGTTCCGTTCCGTTCTTGATTTCAGCCGACTTCGACACCGTCGGATATGCTAGACCTCAGTCTCAATATTACTATCTTGAGCTTGAATAGATCTGGGGAATGGAATTCTCGTCAACCATCGTTCAGATTCGGTGCCAACAAGATAGCACATTTTTGAAAATATAAGAAATTAGTGTACAAAGTTTATAGTAAACATAAAAAATTCGACTTCTAGTAATGAGTTGACCCTCCTTGCTTTTTCAAAATCTCCGTCATACGCTGTGGAAGCGATTTAAATAACCTTTTGATGTGTTTTCTGGCATGGCTCCCCATTTTTCTGAAATGCTCCTTTTGAAATCCTCAACTGTGTCGTACTGTTCGGAAGTTTAAACGGCTGCATTATGCTGTTGGAAAGTCGTGGGATAGCTACTTAGTAAATTCTTGCTCCGAATTAGTTACTCACTTACTTATCAGGCCGGCGACCCATGGAGGGTCCGAGCCTGAGTAATTGCTGCTTTCCATCGTTGACGGTCCTGGGCACGCTGCTTCCAGCCATCAAGACCAAGCTGTCTTGCATCCGCCATTACTTGGTCTTTATACCGGAGATTCGGTCTTCCTCTCCCTCTCGAACCAGTAGGCTCGGATTCAAAGACCCTCTTTGCTGGAGCATTGTTGTCCATGCGCACGATGTGGCCGAGCCAGTGCAGTCGACGGATTTTTGCCTTCCGGACTACATCCACATCCTCCATTCGCCTTTCTCGCAGACGGGACCATACATCCGACTTAGAATTTTCCTTTCGAAGGTACCAAGAATCAGCTCTGCAGGTTTGCTTAGCGTCCAGCTTTCGGCTCCATAGAGCAGGACTGGCAAAATAAGAGTTTTTTAGAGCATGATTTTGGTCCTTCGAGTCAGGAGTTTTGAGCCCATTTGTTTTGACAAACCGAAGTAGCACCGGTTGCCAAGGGCGATTCTACGACGGATCTCCACTGTGATGTCATTTGTGGAGTTCACGTTAGCCCCGAGGTAGACAAACTCCTTCACTACCTCGAAATTGCAGCTGTCGATCGTGAAATTTTGTCCAAGGTGGTGAGTGACGGAACGTTTCTTGGTCTACAGCTTATATTTCGTTTTGTCCTCATTGATGTTGGGACCAGTTCGTTTCGCCTGTTCTTCAATCGCCGTAAAAGCCTCCACTACGGCACGTTGAGAACGCGCGACGATGTCGATGTCATCTCCGTACCCCAACAGTTGGACAGACTTGTAGAAGATAGTGCCTTTCGTGTTTACAGCTGCCCTCCGCACTATCTTCTCCAGTAGCAGATTGAAGAAGTCACACGACAGCGCATCTCCTTGCCGAAGTCCAGTGCAAGTTTCAAACGGCTCGGAAATCCTTGAGCCGAACTGCACGGTGCATCGCGTACGTGTTAGCGTGGTGCGACACAACCGGACCAGTTTTCCCAGGATCCCGAATTCGGCCATCGCATCGAATAGCTCCTTGCGATGAATGCTGTCGTATGCGGCTTTGAAATCGATTTCAAACTCTTTGGTTTCCTCCAGGATTTGCCTTCGTGTGAAGATTTGGTCTATAGTTGATTTGCCGGGCCGGAAACCGCACTGGTACGTGCCGATTAGTGCGGTGCAAAACGGCTTTAGACGTTCACACAGTACGCTGGACTGGATCTTGTAGGCGACGGTGAGCAGAGATATGCCTCTATAGTTGTTGCAAGAGGTAAGTTCGCCTTTTTCCGAATTAGTTACATATAAACAATCAATTCCAGTAAGCCTAGGCTGTTTAGTCTTGATGGAACGAACTTTATTTGCGTTCTCGCGTAATACCAAATTTCGGCCCAAATCATTACGCTTACGCCTCCATGCTGACGACGACTGAGAACTTACTGGTCTTTTCGCAAATCATGATCTGACCTGGCCAAGGTAACTGTTCGGAACGAAAACTTTTTCGATTTCATGCAAATCGATAGATTTTTGCTTCGAAGGAACATTTCGAACAGCTAAACGGAATATTTTCCCGATAAAATTTAACGCAACCCTGCATGCTGCGTTGCTACGCGTCCAATGTCACTTTTTAACAAACATTCGTGTCAGCCAAACGTCAAATTTGTACGATACTCTACCGCAAAGAATTTATCGCGGAGCATTGTGCGACTACAAATTTCTTTCTAAAAGCAGACATCTAGCACATACAGTGCTCCACAAAAGTTTGCGTTCGGTGTAGCAATTTGGAAGGAAATAGCTCTTATTTCTAAAGGCTCAACTATAATGCGCATGAGCGAGCATTGGCTAGTGTCAAACGCGCATGGGTGAGTGAGCGAATACACCCACCCCTACATGTCGCCCATGAAAGATTGGGAACATTTCGTCAATCATGTGCAAAGCACAAATGTTTCGTTAAGCATGAGCTAGTGCGAAATGAATCGCACCGCGCATATGCGAATGTGACAGATAATAGACAGACAAGAAAACAAATTTGGAAAATGAGCAAATCAACTGATATTGTATTGGTATTCGTACATACATACACATATAATCGAACTGGAAAAAAGAGGAATTCATAATAAATCAAAATTAAATAAAAAAATAAAGCATGCAACTTAAGAATTTCTGACAGGACGCGCATGTGTTTATTATAGTAAATCATGTTTTTTTTTAGCAAACATGACGAAGCAGTTCGTCCAAACTTGACACTAGCTCATACTCACGCTCATGCGCATTATAGTTGAGCCTTAAACCATAAGCGATAATATTTTTTTTAAAGATATATACACTTACTGGCAAAAGTCTACGTACACTAGAAGTTCGAGTCAATCAACGAGTTATTTTTCTAGTAAAACAAAGTAAAATTCAAAAAAGTAAATATGGTTCGCTATTTTCTACGATCAACTATAAACGTAAACATTTATTTCTTAAAAAAAGTTAAAAACTAGAAATCAACTTATTTTTACCGTAAATCTAAGTAACGTATGACAAAAGTCTACGTACACTTAAAGGTTATAACGTGAGTTAAAAATATAATGGTTATTAATAAGGCGTTTAATTTCTTTTTGAGGATATCACTGCTCTCATCCTTTTCGGCATGGATTCGACCAATTTTTTTGGCAACTGAGGCATCAATTTTGGCTCATCCTTCCTCAAGAGCCTTCTTTAAACTTTGTCTTTTCTTGAGGCACCGCTTTAATTCGTCCCATAAATGCTCTATAGGGTTCATGTCAGGAGATTGGGGGGGGGGGGTGTTTTCAATTG
This sequence comes from Eristalis pertinax, assembly GCA_907269125.1. NCBI lineage: Eukaryota > Metazoa > Arthropoda > Insecta > Diptera > Syrphidae > Eristalis > Eristalis pertinax. Next base: position 106,004,583 of record OU026145.1, on the reverse strand, counting down.
TTTGGTGTGCTATACAGCCATTCCTGTACGAGGCGAGAAGTATGCTTAGGGTCGCTGTCTTGTTCAAAGACAAACGACTCCCCCAATCCTAGATTTTCAGTATTCTTTTTTTTTCATCACAGAATACACAAAACACTACGTTCTCTAAGTGTTAACTCTCAGTATCGCTTTACACAGCAGATTTTGCTGCGCGACTAAGTAAGGATCATCTACCGATTTTGCATCTCACAGATTACATCAAATAAACAGTATTAATTATAGCATAGTGCATGGATCAATTTTTTAAACTCCAATCGAGACAAGCTAAAATCAATTTCGTTGCAAAGTTCATTAAAAGTGTTTATACACCTTGTAATAGGTTCATTACAACCATAGTTGGTTCTATGCCTCTTATAGTCTCGTATAGTAAATTTCTCATCCGAAGAGATCTTTGGGGAGCATATATATTCATGAGAAAAAGTAAGTCTGGTGAATTTACACGGCAATTAATAATATCGCGGATGAACATGGCTGACGCTGCCTTACGCCTGAAACTTAAGGTTTGCAAGCCTATTATTTTACATCTATCGTCATATTTAGTGAGTTCGTCGAAGGAATACAATTTACGGACAGCATATCTCGTGACATTTTTTTGTACTCTTTCGAATCTGAGTTCTTGTGTATCATATGGGGAATCCCAAATGATGGAAGAATATTCTAAATACGGTCTGACTAACGAACAATAGATGGACTTAAGACTAGTTATATCCCGAAAATCTCTACTATTTCTTTTCAGAAAACCTAACATAGCATTAGACTTCTTACTTACTTACTTAAGGTGGCGCTACAGTCCGGTGTGGACCTGGGCCTCAACCAACAAGCGTCTCCAGCCAGCTCGATCTTTAGCTAGCTGTCGTCCTTCCTCTACGCGGTCTTCCTCTACTGCGCCGTCCCTCGGTGGTGGATTCGAAGACTTTTCGGGTCGGAGTATTGGTTTCCATCCGCTCTACATGACCTAGCCATCTCAGTCTTTGGATCTTCACTCTTCTGGCTAAGTCGATGTCGCTGAACAGCCAGCATAGTTCGTCATTATATCTCCTCCTCCACTCACCGTCTATGCAGACGGGACCGAAAATCACACGAAGAATTTTCCTCTCGAAGCAACCAAGGGCAGCTTCATCCGCTTTTGACAAAGTCCATGCCTCCGCGCCATATAGCAGGACTGGGACGATTAAGGTCTTGTAGACCGTTATCTTGGTTGTTCGAGAGAGGGCTTTGTTTACCAGTTGCTTTCTTAGCCCAAAGAAGCAGCGATTGGCAAGGGTTATTCTTCGTTTGATTTCAGCGCTGGTGTCGTTGTCTGAGTTTATAGCGGTGCCTAGGTAGACAAAGTTTTTGACTACCTCAAGGTTATATCTGTCTGCTGTGACGTTCTGACCGAGACGTCGGTGTTGGGTGCTCTTTCTCGTTGACAGCATATACTTAGTCTTACCCTCGTTTACCGCTAAACCCATCTTCGCGGCCTCCGTTGCAATACCCACAAAAACGCCATTGACATCACGTAGCGTTCTTCCGATAATGTCAATATCGTCGGCATATGCGAGTAGTTGGACGGACTTCTGAAAGATTATTCCTCTGGTGTTGGCGTTCGAGTTTTGAACAATTCTTTCAAGAACTATGTTGAAAAAGTCGCATGACAGCGCGTCGCCTTGTCTGAATCCTTTTTTGACATCAAAGGTCTCGGTTAGGTCTTTACCGACCTTGATGGAGCAGCGTGCATTCTCCATCGTCATCCTACACAAACGGACGAGTTTGGTAGGGATGCCAAAACTAGACATTGCTCTGTATAGCTCGTCTCTATAGATGCTATCATACGCGGCCTTAAAATCGATGAAAAGGTGGTGGGTATCGATTTGTTGCTCCTGGGTTTTCTCCAAAATCTGCCGTAGTGTGAATATCTGGTCGATGGTGGATTTTCCTGGCCTAGACTTCGCAATTGTATAATCATAATGTGATGCAAAATTTAAGTTAGTATCAAAAATTACACCCAGATCTTTAACCTCTTCTAGGCGACTAAGTCTATGATCATTTATGAAATAATCATAGACAATCGGGGATGTAATTCGATATGCCGTAAAGATATTACATTTTTGAATATGCAGCTCTAGTCCATTGTGCTTGCACCATTCCACTAGTGCATTGGAAATTATTACAATCAGTTAAACTATTTATAGATAAATACAATTTAAAGTCGTCTGCGAATGTTAGGATTTTACAATATTTGAAAATTTCGTGAACATCGTTTATAAACAATAGAAAGAGTAATGGCCCCCTATGGCTACCTTGTGGAACGCCCGATGTAACTTTTATTACTCGAGATCTAAAACTATCGATCATTACCAATTGCTTCCTGTCCTTTATGTAATTGGAAAACCACTCTAACATTGACGAATGGAATCCCAAAGACTTTAGTTTGTTTAAAAGCAAAGTGTGATGTACTTTATCGAAGGCTTTCGAGAAATCGGTGTAAAGTACATCAACTTGTAATTGATTTTCGAAATTTGTATAAATGTAATTTGAAAATAATGATAAATTAGTTGTACATTCTTCTTTAGGTTATTTTTAAGAACATTCAAGTACACGAATTTATCCATTATGGAGTCAATAAAAACTAGGTTTCCAATCAACGCCTCTGGCATACAACCCCAAACGAGAACGCTTCCACCTCTATGATTCACTGTACCAACATTGTTTGATTTCTCCAACGCGGTATTGGGCTTCCGCCATACTCTCACTTTACCTTCATTGTTGTAAATATTAAATTTACACTCATCGTTGAATATAACCTTTCGCCAGAACCAGAAATGAATGAGTAAAGAGATATTCAACTTCTTCTTCTCTTGCCCCTTTTTTTTTTTTTATAATTTGCGCGCGCTCAAGGGATTGCTAATACCGTTAAGTGTCCGGGGTCAAGACACAGCACGGGCCGAAGGTATAGAGGGAGAAAGGAAGAGGAGGTACCTGTGCACATTGGTCTTAAATATCTGCGGGTTGTAGTCTGTGGGAAATATAGGGCTGGGAAGAGTATTCCAAATTCGCGTAGTACGGCTGAAGAACGAGTCTCTAAATTTAACTGTGCGTCCGAAAGTAGGCTTAAGGGTAAACTGATGAGCATTCCTGGCGAGACGAGTATTGCGGGTGAATTCATGGAGAGGAGGAATGCAGTTGGCTAGCTCACTTGAGCATCGTTTGTTGAAATAGCGATAAAATACAGACAAAGAAGAAACGGTACGTCGATGTTCGAGCGAGTCTAATGACTTTGCGACATTGTTGTCTCCTATAAGTTTTATCGCTCGCTTTTGGATTCTATCTAGTAGGTGCAGGGTGGTCTTTGGGGCACCAGACCAGATATGAGCGTTGTACTCAAGCTTGGGGCGGATATACGCCTTATAAATGAAAGCCAAATCAGAGGGGGTGAAATATTTCTTGCATCGATTAAGGAAACCTAAACATTTCGCAGCATTTTTGGCGACCTCAAATATGTGATCGTTCCAACTAAGTGTTCTGTTGATACACCTATACCAAGGATGGAAAGTTTTCCGGTTTCATCGACACAAGCACCATTCATGGATAATGGCTGATTAACAACCCTTGATTTCATCTGACAGCGTTTTTTATACGCTTTTTCTCTCCTGTCTGTGAATACGTGTGAGCTATTGTGAACAGCTGGCGAACAGCTGATACCCTTCCCCAACCTTAGTATTGGGGTGAATTAGAGTTCTTATTTGAATATTCGCTCGTTACTTGAACTTTTTTCAAATTTCGGTGTCAAATTTTCAACACAGTAAGGAGGGAACAAAGCGTATGTTCATGAAGTAGCTTTCTGCCAGTTACAGTCTGAGGTAATAGGAAAAAATAATTTTGCCATAGTTTACATTAATTATTTATGCATTAATTATTAATGAATATATAATATGTATTTTTGCATATCCATAATATCGAAAAAAGCATTCACACGAAACATGTGTACCGGCAATATTATTGAAACATTTGCTTGAATCAATTAAAATAAACAGCTTTTTTGCTTATTTTACTTGTTTTACGGAAATAGAGATGAAAGTTAATTGCAAATTAGTTTGAGTTAGGTACAGTTAAAGCCATTGATCTTAACAAATTATGTAATTTAATTGCAGAAGTTTTCACAATTCATGAATGAAAGATATAAAACTAAGTTCATTTGCCAGTCATCGCATGTAAATCAGCTATATTTTACTCTGAAGAATTAAATTGATGCAAACTATTCCTGTAAAGAGAGCGTAGCATTACATTTTTATTCACGCAAGCACCTTTTACAAATATATGTTCTCTTAAAAAATATGAGTCACCTTCTGAACACCCTCCGAACAATAAGTACATGTTCGTGGGCAAATTCACGAATATCCCACAAAATTCATGAATCTGCCGCCATTATCCCACAAAATTCACGAATCGGCCGCCATATTGGGGTGAATTGACGAGCGTTGTAAAAGTATGAGTGTAATGCAAGGGAATTCCACTACTATCACATTTTTCTACGGTGTGGACTAGGGGCAAAAATGGCCGAAGTTGAATATCTCTTTACTCATTCATTTCTGGCCAGAACTCATTTCCATGATTTTGGTGGCCGCTCTACTCCGAAAACCTTTCATTTTGATAACTCTCCGAACAGTATTAGCATCACAAGATTTACCCGTTTCCTCCAACAACTCAGATTTTATTTCTGATGCGGTTATTTTAGGATTTTCGCTCACTTTCCTTATTATAAGACTCTCTTCACGATCGGTAAATATTCTTGGGCGTTTAGATCGGCGTTTAGAATTAAATGATCCGGTCGTTTTATTATTTGTATTATTGTTTTTGTTTTATTTTATAATATTAATAAAAATAACTAAAACTAGCTTAACTAACTTAACAATCGTTCTTACATCTAACCTACTGACCCTATACGGGTACTCTAAGCTATTCTGAACTAAATTTAATTGTGCCTTTCGGCTTAGACTATGGTTTTTTTTTTTTTTTTTTTTTTATTTTGTCTGAATGTACTCTCTGATTAGTTTGGCCAAGAAAACTGGTAAAAAACTTGGCATACTTACCTGGCGTAGGGGTTACCGTGATCATGTATTATTGTCTGCACTGTAGAGTGTGGTCTTCCAATAAGTTTTGCAATCTCCCGTAATGATATGTTTTATTATCAGTTTCCTCAGTTTAGTGGAGCAAATAAAAAAATTCACAATTCCACACTGACTTATTCAAAGAACTGAATAAAAATGCAAAGAAGAGAAAAAAATGAGTAGTAGAGCTTTACCACACAAAAAGGAAACAGCTGCAACTGGTGTAGGTAGACTTTTGTCATCTTGGTTTTACTTAGATTTACGGGAAAAAATAAGTTGTTTTGTAGTTTTAAACTTTTTTTTTAAAGAAATAAATGTTTACGTTTATAGTTGATCGTATAAAATAGTGCAGCATATTTACTTTTTTGAATTTTACTTTGTTTTACTAGAAAAATAACTCGTTGATTGACTCGAACTTCTAGTGTACGTAGACTTTTGCCACTAAGTGTATATATCTTTAAAAAAATATTATCGCTTATGGTTTGGAAATAAGAGCTATTTTCTGCATTGACGCATGCCAAGCCCTCATTAACTTCCAGAAATCGTTCTAAGACGTTGCGACTGACTAAAGCAATTTTTGTAAATCAGGGAGCGAGTAGAAAACTGTTTCATTAAGGATATGAAATTGGTTCACACCGCGAGAACATGCAAAATGTAAATGGTACAGATAGAGTCCATATGACGTAGCGACATGAGTAGTTGCTGTAGAAGCTATCCATATCCCTTCTAAACGCGTCATATAAGCTCTTCACTAACATTCTGGATTAATAGCAAATATGGATGTGTTTAAGCAGCAGTTCCAGCAACTGCTTAAAGGGCGTGACCAGGATAGAGTGATAGGGAATCAAGAAATCCCAACTCCAGTCGATGAAGTAGTCCTCCTACCTAGCTTTAAAGAATTCAGCACAGCCATTAAAAGACTGAAGAACAACAAAGCTGCAGGCTCAGATGGCCTACCATCAGAGCTCTTCAAGGCCGGTGGCAATATCCTGGTAGGAAGCATGCAGCAGATCATCTGTGGAATATGGAAAGACGAAAGAATGCCCAACGACTGGAATATCAGCTCCACATGCCCCATCCACAAAAAAAGCGATAAGTAACTCTTGCAACAACTATAGAGGTACATCCCTGTTCATGATCTGATCAAGTGAAGGCATCCTAGATTGTATACGGATTCTGAACAGCGAAGTTCGAGAAGCTGTTTGTTTAAACAGGATACACTTCTTAAGCCTGATCAGTGAGTCGAAAGAAGTGGTGCGTGAATTGAAATGAAATCTGATCGCATCGGGGAGTCTATGGAACGGAAACCTGGATTATAAGCAAAACAGCAGAGCTGATTCTTGGTGCATTCGAATGAAAAAAAAAATCAGCGTCGGATAAGTGGTCCTTTCTGGGAGGGAGGTGAATGGAGGAGAAGACACAACCGCTTGCTCTACGAGCCGTACCAAGATGTGGTGTAGTCCGGAGGGCAAAATTCAGTCGACTACACTGGCTTGACTATCCCTGCTCAACGTCGCCTACAAGATCCTGTCCAGCGTACTGTGTGAGCGTCTAAAGCGACTGTAAGTCAAATCATCACACTAGGGCAAATCCTGGAGAAGACCAGTGAGCTTCAAATCGATACGCACCACCTTTTTAAGCCGCATACCACAGCATTCATCGCAAGGAGCTATTCGATGCAATGGTCGAATACGGGATCTCGGGAAAACTGATCCGATTGTGTCGTGCCACGCTAACACATACGCGATGCACCAGTTCGGATCAATGACTTCCGAAACCTGCACTGGATTTCGGCAAGGAGATGCGCTGTCGTTTGACTTCTTCAATCTGGTACTGGAGAAGATAGTGCGGAGGGCAGCTCTAAACACGGAAGGCACTATATTCTACAAGTCGGTCCCACTATTGGGGTACGCAGATGACATCGTCGCGCGTCCTCACGGGCCGCAGTGGAGGCTATTACGGCGATTGAAGAACAGACGAAACGAGCTGTTCTTAAGGTTTAACGAAAAAAGAAGAATTACATGAGCAAGAATCGCCCTTTGGCAACCGATGCTACTTCGGTTTGTCGAAACAACTGGGCTCAAGACTCCTGATTCGAAGGACCAAAATCATGCTCTACAAATATCTTATTTTGCCAGTCCTGCTCTATGTAGCCGAAAGCTGGACGCTAAGCAAAATTGCAGAGCTGATTCTTGGTACCTTCGAAAGAAAAATTCTACGTCAGATATATGGTCCCGTCGGCGAGGAAGGTGAAAGGAGGAGAAGACATAACCGCGTAAAAGGATGTGGATGTAATCCGGAAGGCAAGAATCTGTCGACTGCACTGGCTCGGCCTCATCTAGCGCATGGACAACAATGCTCCAGCAGAGAGGGTATTCGAATGCGAATCTCCTGGTTTGAGAAGGAGATGCTGGAGATGCTGATGCAAGACAGCTTGCGCTTGAAGGAGTGCTTGAAAATCTGTACTGCATGGAGTTGAAATTTATGACTGGTTCGATTCCAAGATGGGCGTAAGACAAGGGTGCTCACTTAATCAATATCTCTTCGCCTTTTTTTATGGACGATCTAACTGACTCCTTGCCGGATGGAATAATTTGTGGTAATTTTCGCTTACTCACCTACGACGATACGTTAGTTAATTCCTGCAAAAATCGTGGACTAAATATAACATGTAATCTAAGTATGAGTTGCTGAGAAGCTAGGCCCTGTACCTCTACGGGCTGTAGCGCCGCCCATATTATTAATTTATAATCTAAGTATGGAAGTGAAGGGTGATTCATCGTGAGGTTTCATTTATAGTTTAAAATAAAACACATAAATTTGAAAGTGAAAAAGAAACTCTTACTATTGGTTAAAAGAACAACTTGAACTTTTTGAAAATGATATCATGTAAATGTTGGCCACGACTACGTCTGAGTTGGTCCATTCGGAAGGTACAATTTTGGGCTACTCGTTCGAGCATAGCCACTGGTATCTCGTGGATAACACGGGTAATGTTGGCTGCCAAAGCGTCAATCGTAGCTGGCTTATTCCTGAATACCTCAGACTTTACATATCCCCAGAGAAAATAGTCCAAAAGGTGTGATATCGCACGATCTAGGCGGCAAATGGCAAATTAATCGTAGCAAAACGTGAAAATAAATGCTCACCAAATGACCACTAAGTGTATATATCTTTAAAAAAAATATTATCGCTTATGGTTTGGAAATAAGAGCTATTTTCTGCCAAATTCCTAAGTTGTACGCAGACTTTTGTGAAGCACAGTACATAATTTGTATATCCGATAGAATAAGCGTTACGGATACGTTTCCGTTCCGAACGGTTACCTCGCTAGGGCAGGATAATAATATGACCATCCATCTGGCTCATCCAAATCAAATTTGTTTTTCGTCTGTAAAGAAGACCTGAAGCCGCCTTTTTGGTTCACTTAATAGGTCTTGTTTTGGTTGCGTCCAAGGATGTGGCAATCTTCGAAAGATACTAATAGCCCGTGTCATTAGCATGCACGATTCGCAAACCCAAGTTCTCGATTTCGGTAATACGCCTACGTACTAACCCACACCGTGCACTCTTCTACCACTCTCCCCGCGGAACTGCCGTTAGGTAATACTTCGCGGGGCTGGTTAGCGACTCAAGCTGGATCGACTGTGTTTGCCTGTTCGGCTCGCCTTACTCTATCAAGCCTTCTTAGCTCGATCTGCAAGTTTGATATGAAGGAACAGATTTCCTCCCACTTCTCGACTCCCGTCATATGACCGACTATGAGCTCCGGTGTTGATAGGTTTATTCTTGTCCCTTCAAATCGTCTGCAGTGGAAAGTCGTGTGTTCTGCGTCTTCTTCAGAGTCCTCACATTCTGGACAAAGGGGAGAGCTATCGTGCCCGAGCCTACGGAGATACTTTCGATAGACCCCGTGGCCCGACAGAAACTGCGTAAGGTGGAAGTTGCAGTTTCCGCTTGCTCTCTTTGTCCACGTTTCGATTGTTGGAATCAGTCTGTGAGTCCATCTACCTTTGTTTGAGGTGTCCCATCTGGCTTGCCACATTGTCATTGAGGCTGCTCTTTCTTCCTTCCTTATCCTGTTTACGCCAGTCTCTGGCCGGTTCGTCGATCGACTTAGGTAGACCCTATGCATCTCATTTGCGACAATGTCGATGGGGACCATACCCGCAATCACACAGGCTGCTTCGTCCGAAATTGTTCGGAAGCCGCTGATTGTTCTTATGGCGCAGAGCCTGTATGGTGACGAGAGCTTCTTAGCTGTCTCCTTTATAGAGAGAGCACTCGACCAGACTGGCGCAGCATATAGGAGAATTGAACTTACCACTCTGGAAAGCAGAATCCTTCTTGGGTATCCGGGTCCTCCTATGTTCGGCAGCATACCAGAAAGTGCTGCCTGCATCTTTGATGCTTTCCTGCTGCAGTATTCGACATGCTTTTTGAAATTAAGTCGGTTGTCGAGCATCACTCCTAGGTATTTCAGTGCTTCCTTGGATCTAATTAGCTGGGAGCCAACCCGGAAGTTTGCATATTCCACAGTCTTTCGGCTGGTTATTAAAACAGCTTATGTCTTGTGGTCAGCCAGTTCAAGGTCGGAAGATTCCAGCCAATTTTTGATCCTGGCGATTGCTTCGTTTGCGGCGGTTTCCACCTCGTGGATGTGCTTGGCCACCGTCACGACCGCGATGTCGTCAGCAAAGCCGATGACCTTGACTCCATGTGGCAGCTTTAGTCTCAGTACTCCGTCGTACTTTAAGTTCCACAGGAGGGGTCCATGGACTGAACCCTGTGGAACGCCTGCAGAGACGTCGTAGTATTTAGTACCACTTAATAGGTCTTTTTTTTTTTTTTTATGGTTTGCGCCAGTGGATGTGGAATCTTCTTCAAGATACTGGTAACCCGTGCCACCAGCATGAACGATTCACGGGATATTATTCTCCTATGTCCTCGCGCCTACGTCCTAAACCACACCTCTACACACGTCTACCACTCTCCCCGCGAAACTGCCGTTAGGTATTACATCGCGGGGCTGGTTAGCAATTATGCTCTATTCTGTACGGCCGCCTCTTGGACTCTTCTTAGAGCTTCAGCTCTTCGTAGTGTAATCTGCACGTTTGCTATGAAAGAGCAGACCTCTGTCCAGTCACTCTCCGATCTCGTCATGTAGCGTACGAGATCCTCCGGGATTGGCAAGTTCGCTCTGTCTTCTGCGAAGCGTGTGCAGTAGAACACTGCATGCTCCGCGTCTTCATTCACGTCTGGACATTCGGGGCACATAGGTGAGGAATCGTGTCCAAACCTGTGGAGGTATTTCCGATAGCCACCATGCCCCGACAGGAACTGTGTAAGATGAAAATTACAGTTCCCTATTTTTCTTTGCGTCCATTGTTCAATGGTGGGAATGAGCCTATGGGTCCACCTGCCCTTTGTGGAGCCATCCCAACTGGTTTGCCACAGCGTCATCGATGCCGCTCTTTCCTCCGTCTTTACTCTTTTTGCCACCTGACGATTCAGGGGCCGCCGAAGGTACACCCTCTGGCTCTCTTTCCTTCGTCTTTACGCTCTTTCCTCCGTCTTTACTCTTTTTGCCTCCTGACGATTCAGGGGCCGCCGAAGGTACACCCTCTGGCTCTCGTTTGCGAGGATGTCAATGGGGATCATTCCGGCTAGAACACATGCTGCATCGTCAGATATGGTTCGGAAGCCGCTGATGGCTCTGATTGCGCAGAGCCTGTACTGCTTCCTCCTGCACTCATTAATTGCCAGTGCGCCAGCCCATATTGGGGCGGCGTACATCAGGACTGAGCTGACCACTCTGGACAGTAGGATCCTACGTCCGTATCCAGGACCGCCGATATTTGGAAGCATACGGGAGAGTGCCGCCTGCATCATCGATGCCTTTTTGCTTGCGTACTCAATGTGGGGTTTGAAGCGAAGTCTATTGTCAATCATGACACCGAGATACTTCAATGATTCCCTTGATCTTATTGTCTGATTTCCGATCCGGAAGTTTGCGTACTCTACCCTCTTGCGGCTGGTTATTAAGACAGCCTCAGTCTTGGGGGCAGCTAGTTCCAGACCGGCAGACTCCAACCAGTCCTTCATTTTTTCTATCGCCTCGTCAGTAGCAGACTCCACCTCGTGAACGTGCTTGGCAACTGTGACCACTGCGATGTCATCAGCGAAGCCTATTACCTTCACTCCATCTGGTAGCGGCAGACGTAGAATTCCGTCATACATGATATTCCATAGGAGAGGTCCAAGGACAGACCCTTGCGGGACTCCCGCGGAAACGCTGTAGTACTTAGCGCCCTCATCAGAGTGGTACCTTAGCTTCCTGTTACTGAGATAGTCTGAGACTATCATCCGCAGGTAGTACGGTGTATCCATTCTGGCAAGGGCTCTCCTAATAGAAGACCAGTTCGCCGAGTTGAATGCGTTTTTGACATCCAGCGTCACCACTGCGCAATATTTCTTCGTCCCCCATCTCCATCTTTCCCCCTGTATGGCTTCAGCGGCTGTATCTACTACCGCCTTTATGGCATCGACGGTAGAACGCGATTTTCTGAAGCCGTATTGGTGTTCTGACAGGGCTCCGTTTTGTTCAGCTACCGCAAGTAGCCTACCGTATATAATGCGTTCTAGGATCTTTCCTAGCGTGTCGAGTAGGCATATGATGATGGTTCTCCAGGTGGCTTATTTCCCTTTGGAAGCAGCACCAGGTGTTGCAATTTCCATGGTGTCGGGAACACTCCCTCCTCCAGACATCTTTGCATTGCTGTTATGAAAATGGCTGGTCTCGACTTCATTGCAGCCTTAACTGCCCTATTCGGGATGCCATCCGGCCCAGGTGCTTTGCTGTCGCCGATCTTCTTAGTTGCTTCGAACAGAATTCACGAAACTGTGAAAAACTACGAAAAAATTACCAAATGGAATGGCTTTTGACAGTTTTTCGGTGAATTTCACAGCAATAGGAACAGACCTAATGTGTCGTTCAGCAAACTTCGAGTCTTTCTGCTTTGTTTTTTTTTTTTTTTTTTTGTATAGGGTGGCCTTCGCTGTATTTTTTTTGCGTTTTATAATTTCAGAAGTTTTTCAAATTATCTGTACATTGCGAACATTAAGGCTTAACTATAATGTGCATGAGCGTGAGCATGAGCGTGAGCATGAGCTAGTGTCAAATTTGGACGAACTGTTTCGTCATGTTTGCTAAAAAAAAAAGATGAGTAACTATAATGAACACATGCGCGCATAGCCTCCTGTTAGAAATTCGTCTCAACGCCCGCTTTTTCCGCCGCAAAGTCGCAATTAGATGCGGCACGAAAAATTTGTGTTACAACTTTCGGTCGTCCACTACTGTGAGCTTTGCCATCATTTTCAGGATTTTAAAGCAAATTCAGGATAAATTTTCGGCTTCTGCGTAAATGTTTTGCAATTTCAACAATTTTCATGTTTTCTTTTCGAAGACTTAGGGTTGGTAAACTCCACTATTGCTAAGCTGCTTGCGTCTACCCATTTTCAACTAAAAAGTGTTTTACTGTTTAAACGACGACGAACAGATAATTTTCTTGCAAAAAAATCAAAATGCACGCGCTTTGCAATCGCTAGAAGAAAACTGAACGCAAATTCATCGTCCTGTGCTGTCATTTTGTCGCGCCACATTTTCGTTTTGTTGCAAATAACGGTAAATCTATTCAGATCTTTTCACCCCTCAAAGAACTACTTGCTAAGTAGCTAAGGGCCCGTGTGAGTTAATGTAATTTGGTGCAAGATACTTCCTGATGTGGGTGTACCAGGTTTTCGTCCCAGAAACCATTTTCTTTTTATCCATAGCAATGTAATTTTGCAGCAAAAAAATGAATAAGATCATCGCCTTGGCGTAGTAGATAAATCAGCTGTGTTCATTGTTTAGAATTTAGAGTACTCGATTCCGGGTAGGTAGGTAGGGGTGACTAGCATTTTTTTGTCGAACATTAGGATCCATTTTGCTGTCACTTTACGGCTTTGTATCCTGGCCTTTTTTTTTTTTTTTTATAATTTGCGCGCGCTCAAGGGATTGCTAATACCGTTAAGTGTCCGGGGTCAAGACACAGCACGGGCCGAAGGTATAGAGGGAGAAAGGGAGAGGAGGTACCTGTGCACATTGGTCTTAAATATCTGCGGGTTGTAGTCTGTGGGAAATATAGGGCTGGGAAGAGCATTCCAAATTCGCGTAGTACGGCTGAAGAACGAGTCTCTAAATTTAACTGTGCGTCCGAAAGTAAGCTTAAGGGTAAACTGATGAGCATTCCTGGCCGTACGAGTATTGCGGGTGAATTCATGGAGAGGAGGAATGCAGTTGGCTAGCTCACTTGAGCATCGTTTGTTGAAATAGCGATAAAATACGGACAAAGAAGAAACGGTACGTCGATGTTCGAGCGAGTCTAATGACTTTGCGACATTGTTGTCTCCTATAAGTTTTATCGCTCGCTTTTGGATTCTACCTAGTAGGTGCAGGGTGGTCTTTGGGGCACCAGACCAGATATGAGCGTTGTACTCAAGCTTGGGGCGGATATACGCCTTATAAATGAAAGCCAAATCAGAGGGGGTGAAATATTTCTTGCATCGATTAAGCAAACCTAAACATTTCGCAGCATTTTTGGCGACCTCAAATATGTGATCGTTCCAACTAAGTGTTCTGTTGATACACATACCAAGGATGGAAAGCTTTCCGGTTTCATCGACACAAGCACCATTCATGGATAATGGCTGATTAACAAGGGTTCGCTTGAGTGACAGCAGACAGCATTGAGTTTTAGAAGCATTGAATTCCACTCTGTTGATGTTTCCCCAGTCAAGATCGGAATTCAAGGAGCTTAACATACGCTGCCGTTCCAATTCTACGGCCGAAGGGCAGGGTCGTGAGTCTCGGAACGAATATGAAAAGCTGAGGGTGTTGTCATCAGCGAAGGAATGGATTGGATTAGAAGTAGCAGACAAGAGATCATTAATAAAAATGAGAAAGAGTGTCGGAGACAGAGCAGAGCCTTGGGGTACACCAGCATTTATTTGATATCAGACTTGAACCAATCCAAAACAACTTGAATTGAACGGTTCGAAAGGTGATTTCTAATCCATAGAAGAAGAGATTCATCGATACCATATGCACGCATTTTCGACAAAAGAGCTTGATGCCAAACTCTGTCAAATGCCTTAGAAATATCAAGTGCAACGATCTTGTTTTCACCTGCATTATGCAAAGATGTGTTCCACTTTTCGGTGAGATAAGCTATCAAATCACCAGTGGACCTGTTACTACGGAAACCGTACTGCCGGTCATTAAGAAGCTTCCGCGATTCAAGATATTTCATAAGCTGACGATTTATCAGCGTTTCCATGACGTTAGAAAGAAGGGACGTAAGTGCTATGGGTCGGTACGAGGTGGGTGACGAAGATTCGCCCTTTTTAGGAACGGGCTGGACAAGTGCTGTTTTCCATCTGCTCGGTAAGAGACCTAAAGAGTAGGATAGATGAAAAAGCTTACGCAATGGTTTTGCCAGCGCAGAAGAACACCTCTTCAGAAGTATAGGGAGAATACCATCCGGGCCAGCGGATTTGCATTGAGGTAACGATAAAGCTAACTGTATTTTTGGGAAATAATATGAATGTTCCATCTTGTCGTCGCTGTATGTACATATGTATTTGGACCCCCATCGTTGTTTAACTTCAGAACTGATGTTCTATAACTTCTCAGTATCGTCTGCTGTTAGTTGTCTATTGCTATACTCTCGGGTACATTTTTCAAACATAACTCCTGCCATAGCACATATCCATTTCCTTGATCGCGAGCTTCTCTTTTCTCCCCCCTCCCCTGAGAAGCCGTTCCTCTTACCATCACAACAGAGCTTACGAACAGCTCTCGTAGTCGTTGTCGTTATCAAACCACGACTAACCTCATTTAGTCTCTACACTTCCTGCTTAGATCAAATCGATGTGCCTGTCAGCAGTATACCTCATCCCATCCTCATTGTTTGTGGGACCAATTTGAACTCAGTGAACTATCAGATCAGAAACTATCGACAGAAAACGCGTACAAAATTTGAAAATTGTGTCTTTATGCTTTGTCCTCTTCTTTTGCAGAACTCTCCAAATGCGAAGATCTTCTGTCTCATTCACAAAATGGATCTGGTCGCCGAGGAGCAGCGCGAAAACCTCTTCAAAGGACGCGAAGAAGATCTCATCAGACTGTCGCGACCGGGGAACATCACGTGCTTCCGGACCAGCATATGGGACGAGACGTTGTACAGGTAAGACCCCTCGAACACTCGACCGTGATAGGCAAATCAAAACTACATTTTCTCCCTTCCCCCCTCTGTAGAGCCTGGTCCAGTATCGTCACCATGCTTATTCCGAACGTGGCGGCATTGGAAGACTCCTTAGCGCACTTTGCCCATGTCATCGACGCCGATGAGGTACTGCTCTTCGAGAAGGCCACCTTCCTTGTGATATCGCACTGTCAGAGCCGGCAATACCGAGACTCGCATCGTTTCGAGAAGGTCTCCAACATTATCAAGCAATTCAAGCTGAGCTGCTCCAAGCTTGGCGCCAAGTTTCAATCGATGGAAGTGCGAAACAGTGTGTTCGCCGCATTTATCGACACCTTCACCAGCAATACGTACATCATGGTGGTCATGTCAGACCCCAGCATGCCCTCCGAGGCAACACTAGTCAACATTCGCAACGCCCGCAAGTACTTCGAGGAGCTAGAGAATCCCAATACAAACGCTGTGACCCATCAATACCACTGATGCCGCAACGGATGCCCCCACACATCATGTAGTTAGCCATGTTCTCTTTGTTTCCCCCCCCCTTTTGTAGTCGTAGTCGCAATAAACTACGCAATTGTTTATGTTTAGTAAATAATATATATTTTTGAATAATTTTCTCGTTATAACGTTCATTTCACTTTTATTTTGCCTAATATACATACGTACACACACGTACGAAGAGATAGAGAGAGGGAGAGGGAGACTATAACGTACAATAAATTCTTTGACTTTCGATGCATTCACTGGGTTCTTGGTCGTAGGTGGGGGTCCATAAGGTCGATAGGGCTACTCTAAGCTAGCTTCACAAAAAGATATCACGTTTTCCTGCCCACACGCGGCGCTTATGAGTAGTATCGGCGAACTTCTTCGGCGATTTTATCGTAGTTCTCCTCGTCGATGGGCAAGTATCTCTTCGCCCTGCGACTGAAGTAGTACACATCGCCCGTGTAGATGTCGAACCAAAGCGCATGGATGTGCAGATCGTTGGTTTTTAGACGCGCGCGCAGGAAATTGTATGACGCCACATTCGAGACCTGCTTCAGCGTGTGAATCTGCGACAGTTTGTCCTCGAGTTGGAATTTGTTCTCCGGATCGATGTAGGCGACGAACTTTCGTGACGGCTGCTCCGACGAGAATGTGAGCGGATCGGTCATGCCGGCCTCCTTCCACTTGAGGAATTTCTTCAAGCTGGTCGACGCATGTGTGCACATCCACGAGCGAATCGGCGAGAGACGGCGATTTGTCTGAAAAATATCACATCAATCGACGTGTCCACTCATCGATGGTGCGTTACTCACCTGTGAGCTAAAATCGGGATCACCCAGCTGATAGAGGAGATTCATTGCCTTGCAGTCACTGTGCCCACAGACTATGATGTGACGGATGTTGTTGATTACGCAGCCGAGTTCCAGGGCGGCTGGCTCACAGCTATACAGTTCGTCCACGAAATTGTGCGCGTGGGGTATCACATTGCCAGGATTACGTACTGTAGGAGGAAGTAGAACGCATTATTGATAATATTTGTGAACATAAATAAACACACAAAACTTGAGGAGATAAAGAATGCGGCGATCGTGCACAAAGTCCGAATTTTGTCAACATTAACACGTGACACGTGCGAAGCTAAACGGATGGCAAACATGTCTGGTTTGCTATTTGACGTGATTTTTTTTTCAATCATTTTGATTAGCACACGTCGCTGAGACGAGATTCCTAATGTGTTTTACTGTGGGAGTCATTGGGTGTGAAACACTGACGCACGAGAGAAGGTTAACGTGGAGCGGCGACTTTCTCAAACGGAAAGAGCTATCCATTGGTAGTTTGGCGATGCAGAGCGAATGTCCACATTACGTCTACGACTATACCACCAACCAGGCGGTGGCTGGATCAAATCGGATAGCTTTCATAATGCGATCGTCGATACGATGGGTAAGATGGAGGCACTGGAAGTAGATCCGCAGATGATTTGTTACATAAGACCAGGGAGTGGACGAATACATTGATGGATCGTGGACCACTGAGACGGATGTCATTGATAGCGCAGCCGAGTTACAGCGCAGCAAACGCACTGTGGCTTACTCCTTCATGGTGACTCGTCTCTATGAACCTACATATTTATTTTTCATAATATATATTGACTGTGATGGCATATAAGGCTTTTTCCTGTGCGGTGCATTCTGACTAATCAAGATTCGTTAGCCTGTTTGTATTACTTTTTACGAGATAACATTCGGGATGGTCCTTGGTACAATGGCGCACCATACGTCTTGTAAAGGGTCTTCCAATAGGAAATTTCGAACTTTGACAACTGATGGCAGCCATATTGTTAAAGCTACATCTGTCAAATTTGCTGTCATTTATTCAGTCTTTTTGCCAAATCTTCATGGACGGACATAGCGTCCGAGACGGAAATAAGAGAGCAAGGAGATATCCAACTTCGGCGAGAATTTCCCCTAGTCCACACCGGAGAGAAATGTGAGAGTAGTGGAACTCCCTTGTATATCACACATACTCTTACAAAAACCATGGATCCACCACAATATGGCGGCCGATTCGTGGATTTTGTGGGATAATGGCGACAGATTCGTGGATTTTGTGGGAAATCGTCGGCAGATTCATGGATTTGCCCAATCTCATGTACTATTGTTCGGAGGGTGTTCAAAATGTGACTCATATTATTAAGAGCACATACAATACTTGGGTGAATAAAAATGTAATGCTATTTAAATAATACATGTGAATCTATTTACAGGAATATTTTGAATCAATTTAATTCTTCAAATTAATATATAGGCGATCAGTTTGCAGTTGTATATCATTAATGAATTGTGAAAACTCATTAATTTCACCCTAGTGCTTCAGATAGTAATTCCCAAAAATGGAAGCTTAATAAATCTGCTTCATGAACATACGCTTTGTTCGTTTGCTTACCCCTCCTTTCTGTGTTGAAAATTGAACACCAAAATTTGAAAAAAGTTCAGTAACGAGCGAATTTTTAAATAAGAACTCTAATTCACCCCAATACTACGGTTGGGGAAGGGTGTCACCTGTTTACCAGCTGTTCGTAAGAGCTCACATGTATTCACAGACAGGGGAGAAAAAGCGTATAAAAAACGCTGTCAGATGAAATCAAGGGGCAAGAGAGGTAGAAGTTGGATATCTCCTTGCTCTCTTATTTCTGGTCTTGACTGGAATGCCAAGATAGCCTAGGGCTTAGCAAAATTGTTCACCCGTTCCATTCAAGTTGTTTTGAATGGGTTCAAGTCTGATATCGACCAAATAAATGCTGGTCTCCCCCAAGGTTCTCCACTGTCGCCTACACTCTTTCTCATATTTTATATCTGATGTCCTATCTGCTACTTCTAATCTAATTCACTCCTTCGCTAATGACAGCACCCTCAGCTTTTCATATTCCTTCCAAGACTCAATCGACACCACCCTTCGCCCGTTGATTTGGAACGGCAGCGCATGTTAAGCACATTGAATTCTGATCTTGACAGCATAATAACTATACAATGGAATGCAATGTTTCCAAAACCCAAATACGTCTGCTGTCACTTAAGCCAACCCCTAATAATCAGCCATGAATGGCACTTGTCTCGATGAAACCGGATCACTCATCCTTATTCCACTCAGTTAGTTGGAACGTTCACATATTCGAGGTCACCAGAAATATCTAGGTTTCCGTAATCGATGCAAGAAATATTTCACTCCCTCTAATTTGGCTCTAATTTATAAGGCTAAGACCAACCCGAACCTACCTGTCCTTTTCCCCTTATGTGGACGATACTTCTAAACCTCACTCGATTTGGTGCTTTAATTGAGATGTCGTTCCATGTATACAATCCACGTAGAGGTTCTTCCTCAACTGTCCTTCGACACCTTTTAGTGGGAACTTCGGCAATCTTGCGTGCTTCAACAAAGATACTGTCTGTTGGGATGTAGCTGCTTGATGGCGGTAGTGTATGTCCAATCCAGGACCATTTACGTTTTTTTATCTCGGTGACGGCTCTTTTTCGAACTGTGCGGCTCCAAAATTCCCATTCGTAGTTTTAAGTACATGACGGAGGCACTTGTTTATGAATACTTATATTCGGGATTCGATTTGAGTGTTTCCACGTTTCACATTAATAGTACAGCATCGAAAATACATAAAAGTATGGCAGGATTATACGCTACTCATAAATTTAGTTTTTGGAATGCTCATCTCTAACCCAGCGTTGAAAGCATGTCTAGTCAGAGAACATATTCTAGTCTGAAGAGCACTGAAGATCATTCTACTGCTTAACGTCGTCGGCGTAGACCAGGTCCTCAAGTTGTTCAAATACAAGTCTCGCATTACACAATCCAAGGCTAGTGTGAATAGCAAGGGAGGACGAATGTATCCTTATCGCACTACCTTTGTGCAGTACACAGCATCTGAATTTGGTATACTTACTTACTTATCAGGCCGGCGACCCATGCAGGGCCCGAGCCTGAGCAATTGCTGCCTTCGATCGTTGACGGTCCTGGGCACGCTGCTTCCAGTCATCAAGCCAAGCTGTCCTGCATCCGCGATTACTTGGTCTTTATACCGGAGATTCGGTCTTCCTCTCCTTCTCGAACCAGTAGGCTCGGATTCGAAGACCCTCTTTGCTGGAGCATTGCCGTCCATGCGCTGGATGTGGCCGAGTCAGTGCGGTCGACGGATTTTTGCCTTCCGGACTACATCCACATCCTGGTACAGCTCGTAGAGTTCGCGGTTATGGCTTCTCTTCCATTCGCCTTCCTCGCAGTCGGGACCATATATCCGATGTAGAACTTTTCTTTCGGAGGTACCAAGAATCAGCGTCCAGCTTTCGGCTCCATAGAGCAGGATTGGCAAAATAAGAGTTTCGTAGAGCATGATTTTGGTCCGATAAACCGAAGTAGCACCGCTTGCCAAGGGCGATTCTACGACGGATCTCCACTGTGATGTCATTTGTGGAGTTCACGTTAGCCCCGAGGTAGACAAACTCCTTCACTACCTCGAAATTGCAGCTGTCGATCGTGAAATTTTGTCCAAGGTGGTGTGTGACGGAACGTTTCTTGGTCTACAGCATATATTTTGTTTTGTCCTCATTGACCTTGAGACCAGTTCGTTTCGCCTGTTCTTCAATCGCCGTCGATGTCATCTGCGTACCCCAACAGTTGGACCGACTTGTAGAAGATAGTGCCTTCCGTGTTTACAGCTGCCCTCCGCACTATCTTCTCCAGTAGCAGATTGAAGAAGTCACACGACAGCGCATCTCCTTGCCGAAGTCCAGTGCAAGTTTCAAACGGCTCGGAAATCCTTGAGCCGAACTGCACGGTGCATCGCGTATGTGTTAGCGTGGTGCGACACAACCGGATCAGTTTTCCCGGGATCCCGAACTCGGCCATAGCATCGAATAGCGCCTTGCGATGAATGCTGTCCTATGCGGCTATGAAATCGATGAAAAGGTGGTCCGTATCGATTTGAAACTCACTGGTCTTCTCCAGCATTGGTCTAAGTGTGAAGATTTGGTCTATAGTCGATTGCAGGGCCGAAAGCCGCATTGGCACGTGCAGAATTTGTTATACATCGATTAAATAAGGTTGATAATGAATCCTGGAACGCTTCTGTTCTGTTCAGACTGTCTTACCTTGGGCCTTCTTAAAGTCAATGACAGGCGCATAAACAGCGATTAAACTTATAGAAGACAACAATAACGCAGTCTCGTTCGAACATTGACGTCTTCTTTGTCATTGTTTTGTCGTTATTTTAACAAACGATGTTCAAATGAGCTAGCCAATTGCATTCCTTCTCTTCATGCTCTTCCCAGCCCAATGGTCCCACAGAGTACAATCCGCAGATATTTAAGACCAATGTGTACAGGTACCTCCTCTCCCTTGCTCTCTCTATACAATCGGCCCGTGCTGTGTCTTGGCTCTGGACACTCTGGTACAAGTAATTACTTGAGCACGCGCAAATTATAAAAAAATAAAAAATGCTTCGAGTTACTTTTCCTTCGCTTCCTGCGGTTACTACACGCACTTGACAAGATTTTGTTTTTTTTCTTACACAATCTGAGTCCGTCAAAGTCCGCGAAGCAAGCCTGTCGGGGATTTCGTGATGACTTGGTCTTTATACTGGAGGTTAGGTCAAAATCTCCTTCTCGAACCAGGAGGCTCTGATTCGAAGAGGCCCTTTGCTGGAGCAATGATGTCCATGCGCTCAATGTGGCCGAGCCAGTGCAGTTGTCTTTTACCTTCCGGTCGTGGATGTGTCTTCTCTTCCATTCACCTTCCTTACACACGGACCATATACCCGACATAAAATTTTGCTTTTGAAGGCACCAAGAATCAGCTCTGCAGTTTGCTTAGCGTCCAGCTTTCGACTACGTAAGGAGAACTGGCAAAATAAGGGTTTTAGAGAGCATGATTTTGGTCCTTCGAGGCAGGAGTTTTGACGAACCGAAGGTCATTCCCAAGATCCCAAGATCCGCACCAAACAATGACTTTTTCAGGATGTATTGGACACTCTTGAAATCTTCCAGAAATGACGACCGTAAAATGGGCGAAGCGCGCGGAGCGTAGCTTGAACAGAACACAATTTGATCATATGCAGGTATTCTCGGACCAGAAATAAGAGAGCAAGGAGATATCCAACTTCTACCTCTCTTGCCCCTTGATTTCATCTGACAGCGTTTTTTATACGCTTTTTCTCCCCTGTCTGTGAATACATGTGAGCTCTTACGAACAGCTGGTAAACAGCTGACACCCTTCCCCAACCGTAGTATTGGGGTGAATTAGAGTTCTTATTTAAAAATTCGCTCGTTACTGAACTTTTTTCAAATTTTGGTGTTAAATTTTCAACACAGAAAGGAGGGGTAAGCAAACGAACAAAGCGTATGTTCATGAAGCAGATTTATTAAGCTTCCATTTTTGGGAATTACTATCTGAAGCACTAGGGTGAAATTAATGAGTTTTCACAATTCATTAATGATATACAACTGCAAACTGATCGCCTATATATTACTTTGAAGAATTAAATTGATTCAAAATATTCCTGTAAATAGATTCACATGTATTATTTAAATAGCATTACATTTTTATTCACCCAAGTATTATATGTGCTCTTAAAAAAAGGGTGTCACCTTTTGAACACCCTCCGAACAATAGTACATGAGATTGGGCAAATCCATGAATCTGCCGACGATTTCCCACAAAATCCACGAATCTGTCGCCATTATCCCACAAAATCCACGAATCGGCCGCCATATTGTGGTGGATCCATGGTTTTTGTAAGAGTATGTGTGATATACAAGGAAGTTCCACTACTCTCACATTTCTCTCCGGTGTGGACTAGGGGAAATTCTCGCCGAAGTTGGATATCTCCTTGCTCTCTTATTTCTGGTCAAGACTGTCTGTCTAATGTTCATCTAAATAGAGATCACATTGGCAGCTAGTTCAACAACCAAAAATCTCCACGACCACTAGGGCCAGAATGCTTGTAATCGATTTTTAGTAAAGTGTGCTCACAGAAGCTAATGTGATTTAGAAACACAGACACAAATTTACCCACTTTAATGGGTTCATATCTTTCGCCACTTCATTTGGACAAACTACCGATTGACATATCATTCGATTGTGTACGCCAAGGTTAGCGAATAGGCCTCAACTATCAGCGCAACGTTACCATTGCCTGGTGTCCTTTGATAAAGTTAACGACTTCTTCTGCCTCGCCTCTCAAGTAAACATTACGAATACAACCAGTAGCGAGATTAATCGCAGAATAACTCTTGTCCAATCGCTGTTTCTTTGGGCTCAATAAGCATTGAGTAGTAGAGCTGTCTATTGAAGGACCAAGCTGACTTGTTCATCCCTTCTCTATGACGCGGAGGAACACTTTACACTGGGCTCAGTCCATGAAGGGCTTCGCCCATAGTAGATTCTCAATTTCACAAGTACTCGGAAGATGCATTGTCGAAGGCTTTAAAACAAATTACGTGAAGTAAAGTGGGCCATAAGAAAGTCAAGCCGGTATTTCGGTATACCTAGAGGCACGTTGCAGAACCGATTTCTTTGTAGAGTCATCGAGAAAGTCAGACGAATGGGACCTGAAACAATTCTCAATGCTGGCAAAATGTGGTTTTTCAAAGAAACCCACACACCTCTTGAACACTGTCCGAAAAATAATTCGAGACGACAAACGTAAGAACCCCTTTAAAAATGAACTTCCCGGTTCAATTCGTGGTACTACGGCTTTTTAAAACGTTACCCTGAATTGTCCCTTAGAACAGCACAGGGACTATCTAAAGGACGAGCCATAGCCAAGAAATAGTTCCGGGATCTGCGGGGATATTTGGAGGAATGCTTTGGTGTTGGACGATGCTACAAGGATTTTTAATGGCGGCGAGACTTCCTTCTGCCTATCTCCAAAAACAGGGATTGTGTTGGTGCCTAAAGGTTGGAAGAAACTACACAATGCTTCATCTGGGTATGATAAGGAGACAATTGCGGTCTTATTCGTTTTCAGCGCTGGTGGACAAATGTTGCCATCGTTAGTTGTTTTTCCTTATGTTCGCCCTCCTCAATGTGGTGAATAGTATACCAAATTGTTGGGTTCTTGGTAGATCCGAAAGTGGCTGGATGCGGTCGGTGACATTTTTTGAATATCTTATCTATTGGAAAGCTGGCTTACAGAAAACAGTATAAAACGACCCATATTGGTCCTTGTCGACGGCCAGAAGTCTCACTTGACCATGGAACTTAGCGACTTAGCGACGAAATAACTGAATCATTCTGTACTCTCATTTACCTGACACCACCCATATAGCACAGTAAGCTCACGGGGGTGCATTCAAGGGTATAAAAACAGATTAAAAGAACACGGTAAGCACATGGCAAAACCTTGCTAAAAATAGGGGTAAAGCTGTGACATAGGTTAACTTTTGCGAGGTCCTTACAATGGTGTGGATAGTTCAGATAGAACCGAAACTATCAAAAATTCAATTCAATTTATTCATTTGCTGGGTACAATAAGATACTAAGTACTAAGTACTACAATAAGTACTAAGTTACAACAATTCAGAAAGGTATATAATTAATAAGTTAAGTCGAGTAATGAGAGGGATAAAAGAAGGGGATTTTAGGAAAGGGCTGAAAAGTAGGAAAGAACGGTAAGTTTAAAGCGTTTTGCATTAATGATAGTTCGTATCGTTAACGGCAGAGAGTTCCAAATTTTGATAGCATGTAGGAAAAAAAAGCCGCGATCAATTTGTAAAGCGATAGCGAGATGGTATTAGAGCATGTGTTCTGACAGATCGAGCTAAATTAATTTTCGTAAACAGATACATGGGAGACTTATTTACTATAATATTACGCAAGAATATTTCTAGCATCCATGTAGTAGATTAGAGAAGTTCCGCGTAAGCTTTTAGTTCTCACGTAAACGTTTTGTTTTCCAAATTGAACTGAAATTCTAAATACCAGTCACGCCAGGCACCGCGTCGTTTTCTTCAGCCTCTGGTTCCACCAATTGTTAGCCATTTCGATCAGCCTCAGCCGGGATGTCAGCGAGCGCATCGAAATCAAAGACCAGTTGTTGGTGGTTGAGTTTCTGCGACGCAGATACGAGTACACTCTCGCATGCATCTGTGCCTCGCGCACCTGAAGCCGACCACTGTGTGTGTGCTCATTTCATGTGCATTCCAGATATCGTTTCTTTATGGCAATCATACAGATGCAATTTAGTAGCATCTTTTGTAGACACTTTAGTGATCTGAAATTGTTTGAAGGTTAATATTCAGAATTACTTCTTTTGAAATTTGCGTACAACGGTACGGGACCTTTGGAATGCGAGTAATAAACGCACTTGACAAGCTTTAATGGATTCTTTTCTGACTGATCGTCAGGCCACACCGGCCGTGAGGATTCACATTTGACTGATCCAAATTTAGCAGCAGAACTGCCAACATTTTCTCATGGACATTGCTGAATTGATGATATCTTAGATTTGGATGTTTCGTCTCGTATTTTTATTCACCAAGTTTCTGGCGATCTTTTGGTGTTCTTGCATTTTATTCTTCATCTTCTCAAGTCGGCGATCCATGGGGACTGAGTTTAACGGTCCCGGAGAACCTGATCCTAAGCTGTCTTGCGTCCGCGATGTCTTGGTCTTTGAAAAGATTCTATTCTCCTTCTCGAACCTGGAGTCTGGAATTCGAAGCCCCCCTCAATATCGCCTCCATACATCTCCCTCTGCTAATCTGCTTTTCGTCTTTAAATAGCGTTTCGACTCCATATAGCAGAACAGGCAAAATGGGGATTGTGTAGACACTGATTTTGGTCCTTCGAGGCAGGAGTCTTGAGCAAAATTGTTGCTGCAAACCGTAGTAGCACCCGCTGCCAAGGGCGATTCTAAGTCGGATTCCCACTGGGATTTGTCATTTATGGTGTTCGCGTTTGCCCCGAGGTAGACAAGCTCCTAACGCACATCTTTTCCCGTGTCGGATTAAAGAAATCACACGACAGTACCTTCCCTGTCCGAAATCCGGTGCAGATTTCAAACGGCTCGGAAGTTCTCTCATCGAAATGCATGCTGCATCGCGCAACAGTGACAGGATGAATGTTAGACTGATCCGAATGTGATCAGTTTTCCCGGAATTTCGAATTCGGCCATCGCATCGAACAGCTTCTCGCAATGAAGACTGTCGTATGCGGCCTTAACATCGATAAAAAGATTGTGCGTATCGATCTGACCAAATTTGCGTAAGCCATGAACATACCTGTTAGCATCGTTAAACGCTAACTGTAGCTTTCGTTGTGACAAAGAATCAACTTTACTATAGACAACTTCAGCATAAATTATCAATGGTAGGATGAGGGTGGTAACAAGTGTTCTTCTAGTATCCATTGGAGTGTAACTTGAGGTTGACCACAACTTCCGCAGGCATCCATAGATACGTCTGATAAGGTTATTTGTGTGGTCTTATCCAGATAATTTGCTATTTATAATAAAACCTAGACTAGTCACCGTATTAACTATTTCAAGTTTTTCTCCAGAAAGTACGATATTCGACAGGGAATGAAATGAAATTAAAGAATTTGAAATTGCAATTACCTGTGACTTCTTCGGATTTAAACTTAATCCATTTATTATAGCCCAACTATACATTCTGGCTAGCTCATGATTCATTAGATTTATTAAATCTCCTATATTGCTAGGAATTTTGGCTGAGTACAGTTAAACATTATCAGCATAGAGATGGACGGTGGAATGCTTACACAGAGAAGGAAGATCATTAATTAACCTGGAAAACAGGATAGGGTCCAGAATTGAACCTTGTGCTAGGAAAAAGTGCAGAAAAACTGTCAGAGTTAACAACAACTCTTTGAAATCTGTCAGACAGGAAGCTGTAAATTAGCCTCACTGCAGTGTCACTAAACAAGAAGAGATTTCTTAACTTCCAGCAAAATATCTTGTGATTCACTTTGTCAAAAGTGAAGAGATGAGAAGTGTCGAGAAGTCAAGTAGACATAGAAGTGTGACCTGTCTTTTATGAAAATTCTGCCTGATGTCTTCCAGGATGTTAATCATAGCAGTGGAAGTACTATTGTTAGCTCTGAAACCAGACTGAGGTTCGTAAAATAGGTTGTTAAGACACAGGTGTTTTAGAAGCTGTTGAAGGATACTGATAGGTTTCAAGTCTAAAAGGGAAGTTGGATTTGATCATTTTGTGACCGGTACTACACGGCCCACTTTCCATGATCGAGGAAAGGTAGATGTGGTAACACAATGATTGAAAATGCTTACCGAAAGTGTGGATTATATCCACTCAATCCAAACACAGTCGGCTACACAAAATGTGTGGAAAATGAGATCGAAAAGCATAGCACTGCCACTGACACAGAAATACTAACGGTCACAAGATCAAAAAAGTGATAGCTTTGGCGAAAGAAGAAATTTCCAAACAAAATATTGATTTATTTGCTTTTATGGATATCATCGAAAAGCTGGAACTTCTAATTGTTTAATTCTTTAAAACCTCTGTTATTATTTAACTGATGTGATAATTTCTTCTACGTAGGAACTTAACTAAATAACGCCTAAAAATCTACTAATCAGATAATCGAAATTCTCAATTCAAAAGTTAAATATTGGATTTTTAAGGACCAAATGAACATAAAAAAAAAGTTAAGGGACTGACTACTAGGGCTATCACGATACCTGAGATGTGATTCCAACAAGAGGGCGATACATTTGTCTAATGAGTCATTTCACGGTGAGTGCTCATCGATAAGCCGTCCGCGATAATTCGACTTGACGTCACTCGATTTATTTTCCCTGGGGCTACGTCAAGTCGTTAATATGCATAGCCACTTTGGACTAGGTCCAGACCAACAATCCAGACACTATTGCTGAAATAACGCCGCACATGTTGGACCAAGTCATTAAAAGTTGGACCCACCACTTGAAGCACTGCCAGAGAACGTATCGGATAGCGTCCATATAAAATGGCATGGATATAGCTTCAAAATAAAATCAGAATCAAATTTATATCTCCCACCAATGTCGTTTTATTTAAATTCCTTTTCCTACCGTTCTTAACTGGTCACCCTACACTACTGTACCAAATTGACTTATTATTGGCTTGTCTAGAAAGCAACATGTCGAATCAAGATATAAATCTTATTATATTGCTCTCGAACTGCAGGATGACGCAGTATTTTGGGCTCTGCCTCTGTGTTGCTTGTGTCTGAAGACGACGGTAGCAGCTACGCTGCATTGTGTTTCAGGCATAGACGTCGCATGCAATATTATAGGAATAAGCTGAAATGGTTCAAGGCATAAGGGCACCAAAAGCAATGATGAAACCCTTGGTCGCTTCGACAGAAAATGGATCCATGCTCATTTATCGATCCATCGCCAAGAATATGCCAGAGCTTATAAATCGCTCCCCCGAGAATAACATCAGCATTTGAGGTCATTCAACGGTCACGACATTGGCAGAATATTCAAATTCCCATTGCTCCAGGAAGGCTTTATGCAACATTGATCGCACAATCTAGTCGTCGCTGATCCGACGCCTATTCGAAGTTCAACAGAAGAAAAAAGAAAAAAAAAAAACGACTCCATCGAGACAGAAAACATTCGAAGAGACATCTACCGACAGTCAGTTCCTTATGGAATCGTGGCCCCAAATATTGACCCCTTAGCACAGTAACCTTGCCACACACAGCACACTCGCTGTATTTGAATACCGACGAGGCCCCAGAATAGAACACTTTTATCGCCCATTGTACGAAGCAAAGCAATCGAATAAGCAGCGACCGCAGGGCCTTATCTCGTAAACCCAGTCTATTATTGCGTGCTGGAATCTTAATGGTCGCCCTCGAATACGGCTCGTATTCTGTCTGTATTCTGACGACGAGCCTTTTCGTGCAATTAAATTCGGTTTTATTAACGCCTCTCCTAAAAAGATTGACTAATTCAATTAGCACTTGGTTCGAACTACTTGGTGGCCCGGCCGACAATCGAGAATCCGTCTAATTGGGTGGGATGAGGGTGGGGGCGGGTGGTTTTTTTTTTTTTTTTGTACAAACAATGAAAATATGAACACATGCATCCTTACCAACGAACATGTCGCCCACATGAGTCTCCGTGAACCGGGTCGGTATCATCCGACTGTCCATGCACGTGAAGAACACAGCTTTTGGCTGAAATAAACACATGCATTCACATTAATTAGCATAGAAGCGACTAAATCCAATCAAAATTTTAATTATTCGCCCAGCAGCGCACGATAAGAGCGTTTGAAGTGATTGTACGCAGACTCCTGGCCGATAGTCGAAAATAATTGACACTCGTGTGAAGTGCCATCGGATATGGGGGAGGGCAACAACACCAATCACAACAAAACATCTCTTCCTCTTCCATATGGTGGCTGATTGAACACACACACACGCGCTGACACCTCCGCCGTGTGACATTGCCGGCGACACCGCAGACCGCGACCATCAACCAACAAGTGTGCGTCCAGTGGTTGAATGGGAGAAAATGTATACATCGCCCGATGTACGATGTGTGTATGTAAACAGTCCAAAGGTTAGTATTCCAAGCAGCGATTCACAAATCACGCACAGTGTTGTCGCTTCAATGTCAACAGCGCATTAGTCGAGTGCATTTGGAGCTGTAAGTTGTGTACACCGGACTCTCACTAGTAGTGTAGTAGCATTTGTGTTACACTCACCTCTGGGTGATCGCGAACCTGTTCAAATTCTTTAACCATCTGTATGCGGTCGGTCTTTCGGTAAAGCAGAATCCCTCGTAGTATTCTGTTCATGTTGCTCGGGCTAGGGCGGCTTGTTATTCTGGTCAGTAAATTATGTTAATTAATTTGCTGTGCGATACTTTGCGTTAATAAGATACACAGTCTCACAGTGGCGCACAGTCTCTCTCTCTCTCTCTTTCTCCAACCGAACAAAAAAGGCACAGTGTTGCTTTTGGTCGTTTTTTTTTCGTTTTTTTTGTGCTTTTTATCGCATTTTGTTGGTCGCGTTTTATGTGTGTTCACGCGACGATGGTGGAGTGGAGAGGAGAGGAGTAACTGGTCGGTATACTTAGTCACACACACACGTTTTGGCCCAATTTAAGCGAAAGAGAGGGAGAACAAGACAACGTTTCGCGTGATTCAAGTGTAGAGGGCAAACTGCCGACAGAATCTAAACAAGCTAAGCTGGCGAAGTGAAGCAAGATTATGCTTGGAGCGATGACGAATTTGGAATGATGTCTGGTAGCTTTTGCTTCTAAAAGTTCTCCTCCAAGAGAGACAGAGAGAGCTTTTGATTGGGGCTTTTCAATAAACTCTCTTTTTTTGTATGCATTTTGGAATGCTTTGGACTTTGGAGAAGCTATAAATGGCTCGACTTGTGAGTCTCTTGTGGTTATCGCGCATTGACATCGGAATGAGCGAATCTTCTAGTGCTTCTGCGGCTGATGGCTTATCTGGAAGTGTGAAGGACTCCAGATAAGAGCGGGGAATGTCGCTGGCCTCGGGAACAATGGTTGCAGATGTAGATTGATATCAAGTTGACTGTGAGAGGAGTTAACTTGTTAGTTTTGACGTTACTTGTTGCTCAATGACCGTTGGTAATGAACTTAACGAGACTTTAAGGCTAATGAACCGTTCAAATGGATGTTGACACGCTCTTCATACAAGTCTCTTTCCTTCAAGTACGTAAACCAACAAAATGTCGGGGAAACATTTGGATGCCCATGTGTCCAAACGAACGTGTCGCTCATGACAGATCGCATTACAGATCTCGCATCTTGAGAGGAAGACTACCATATTTTTTACGAGTTCCCTGCCTTTGATGCAATATGGCTGGAAAGGCTCTCTTACAGGTTGCCGACTAGGAATTAGTAAACCACTTTCCTACAGGATGGGCCAAATACAAGTTTCTTTTTCAAAATACAATAAAATGAACAAAAATTAAACTTTTCCCATGTATTATGGCTTTATTAGTAAGAACAAATATTCCCATTAATTATGAAGTAGAACGTCGTTCAACTTGACTGGATGATATTTGCCTTAAGTGCTTGAATCGTTTCCGGATTGTTGGCATAACATCGGTCCTTCACGGTTCCCCACTAAAAGTGGTCAAATCACAGCACCGAGGCGGCCAATTAACACAACCAAGACGCTAATAAAACGATTTGGGAATTTGTTGTGCAAAGGATCGATTGTACCATGAGCTGTGTGACATACCGCGCCATCCTGCATGAACCAGTCCAGTCGTCCAAATCCATGTCTTCAATTTCAGTAAGAAAAAAAGTCGGTTAATGTGGCTCTATAACCCCCACCGTTGACCGAAAGGATGCTCCCAGCATTCTCCAATGATGCCACCACCACTCCGCAATGCGAACCATACTGTCACTCTCTGTGGATGCATTGGCTTTCCGACAATAACGTGCGGGGTTTCCAAGTCACAGATGTCGTAATTTTGTTTAGCCACCGAGATTAAATGACATTTCGCCCAAAATCGTTTTCCAATTCAATCTGCTCTAAGGCCTAAACTGTGAAGCGATACCGAAGTGGATGGTCGCCCGCCTTCAATTCCTGAGTGAATTGGACCTTGTAAGCGAATAATCCGAGATCTTTGTGCAGAATTCTCCTCAGGATAGTGTGTGAAATGTTAAGCTGTTAACATCGATGGCGAGTTGATGTTCCTAAATTGAGTCTCACACTCTCGGCCACAGCAGCCAAATTCTCATCTGTGCGCAACGTACGATGAAGGGGACTATGAGCGTTGTCCACTAGGATACCAGTCTCACGAAGTTTTTGCACAAACTTGTGTATAGTAGTCGCGGAAGGTACTTCATTTCGGTAAAAGAATTTTATTTTCTCGCTCACTTTGGAGATAAGTTTTCAATATTTCCCAACGTTGTTCAAGCATAAGGCGACTCATTTCGTTCCGCGGAGGTATGACACTGACTTCTGTCAAGATTTCGAGCAGGAAACAGCTGCCAGTGTCAAAATAATATAATATTTAAAAAAAACATCCACTAGATGGCCCACCCTGTACACGTTGTTTATTATGCTGACCATCTGAAAGTTCGTGGTGAAGAATACGCACCCAAACTCAGTTGGTACGTTCGAAATTGAGAATGGTCGTCAACGAGGAGCGGTTAACTCAATGATACTCATCAACATTCAACTGAAACGCGTACGCAGATAATTTTATTTGGTTGCGTACAGATCAGGACAAAAGATCGAGGACGTTGTAGCACTCTTGAAACGTGAGTACGAGACGATTCGGCGATTTTGGGACGACTAGAAGTTGATCATCAACCTTGAGTGTCGCATAAAGACATTCGTATCATTAGTGTAAAGAATGAGTGTCAGTAGAAGCTAGACCGAGGTCATCAAACAGCTGTAGCGCCTCTTTAGTACTACAAAACGTTTCAAAAGAAGAGGCGAGCTGTCGTGTAATCTATTTAAAATTATACTTCACATGGTCAAGGTAGGCTTATTGGTCCAAGGCCGAATTATAATTGACTTAGAAAGCTACAATACCGACCGAAATGCAGCCAAAAGCATCGCCAAACTTCAGTAGGTCCATAATTGCTAGCTGGGAATATAAACAAAATTCCCGCACCAATTTTCATTTACAGAGAGCAGGGCCTGTGTATCCAGGGCCAGGGCAAGGATGTTTATTGCTCTCAACCTCTTAATGATCTTTATGAATGCACGGGCCAAATTAACATATGCACATCATCCCCTGGATAGTATCTACAGCAATCGCTTAGAGGTGAACAAATGCGCGGCCCTTTTCCCTCCGTCCTCAGCTACGACAACAAGCCTATTCTACTACGACCATGGACAACGAAATAAGGGCAACATTTTTTGGTTCTACGCGTGGAATGTATTGTCGCTTTACAGACCCCATGCAGTCGATGAACTTCCTGAGGAACTAAAAGTCTAGTAGCCAAACAAAAAAAGGATTTGCGGCGTGTACTACTGCGATTGTTGCAGAGGCCAAAATCGGCGTTGTTTCGCATATGGATTTGTTTTTCGACCCATACTGAAGAGATAAGTCTAGAGCTTTAAGTGTGTAATCGAGCACCTCTTGACAATCCGCATCAAGGTTAAATTTCTCAACATCAGCCTAATATGTACTCATGGCCTAACGGAGGACAAATACATATTACTTCTATGATCTCCTAGAAAGAACATACAATCGATGCCCCCACTATGACACCAAGACCGTTCTAGGAGATTTCAATACAAAGCTAGACACAATTCGCTAAGACTTGTCTCAATACCGGACCATCATGGGAAATGAGATCGCCGATGAACTTGCTAGACAAGGATCAGAGGAGGTACTCTTAGGACCCCACTCTGTGTTGGGACTTCTTGTGTCCTTAGTTGGAGCTACTATCGATGGTTGGGTTTCTCGAGAGCACAACTGGAGGTGGCATGCCTGTCCAGTATGGAGGCAAAACAATAAATCCCCGGCCTTCTTATTATCTCTTGACAGAAAAGATTGCAAATGCCTTACTGGAGTACGACTTATCGTATACGCCTTCCCCAGACAGCTAAATGTGCTTGTCCTAAGCGATGAAGGCCTCTGCGACGCCTGTGGAGAAGACGATGACACTGCAAAGCACTTCCTCTGCTACTGTCCAGCCTTAGGTAGGACCAGGTGACAGTTACTTGGTGCTGATGAGGTGACAGCTTATAGTATAGGTCATCATCATTGAAGCGCCTGCCGGAAGACCATGAAATTTCAATAAATATAGGTTGCTGCCTGATAGTAGAATGGACAAATTTTTGAGTCTGTGTGTACGTTCATAGACGGAAGCTATATGCCCTTAGGAATTGTATGACAATACCTACTCAGGCCGATGAATGATGGATTCAGTGTCGATGCGAAACAGTTCGTATCCAGTACGATGTACCCTCCACAAAGGGACCGTGTGGTCTCCTGATCCACAGTCAACTGGATTAATCATGCGTCAGACACTCCTCCAATATTCTCGATATCCAAACTTTCCGAGGCCCTGACAATGACTTCGATAATTTCCCAATTTGCTACCGATATCGATTGGACAACGGAGAAGAGCAAAACCACAACAGTGCGACTACAATCGCAAATGACATCGTTGCCATCATTGACAATCAAAACTCTCTGAAGCTCCCAGAGAGTTCAGCCAAACCAGGTCGACGAACAGTGTAAATGTTGTCAAAACGCCATTAGACAAGTTGCTTCAGTTCAGTTCATGTTCACGGTAGTGGCTGCCATTCGGTAGGTGCTGTTTTGTTACCTGGCGTACGGGTGCCAGGTAACAAAACAGCACCTACCGAATGGCAGCCACTTCACTCCCTCTTAAGTAAGCCAAATTAAACGAAACTGGACGAAGCTTTGTAAAAGGGTATCCCATAATTTACGCAAAATTTGAATTTTACACCATTTAATAGTACAGTGAAGTCAGCTACAGTCCGCAATTTTCGTACAAAATCATCTTCAGTGATGAAGCTCATTTTCAATTTTATGGCCTCGTTAATCGTCAAAATTGGTGCATTTGGGGTTCAGAAACCCCACGAGTAATTGTTGAGAGGCAAATGCATCCAAAACGCGTGACCGTTTGGTGCTAGAGATTTTGGGCTAGAAGCATTATCGGACCATTCTTCTTCGAAAGTGCAGCTGTAGTGATCGCTATCGTGACATGATAACCCAGTTTTTAGTGCCTAAATTACAAGATATGGCTGTGACCAATATGTGGTTTCAACAAGATGGTGCCACAGGCCATACAGTCAGAGAAACAATTCAATTACACAATGAGTCATTTCCTAACCGTGGAATCGGCCGTTTTTTTTTGTCTTTTTTTGTCAAAGGTCTATGCAAACAAGTCCACGACCACCAACGCACAGTGTGACGAATCGGTGATTTAGCGGGATCAAATTAATAGTGCTCGCAAATAAATGTTTTTGTTCATGGTTGTTGGTTTTTTTTTTATTTAAATTATTCACAGAATACAATACAATAAATTTTTTGAACATATGAGCACAAATTTCGACGCAAAATAACACATAAACACACGCAATTTTCAACTTTCTTGGTCTTTTGGTATATCCAAAAATTGCGAAACTTCATGTTCAAGAACATTTTTTTATTCTTTTGGGAAGGCATCTTAAACTTGCTAAAAATGGATCAGAGCTCAAAAGCAATATATTTAAAAGGTCAGTGTTCGTATCTATACGCGAAATTTCCCTGGTAAATAGTTCTCTAAGCTTCCTACTTTCCTTGTTTCTTGAGCTTCTTTCGAAAGTTGTCCGATTGGAAAAATACAAGAAGAAATTATTTGTTTTGCATGAAACAAGAATTTATGTACATGGCATATAATACCAGGCATAATTTTGAAGGTACAGTTCCCCTGTTTCCCTTGCTCAGTTGTATCAATTGGGAACCCAAGAGCTTCTAAGATGACATGAAACTTTTTGATCATTTCCCTATCAATTCCTGTAATTTGTGCAGTTTTTTCTTCATCTCTAAAGAATCTTCTAGCCGTGTTTTCATCATTAGTATTGCCAGACTGTTGAGTTGGCATATCAACCAATAACCCGGTTTCACTTTTAAATCTTTCTTGGATTAATTTTTTTCTGGCTTCGACTTTTTCTTTACTTTCTTGGTATCTAACCTGCCAAACTTTTCCATCTTATCTATACGCTATGTCAAGGATACAATCGATAATTCCTTTTTTCCTATTTTCTAAATTTATGTCATGAGACAAAGACAAATCTAAAATGGTGTGTACTTTTCTCAGCACTCATCAATCATCATTCTCGGGCTTCCTACTCTAGCCGAATGAGATGAAGAAGGTATTTCAACTAAATCCTGTTGCGGCAATATTAGAGTTTCATTTACCCACACGGAATTTGTATTTTCGAAGCGCTCTCTATGCCGACCACTTTTGACTCATCTTGCGTCAAATCTCATACATAGTAGTTTTTAAGGTTGGTTTAATTGAGTTCATTGCTGCCTCGCAAAATTAAATATTACTAAAAAAAACCCATAACAAAGGAAAAAACATCAATCTAAGCGCTTGATTTTGACTTTAGAAATCCATACATTAGTTTTTTCGTAATTGTGGTTTCCATCCTAAAAAATGAAAAATTGAGTATAGGTGTCGCACCTATGTGCGCAAAAAGTAGAAAACGCAGTTTTATTGCAAACGAACACAGCTTTATAACAAATATGGCCTCCAATTTGAACAACAGTGAACAAGTCTACTTTTCGTCGAAGATGGCGTCCACAATATGCGGTGGACGTTTTATCTCTAATTTCTCGTTTCATTCCCCCATAATATGGACAAAAACACTTTATGTAATGAAACATGATATTTTTATATTCAGTAAGAGTCTACTTACTCTAAACGACGAAACATTTCAAGAATCGGTACACGAACCACTGAGAAGTTGACTTTCTTATCAATGAATTACACACAATTTGAACTTTGCAATAATTTTTTTTGTTGTTGCACTAGCTGTACCAAAAAAAATTGATTGTTCACTTTTGAGCATGTCATTTTTTGAATTAAATCCCGCTAAATCAGCGATTCGCAGTTACGTCGGAGACTTCACTTCCGTTCTCCACCCGGTAACCCCATTCCCATTTGCACCTCAACCACGAGCAAAATGCATGATCAACGGTACACAGATCATGTTCACAAGCGCTTCCACCTTTGCGCTACACGCGCCGACATATGAAACCCTTAGTGCATTCCTTTCCCACAGACAAACTTCATCCAAAAAGCTGTGTCAACAGTTTTATGTTTTAAATACCTGCAGAAAAGTTCAGTTCGGTTGCTCTCAGCAGTCAGTGCACTCAGTCCTTTTTTAGTCTCGGATCGTTAGTTGTTGTAAGTCATTTAATAAAAGAAATAAATACAAAAATAAAAGAAAGAAAAAAAATTAAAAGTTTTTTTTTATGGAAACGGCATACTTAAAACCATAACTTCGCCACACTGTGCAACGCCTTGCAACAGGAAATTGGGAGATGTTTTCATGAAATTCGGCTACATTTATGCGAAACGGCTTCAGAAAATGTTAATATAAGAGTACGTACTTGCCAACAGCAGCTGGATGGAACGTTTGGTTGAGTGTCTGCCCTTGGTTAAAGGGGTCCTGGTTCGAGTACCGGTGAAAGCAAACTTAATACGCTTTATCCGGTTTTCAAATATGGTTCAGTCAACTTTTGCCGTTGGGATCAAATAAACGGCACTTACTTACTTACTTAAGGTGGCGCTACAGTCCGGGGTGGACCTGGGGCTCAACCAACAAGCGTCTCCAGCCAGCTCGATCTTTAGCTAGCTGTCTCCAGTTTCGCACGCATAGTTGGTTGAGGTCCCTTTCCACTTGCGTGCGCCACCTGAGTCGCGGTCTTCCTCTACTGCGCCGTCCCTCGGGGTTGGATTCGAAGACTTTTCGGGCCGGAGTATTGGTTTCCATCCGCTCTACATGACCTAGCCATCTCAGTCTTTGGATCTTCACTCTTCTGGCTAAGTCGATGTCGCTGAACAGCCCGTATAGTTCGTCATTATATCTCCTCCTCCACTCACCGTCTATGCAGACGGGACCGAAAATCACACGAAGAATTTTCCTCTCGAAGCAACCAAGGGCAGCTTCATCCGCTTTTGACAAAGTCCATGCCTCCGCGCCATATAGCAGGACTGGGACAATTAAGGTCTTGTAGAGCGTTATCTTGGTTGTTCGAGAGAGGGCTTTGTTTACCAGTTGCTTTCTTAGCCCAAAAAAGCAGCGATTGGCAAGGGTTATTCTTCGTTTGATTTCAGCGCTGGTGTCATTGTCTGAGTTTATAGCGGTGCCTGCCTAGGTAGACAAAGTTTTTGACTACCTCAAAGTTATATCGGTGTTGGGTGCCCTTTCTCGTTGACAGCATATACTTAGTCTTACCCTCGTTTACCGCTAAACCCATCTTCGCGGCCTCCGTTGCAATACCCACAAAAGCGCCATTGACATCACGCTGCGTTCTTCCAATAATGTCAATATCGTCGGCATATGCGAGTAGTTGGACGGACTTCTGAAAGATTGTTCCTCTGGTGTTGGCGTTCGAGTTTTGAACAATTCTTTCAAGAACGATGTTGAAAAGGTCGCATGACAGCACGTCGCCTTGTCTGAATCCTTTTTTGACATCAAAGGTCTCGGTTAGGTCTTTACCGACCTTGATGGAGCAGCGTGCATTCTCCATCGTCATCCTACACAAACGGACGAGTTTGGTAGGGATGCCAAAACTAGACATTGCTCTGTATAGCTCGTCTCTATAGATGCTATCATACGCGGCCTTAAAATCGATGAAAAGGTGGTGGGTATCGATTTGTTGCTCCTGGGTTTTCTCCAAAATCTGCCGTAGTGTGAATATTTGGTCGATGGTGGATTTTCCTGTCCTAAAGCCACACTGGTATGGACCGACCAGGTTGTTGACGAATGGCTTTAGGCGTTCACACAGTATGGCAGATAAGATTTTATATGC
Organism: Eristalis pertinax; assembly: GCA_907269125.1. Classification (NCBI taxonomy): domain Eukaryota; kingdom Metazoa; phylum Arthropoda; class Insecta; order Diptera; family Syrphidae; genus Eristalis; species Eristalis pertinax. The sequence goes on along the minus strand of OU026145.1, from coordinate 105,966,110 downwards.
GATACTTAGGAGACTGATGCCTCTGTAGTTGGCGCAGTTCAAAGGGTCTCCTTTTTTATGGATCGGGCAAACAATGCTGAGGTTCCATTCATCGGGCATGTTTTCCTCCGACCATATTTTACAGATGAGTTGGTGCATGCTCCTTACCAAATCATCGCCTGCGGCTTTAAAAAGCTCGGCGGGTAGGCCGTCAGCTCCCGCAGCCTTGTTGGATTTCAGTTTAGATATGGCAATCCTCACTTCATCCGGGTCGGGTGGACGGAATTGTTGATCTTCGTCGTCCCTTTCATTGGGGTTGAATGGTTCGTTCTGCCTGACAGCGGGATTTGGTTCTTCGTCGCCGTTATACAGTCTGCAGAAATGGTTTTTCCATATCCACACTCTACTACGATGTTCCCTTGATCATCCTTAGAGGCTTCGGTTCGGACTTTATAACCTTGACTGGTTAACTTTACCCTTTGGTAAAACTTCCTCACCTCATTCCTGCAGTAATATCCCTCTATTCTGCCGATCGCGCGCTTCTCATGCTCCTTCTTTTTTCTCCTGAGAAGCCGGTGTTCGTCTCTCCTCTTCTGCTCGTAGAGCTCCCGAGCAGCTCTTGTCCTTCTTTGCAGTGCCGCTTTGTATGCTTCTTGCTTGGCTGCATTCGCCTGCCGACACTCGTTGTCAAACCAGGGGTTTCGTTGTGGTGGCGGATTGAAACCCAGCACATCAGAGGCGGCATCTCTGATGGCTTTTTGGCAATGCTGCCACTGGTCTTCAATACTTGATGTTGGCGGCGTAGGATTTCTTAAGAGGTTAAGGGAGACACGATCGGAAAAGGATTTGGCTATCTCTTGCGATTGTAGCCGGCTGACGTTGAACTTCCTCACAGCATTTCTTTGTCTTGGCGGTGTTCGGCATATCCGCAACCTTACCTTGGCTACAACAAGGTGGTGGTCCGAATCAATGTTGGCGCCTCGGAACGTTCGGACATCTATGATACTGGAGGAGTGCCTTGCGTCTATCGCAATATGGTCAATCTGATTGACGGTTGATTGATCAGGAGATCGCCATGTTCCTTTGTGAATATCGAGATGTGGGAATCTTGTACTGGCTACTACAACATTTCGCCCCGCAGCAAAATCGATCAGCCTAAATCCCTTATCGAATGTGGTGTCGTGTAGGCTGTGCTTTCCGACCGTACTACCAAAGATGTTCTCTCTTCCTAGCTTTGCGTTAAAATCGATAAGGACAATTTTAAAGTCGTAGCTAGGGCATTGCTCATACGTTTTGTTCAGGAGCTCATAGAACCTGTCTTTGGTGTCATCATCTTTCTCCTCTGTGGGGGCATGTGCGCATATAAGGCTTATGTTGGCAAATTTAGCCTGGATGCGAATTGTCGTGAGGCGCTCGTTCACGGACCTGAACGATAGGACTTCTTGCCTAAGTCTGCCTCTAACGACAAATCCACATCCAAATAGGCGCTGTTTTTGTTGTTTGTAGCAATCACCGTAGTATATATCACAGTTTTTCATCCTTCTTTTGCCGGGTCCATCCCATCGCACTTCTTGGATGGTGGTTATATCTGCTTTGCAGCAGTCTAGGGCTTCCGCTAGTTGTTCGGCTGCACGTGGCCTATAAAGGGACCTTACATTCCACGTACAAATCCGAAGATCGTTGTCCGTATATCGTTTGCATGGGTCGTCATCAGTAAAATCATCCGTTTCCGAGGCTTGTTGTTGCTTCGTAACTAGCAATTTTTTTGTGTGGCCGGGCAGTTACCCCGACGGCACAACCCCCAACCTGGAGGGCCAGTTCCTTTTTTGTAACCCCTAGGACAAGAGGTCGCACTTATAAGTTTGGCAAGTTGAGCTCGGGTGAACTACAACCAGTACCCGATGGCTACCACTTGGAGGTAAAATAAGCACAATTGGTGTGTAGAAAAAGTTACAACACTGGGCATCGCCAGGTTGACGCCAGTCAGTGCCTACCCGATTCCCACAGCACCCAGCCATCAATCAATAAACAGCACTATTACCGAATTTTTGATCAGGGGCAGAAGTCTGACTATGGGTATCACAATTCACAATAGACCATCATGGTCTAAGTGTGCTGGCATAGCCACTTTCCGGTGCCGTTTACCCGATGTGCTTTCCATGAATCAATAACAAAATGTCTATAATCTATAAGAAATCACATTTTGCGTGAATTAAATGACACCCTTTATATTGTGTAAAGTGTGTATTCACTCGATTGCTTTAGTTGATTTAAGCTTCTTCACGTCCATTATGGGTGGGTCTTTACGCTATAAAGACGATCATTTAAAAGGCACTATCAGTCACGGAAAACACGTATGACTCGAACTTGACTGCAATGCATATCTACCCTGAAGCAGGAGACAGTACAAGCAACAGCAGCCCTAGAGTTTAATATTGAATAACTCTAGCGCATCGGATTTTCTGTAGGCACAAGATGCAATCGAGTGATGGAACTCACTGTTGATAGACCTTTCCATCACCCCATCTTTACTCTACTGCATGGACTGCGTTGCAAGCAAACGAAGAAAGACATATTTGTTTCGAGAGTTTTGACAGCCTGTCTAGCCAGCCAACACCTTGAACTCCTTCGCCTCATTCGAGTGAGACCTTAACACATCTCATTTGTAGCTGCACGGCTCTTGCTAAAACCATATAACGAGCGCTTGGTAGACACTTCTTAAACTCACTTGACGAGATTTCTGCAAAGGATATTAATGAACTAATGTCCTCCATACCTCAGGTTGGATTTAGAGATATCCCAAGAAAAATCCGTTACATATAAGGTGGTACGTAGTGCTAAATAGATTCTCACCGAACCATCAATTCAATCTACCTACCTACTTTCGCCCTTAAGACAACGCAAATGAGGACATTCACAATGAAGATGGCGTCCACAATATGCGGTGGACGTGAACGAACTTCTTCTTGGATTACTGAAGATGGCCAGCAAAGGATCGTGCTCGAACTCACGTCTTCCCCGGCATCTAGCGCCACACTAAGAAGAATGAAATGTAGAGAGCATGTTGATCGTTATAATTGATGTCACGATGGAAAATATGTGTCCCTTAAATTATGTTGGGATTGACATTTCTCCCATTCCTTCTAGTGTTTGTTTATTCTTTCAATTCATGAAATGGTAATTAAATTAGCGCATCTTTCATTATGGTGACGAAACTAAATTTTCCTAATTATTCCCCCATCGGGATGGGCTCATTCGGTTTTTTCGTGATACTTCTATCATCCCGGCTTTAAAATAGCCGAGCGACATTCTCTTCATTGGGCTCTAGTTTGTTTGATTGATCTCTTGTTCCATTGACAGCAATGCCAAGGGATGCGGTGGTATTGCTCCAGTCAGAGAATGGACACTTAGAACATTTGAAACTCAATCGTCTAACATGTGTGACTTTTTACTCACGATTCTTACAAATTCCTTTGTGTGATCCTTGGTGTCTTACCTCCCTTGCCAGCAACACTAAAAGTTCGGCTACGAATTCAGCGTGTGTAAAAGTCGACTAAGCAGTTACTGCGATTTTGATGAAACTTGTTGAAACAGTGAGTTTTTTTTTCAAATTTCTTGTGCAACCACTGTGGTGGATCCAATGGACCCATATTCGATTTCAACAAAGAGGTAGCGGAAACCACTTTAGGCTACCTACCACCTCCGACAAGAAACCCGTAATAAGATAGCGAGTTTGAGCGTACAACCGACGAGGCATACCGAAGGGCGCTGTAACGAAAAACTAGAGCGGAGTACATACACAGCGCCCTAGATGGAGGGAGGACAAAAAGCATATACGCCTGGAGAAAAATGTCTCTCGCAAACCTCCCAGCTCAAGAATATTGAAGAGTCTAGGGATTAGCAAAAAATAAGGGCATTGTATAAAAAGCCAAAAGTCTGGCCTCAGAGTTTATGAAAGGTACCCAGGCTTTTCGAAATTGTGAGGGTAACCTTGTTACTGACCCGCAGGTAAAAGCATCCACTAGTGTTTAAGCAGCACTTCCAACAACTGTTAAACGGGCCTGATCAGTAGAGAGCGATAGAGAATGAAAAACTCCAGTCGATGAAGTAGTCCTCCCAGCTAGCTTTGAAGGAATCGGCACAGACATTAAAGTGCTGAAGATCAACAAATCCGCAGACTCATATGGCTTACAATCAGAGCTCTTCACGGCCGGTGGCGATGTTCTGGTAGCAAGCATGCACCAGATCATCTTTAGACTTTGGGAAGACGAAAGCATGCCCGATGACTGTAATATCAGCTCCATATGCCGCAGATTCTACCTCTTGCAACAACTATAGAGGTATATCCCTGCTCAACGTCGCCTAAAAGATCCTGTCCAACGTACTGTGTGAACGTCTAATGCCGTTTTGCGCCGCACTAATCCACATGTACCAGTGCGGCTTCCGGCCCGGCAAATCGACAATAGACCAAATCTTCACACTAAGGCAAATCCTGGAGAAGCAAAACCAGCGAGTTTCAAATCGATACGGACCACCTTGTGCATCGATTTTAAAGCAGCATATGACAGCAAGGTTATATTCAAAGCGATGGCGGACATCGGGATGTCACACCACGCTAACACAGACGCGATGCAGCAGTTCGGTTCGAAGACTTCCGATCAGGAACATGCTCTAAAAAATCCTTACGTCGTTGGTCCTGACAGTTGTGCTACAAAAGCTAAGATTTGAATTACAATTTGCTCTTTTTAATGTCAACTCAATGCGACGCACATGTGCTGATCGGGTGCTTAAATATCGGCGTTTGGACGATCTATTGTCACAAAACACTGTCTCAATCGATGAGGTACATTTTTTACTCTGTTGACACCACGTAACAGACAAAATTGTAACATGAAGTGAGAAATAGATATGTTACTGTCAAAACACCAGCAATTTGCTGTCGTGCTGTATTACCGTCATTGTCAATTCCCACCGTTTTAACGTGTGTTGTACTATATAGGTGCGTCGACTACGAATTACTTACATGTTCTGCGGCCGAAAAGTATACGTGTCCACGGCTTTAATAAACTTCACAAAATATTCTAGTGATGGATTTCTGCATTTGTTTCCACTTCACGGTCCAGCAATCATTGCAAGCCGCAATTGATACAATTTAACGTAAGTCGCATCACAACGGGCCTACAGCCTTTCAATCTGTCACTGGAACACTCAAACGAACCTACACAAGAACACGATCATATCGGATTCAAGACATTGGCGATAGTCATAAAGAACGGGAAGACAGACGGTTTTTTAACAGCATTTCTCCATCGGTTCAAAATCTGAATTCTTCAAATTCGCCGACTCGTTGTTAATTCCAGGCGATCTTGTTTCTGTAATAATATTCAAATTCGGAGCGATTATTCTGTTCGATTGGCAGCTCATTAATTATGCTTCTTGTGGCCTCTTGGTCCTCAAGCTTCGGCTTCTTTATCGATCGTCATCTGTTGGGCAGATGATTACTTTAACCCAGTTGCAGCGTTCGCCTGCTTTGACAAGCTGCGCCCTTTCATTCTACTGCTTCTAATCGTCTTCTTATCAACGCATGTACACTGCTATCGAACACATCTTTGTGACACTTTCGACGGATTTATCTTGTGATTTGTGAGTTCAATTTTGTCCGTTAGTTTCAGAGAGAGAGAGAGAGAGGGACATACATGCAAAGTGCGAGCAGATGAAATGACTGAATGTTCATTCACAGAGAACACATTTTAGATGGGCTGCCACATGGACGTGGATTAGAACACGATGTAAATTTGATCCATATTGCATTTGTCAGCCCATTTTACATGGCGGAGGCTTTGTTTAACGTATAATTTGGCCATATTTTACCACAACGTACGGACATATGAGCGATCTACTGCATTATCGACGTTCGAATTTTTCCTATCAGACAGACAGGTTTCTGCATTATGAGTGCCTTGAGGTAGGCGGGGTCTGTTTGGTATAGAAGTTGTTCGGGGTAAGAGCCACCAGCATTGGATCTAGTCCGACAGATAGAAGATATCATCAGTTAGAGGTAGATCCTGCCTGAAACTCTTACTACAAGTGAAGGAGGTGCAATCACTTCAGCACATAAAGCGGAAATGTTCGGAAGATCCTTCGAAGACAACTGCCAACCGACAACCCGGTGATCCCGAATTTGTCGCATAAATGAACAGCTACGTCTCCACCGTCATCTTTGGCGGGAGCAATCCTTTTGTTGAACCACCTTCTGCTAGAAAGCTAACAACAACAGAAAAGATCGTGAGAATTCATCGCAGGACTGCGTAGAAACCAGCCAGATTCGACAAAATCTCCAATTTCGTCCTGAAGCGTTAATGATACTTCTCACCACCAATTGCTACTTTCTTAGTAAGTGAACACAGCGAAAGAACGGGGATGCGGCTAGTGTTTCAAGATACAGGCCGATATCGCTCTTCAGCAATATAAGCAAGATCATAAAGTATCTGTTGACGGAAAAATGAAAGCAACCGCAGTCGCAAAATTTCTCCTTCACGACTAGCATGTAGAGCCCTTTTGGAACCTGGAAAAACCGTTCGGATATATCGATCTTGTCGAGCTCTGGCCACAGAAAATCAGTTAACATTGCTCTATATCTATGACCATTTACGATAGCAATGTCTTTCTCCTCATTTAGAAAGATGAAACCACGGTAAGCCGCACCAACCAGCCGGTCGTCCGGTTTCAATTCATTCGTCAGCACAATCTTGTACGGATGAACGCCCAAATCCGACCGCAAAGTCGAGCCGACTCTCTGGGTCCTCTTCGACACCGGCTGCTACAGCGACTATGTTAAATTTAATTTTCCAATTTTATTTTATTCGTTTCAATTTAAGCTAATAAATAAAACTATAAATACGCAAAATAATATACGAAAAAATGTGTGATTTCTTCAATCTGGTACTGAAGAAGATAGTGCGGAGGGCAACTGTAAACACGGAAGGCACTATCTTCTACAAGTCGGTCCAACTGTTGGGGTACGCAGATGACATCGACATCGTCGCGCGTTCTCAACTTACCGAGGCTTTTACGGCGATTGAAGAACAGGCGAAACGAACTGGTCTCAACATCAATGAGGACAAAACGAAATATATGCTGTAGACCAAGAAACGTTCCGTCACACACCACCTTGGACAAAATTTCACGATCGACAGCTGCAATTTCGAGGTAGTGAAGGAGTTTGTCTACCTCGGGGCTAACGTGAACTCCACAAACGACATCACAGTGGAGATCCGTCGTTGAATCGCTTTTGGCAACCGGTGCTACTTCGGTTTGTCAAAACATATGGACCCAAAGCTCCTAACTCGAAGGACGAAAATCATGCTCTACAAAACTCTTATTTTGCCAGTCCTGCTCTATGGAGCCGAAAGCTGGACGCTAAGCAAAACTGCAGAGCTGATTCTTGGTACCTTCGAAAGGAAAATTCTAAGTCGGATGTATGGTCCCGTCTGCTAGGAAGCCGATTGGAGGAGAGGGCGCAACCGCGAACTCTACTAGCTGTACCAGGATGTGGATGTAGTCCGGAAGGCAAAAATCCGTCGACCGCACTGGCTCGGCCACATCCAGCGCATGGACGGCAATGCTCCAACAAAGAGGGTCTTCGAATCCGAGCCTACTGGTTCGAGAAGGAGAGGAAGACCGAATCTCCGGTATAAAGACCAAGAATTCGCGGATGCAAGACAGCTTGGTCTTGATGACTGGAAGCAGCGTGCCCAGGACCGTCAGCGATGAAAGGCAGCAATTGCTCAGGCTCGGACCCTCCATGGGTCGCCGGCCTGATAAGTAAGTAGGTATTCTCCTTAAGGGCTGCGATTGTTTGAGGTTTGTTGGTTTAAACCCGCGGCTTTAAGTTCAAGCCATGCCAAAACGGGAGATTATGCTTTCTTTGTTAAGATTGAGTATTTCCTCATATGAATAAGGCCTGATTAAACGTTTGGATTGCCTAAGACCATGACCATGTGTCCACTGGTTTAGGCGAAGTTTGGTTCCTCATTCGTTAATTAAAGTTGTGACTGCTGTCCGATTGACATTACAGTACGGTTCAGGACCAATGAACGCAGAACGCAGCCCTAGCGAGCTCATTTGCGGATTCGTTGCCTGCAATCCCCCTGTGTCCAGGGACCCAGCCAAGTTTCACTTTGTTGTGTCTGGCAAGGGATTGTAGAGCGTCATAGCAACATTTGACTCTTTTGGAATCTAAAAGGTTAGACGAGAGTGCCTATAGTGCTGCTTGACAGTCTGAGAATATCAGTATATTAGCGTCCTTAATGCCTTTGTGGGGGTTTTGTCTGGCGCAGATCTCGATGGCGTGGATTTCCGCTTGAAAAACTGAAGGATACGACCCCATTGGTACGGAAATCCTTGTGTTGAGTCCAAAGACTCCTGCCACCACTCCGGCTTTCATCTTTGATCCGTCTGTGAACCATACCAGACTTCTAGGGTCTTGTGCTGGGACACCATTGGACACCATATCAACTTCGAAAAGCCTTCCGGAACAATGTTGCCTGACCATACAAAACATGTATCTTTTAGGCACTGAGTTGAGTATGCTAAGTTGACCCGTTAAGTTACCTTGTTTTTAATTATACTCAAGCTGCAGTTTGATGGCATGTCTAGCAGCTATCTTCCTAACTAAGATTGATAAGGCAGTGAGCTCGACTATAGCTTCTAGAACTGTCGTGGGGCAGGTGTGAATGGCACCTGTTATTCCAAGACAAGCAATTCGTTGTAGTTTCTGCAACTTATTTGCCGTCGTTAGTTGGAGTGTTTTGGGCCACCAAACAATGGCTGCATATGTAATAATAGGTCTCGCCATCATTGTGTCTCCCCATCAATGTATAATTTTGAGATAGAGACCCCAAGTCCTGCCGTATAGACGTCTACTGGCCCACAGCGCTGTGGTAGCACGCTCTGGTAGCACGCTCTGGTAGCACGCTATATGGCGGAATTAATATGTGCGTTCCAGTTAAGTCGTTTATCTAGGATTACTCCCAGATATTTGACCTTGCTGGTACACTCGCAAGGTTGTATTGTTGATTGTTATGGGTCCAAGGTTGACTCCTGAACGGTCTTACAGGGATCGCTAGATAAACCTTCTGTGTTGCACTTATCCACGACTTGTACTAGTGCGCTTTGCATAACGTCTGATACTGTCGTTTCGTGTATTCCTCTAATAATAATCGCCAGGTCATCACCATAACCTATAGTGGTGTAACCAGATCCATGAAGATCTGATAATAATTTGTCGATAACTAAAGACCATAGCAGGGGTGATAAAACCCCTCCCTGGGGTCATCCTTTTGCCGCAGTTACAGAAACCGACACTCCCCCAGAAGAGGAGGTGATTTAACGTTTTACCAACATGGCTCTAATCCATCGGTTGGTCGATTCTTCGATACCCCGACTGCTGATCGCCCTTGCGATCGAATTATGTCGAATGCACACAGGGCAATCTCTTTGCAGTCGAGTGTACTTTCTATCTTTTTAACGAGATAATGAAGGGCACCTGTAGTGGATTTGCCTTTTAATACTCTGCCCGGACTGTAGTAACATTTTGAAAGTGTCCGAAATATAGAGGTGTCCGGACTACTGAAGTGCCCGGGCTAGCGAGGCTGTACCATAGTTTATCTTTTCTAAACTTTGCAGGATTCCTTACAGTGGCGTCAGCATTGAAACACCACTAAATGAAAATTCACTTCATGAATGACCTATAGACGCTTAAATTCTAAAGGAACCCTCTCATCTGCCACCCCACCGCTGCCATTTAAATTAACATCCAATTCATCACACTTCCGGAAACCGCAGCAAGAAGGCGAGAGTTGAACATACTAGACCGCGCATCGCGCTCCTAAGTGTGTTAACTGCGTTAACTGAAAATTAATTTTTCGAAGAAACTCCCAAGAAAGTCGTACAAATGTAAATATGACCTCAAAACAGAAATATGAGCCACCACAACAGTCAGTCATCAGCGGCAGCGCGCAGGCGCAGAATCCTCCCCAATCACCCGGAGGATCCCAGAAGATCTGATCATTTAATTTGTTTCATCACCATTCGCCGAAATTAAAGGTATCTCTCGCACGACGAATCCACCGAAAACCCATTGACTAACGTGACCCACATAGCTCTTGACCACTTTACATCTTCTGAACACACAAACGCGCGCGCACACACCCATACACGCCATAACCTGTCTGCAGAAGCACTTAACAATTTCGGGAACCAGAACATCAGAATAAGTAAGTAAATGCCAGCCCAAGAGGCCGCCCGACCCGAGGAACAGCATTCCATTTGCCCAGTATCGGGCGCGCGTTGTAATAATTCCAATTCAGACCATACAACATGTCGTCGTCTCTGTCCCCCCGTCTCATTCCTCCCACCCACCAATGCCACCGGAGGGCAACAGAATGTTAGGGCTCGCAAAAGAACCGTTTCTGTGGTCGATCAAGTGACATAAGCCGCTGAAAAGTTCGTCGTTCATTTCATTTCATTTTTTTTTTTTTCGGTTGCCATACGTACGTTTGTATGCAGTTTGTTTGTTTTGAGGTCTCCACATGAACTCTTTCCGGTTCTGAATCCGTGCTGGCCGTGCCTGTGATTCACTTTCACATTTAATGTAAGCACTGCCCTACATTCCTCTTGTGTGTGAATGATGCCGACCGACCGACAGACGCGACGCGGACGTTTACTTGCTAAATCACCGTCATAATCATCATCTTAGCCCGAACCGGGTGACATCATTCGAAAAGTGAATTTTCGTCTTCATTTTCGATCTTCATCTCAAATTAAATAACAACACGCGGCGAACATTTCTTCCGTTTAACACCTTCGGACAGATGGTAATGCGACGCGAGTGTACAGTTGCCCCCCTCTCCGATTGGTCATCTATTTCTTTTGGCTTTTGTCAAATAACTGTAAAGTGTGATTCAAAAAGAAATGGGCTGGTGGTACACTGGTACCCTCATCAATCAGAATCTTTAATAAGTGGAATATTTAATGAACACACTCGTACAGTGTTCCATCGATTTTCGTTTTGAGATTTAGTAGCACTTAGCCGAACGTAATGAGGTTTAAATGAGGACATTCCGTTTGCTGGTTATGACGAGCGGACCGGCGATCGGCTGGAGTCTGACAGGCAGGCGGATCGAAAAGAATTGACAATTAACATCGCATCGATCACGTGAACGGACGTTGTTCAATGTTTTTGTGGCAGTGTCGGTTAACGGTGCGGTAAAGCATAGATCGTTTGAATTGAAGAAAGAGGAAGAGGATCGATTTGAAAAGAAAAATCGGCGTGGTGTTTGCGTTTAACTGAATTCACATAATCAAGATGGTTATTAGTACAAATTTCACTACGTAACGGGTGGAGTGAGTGTCTTCGTGAGCGAGCTGAATTGCCGGGTAATCAAAAACAGCCGAAGACTGTGGGGAATTGAAGCTCTTTACGTTTAATTTTGACGTGCATTTTCCATTTATTCTGTATCAAAAGTCATCAAAAGTCATCCCGATGTATTTCGTTTCATTTGCGAAGGGTATTTGAACACTATTTATAAAAACGGGCAAGTTATTCACGTAATGTATGTGAACGAATTTAGCTTCGTTAAGTTCAATTGTTCATCCATTTGTGTACCCGATCCAAAGTACGCTGCAATTTCCTTGTTGACTCTTCGACGGTTTTGGCAGTTACCAAAATGGCGGTGTCGTCAGCAAATGTGCGGTATATCGCTGCTATAAAGTAAGCAAAGGAGAGGCCCAACAACACTCCCTTGTTGTACTCCAGTTTGTATAGATTTCAATAGGAAGTAATTTTGTTCCCAAATTTCACACGAAAAGATTCATTAGAGGTTAGGTTGTAGTGGCTGACTGCTAAGGATCATTGGATAGATAGTTTGATAAAATTGTGTAAAGTTTTCTCGGGAGGAATTGTCAAAGCTTGTGTTTCAAGCCTTCGTGTCAAACCTTGTCAAAAGCTCGTATCAAGATACAGCTGAGCAGGTATCCTTTGGTTTCAACAATTTTTCTGTAACGTCGAATAGTACGTTCGACATTGAGCTGTCACTTCCTGGCTTTGCTTCAACCTGGTTGTCCTGTTGACCCTAATGAGTATCATATTCTGGATTTGGTGGTCCTCTTTGACAATTTTATATCCAATTCGTGGCTATGCTTGTCTTAGCTAGATCTTCAAGGCAGTGGAAGAAAGAGCTGTCAAGCAGTTTCCTTCTTGCAGGGCAAGTTCCGGGGTAGAGTAGTATTGCTTCCTCTCAACCCTGCAGCTTCTACAGAAGTCATTGTAGGGCGCTCTAAGTTTTCTAGCCTGGTTTCCTATTACACATATGGTTTTGTGCTTTATCTCGATAACCGGGCTTAAACGTCTAAGTAATATTCGTGAGAACACCTTAGACATTATCGGAAGAAGTGGAATCGGTCTGTTAGACCTTATTTCTGTTGGGAGCCTACCTGGTTTCGGTACCATTATTCATTTAGTGATGGTTTTCTTGCAGTCGGAAATGATATTTCATCAGATCACCCAGAAATCAACTCCGAGCAAGGAGATAACCCTCTAATGCGTCTTGATAAATATATGTATAGTTGCAAACACATACACCAAGGAAAGTGTTGCCAAATTTGGTTACGTTAGCATTAAACCAAGAAACTGAACTCCGTTTAAGGTTCAGCTGAAATTAAGTTTAATCCTTCACTGTGAAAGTGGGCATTAAATATAGAAACGACTTTGATGGAGGAGAAGTAGAATATCCTTTTTCATACTATCTGTCAACTCCCAACACACTAGGATCCACAACTGCAGACAGACGATACATGGGAAAACAGAGCTTAGGGAGCAAGAAAGATTGAGGCTACAGAGAGCACTCGACTTTCTAGAGGAGACATCCAAGGGTACGGAGCAGCCACTTGCTGACTGCCCCGAGCATCCATCCGAAGGAAATCAACAATTCAACCAGTAGAAGATGTTAAAAGGCACATGCGCGGTAATTTTCTCACTCAAACATGCACTGCTCCATCAGAGTCATGACAGTGTTCTTCAAGCGGATGCACCGGCAGTCAAGGAAGCGGCCAGAATGATATCAGTGCTGCAAACTTCACCGGATGATGTTACCACTCTAATTGACAGTCGAGCGGCCATCACAGCAATTTCGGCAACAGAAATTAAGTCCAAGTTGGCCGCATGGTGCCACGAAGAGCTCAAAAGTGTCTCAGCCCGCAACACTCGATTACTCTATCCTGGAACCCAGACCATGGGGACATATACAGCAGTGAAGCAGCGGATGAAGTTGCCAGGAAAGGAGCCAAAACCTACCAATCCTTTTTGTGAGACTACTCAGCTGCTTTAGAACAAGCTGAACAATCCGACAAACCCCTTCAGTTTGATAAAAAGTTGCAAGCGATGGTACTTGCGGTTGGGGCGCTAAATGACCAGAGATAATCATCATGTGACTTCTGCAACATCGTTCTAGAGAAGATCCTGCAAGGAATCTCGTCTAGAAGAAAGTTCTGCGTGTGATCTTTGTTTCTGTTTGCATTGATGTCATCTGGAGGAGATGACACGACCGCGAACTGTGCGAGCTGTACGAAGATGTGGATGTAGTCAACAATCCGTGGATGGCTAGGCTACATCGAGCGCATGGTCACTAAGCATGCTCCAGCTAAGAGGGTCTTCGAATACAAGCTTTCTGGTTCGAGGGAGAATGAGAGTAAGACCGAACCTCCGGTATAAAGAACAAGTCATGGCGGCAACCTGCTCTGCATGATTTATTGCAAAAAGTCCATTACATTGGTTGCAAGTATAAATCCAAGCTGCAGATGCCGCCATACACATAAGCCCGATACCTCCACGTTTTACAGCAGGCAACAAGGTCTGGCGGCAACTGGATGCAGAGTGTCCAGGACCGTAAGCAATGGAAGGCAGCTATTCCTCACGCTCAGACCCTCCATGGGTCGCCGACCTGAGGAGTAGTGTTGAAGGAACGCAGATATCTACAGTCGCCTGGAAGGACAATAAAGTTGTGAGCTGCCCAAGTCACAAGGCTCAAGATACGACAAGGTGCATAATGGGTATGCGACCATTGACTAACCAAACATCGTGGGTGAATATAATCGCCATATTTCCATAGGTGTCGTTTTGGTTCACAATATAATGAGCCGATCCGAAATGAAACTACGAAGCAAGAGGTGGCAGGTGCGCATGTTCTACCAATTTTTGGATCTTGCCATGCTCAATGCCGGGCTGTTATACATACAAAGGAGGACGCAAGACAAAGAACGGATCAAAACGAATTCAAAATGGTGAGCCATTGAACCCGAAAATCAAGCCAAAAAACGGAAAGGATCTGCCGAACATGTTCCTCCGTGCGACATGACCAAGTTGGCCACTGGCCTGTATGGGCTGATAAGAGGATACGCTGCAAGTATCCTAACTGGCTGTGTATAACAAAAAATTGGGGGCGTCGCAATGTGGGCAAAATAACTGCTTCAACTACAAACAGAAACTAAGCTCGCCCGAAACTCGACGATTATGTGTTTAAATGCTGCTATGATATTATCTCGTAATTATATAACATAATTCTGTACCTGTGCTTACCAAAATTCTACTCAATCGTTTGGCAAAAAAAACATTGTGCACATCTATGCACTTGCACCTTTCCAATGGTGCAAGTATCATGCCATTCGGTTGAGTAGAACAGCGTATAAGCGTACCACAAAAATCGGCAGAACGTATTTATGTATAGAATATACATGGTGGGCCATCTAGTGGTTTTTTTTAAATCATGAGCTATTTTGACAGTGGCAGCTGTTTCGCGCTCGAAATCTTAACAGAAAGTCGGTATCATACCTCCGCCGAACGAAATGAGCCGCTTTACGCTTGAACAACGTTGGAGAATATTGAAAACTTATCTCCCAAGTGAGTGCAGTGTAGCCAAACAGAATGCTTTTTTTTTTTGAAAAGAAGAAGTTTTGGCCGAAATGAAGCACTCACCGCGACTGCTGTACACACGTATGTGCAAAAAGCTAGTGAGACTGCTGTGCTAGTGGACAACATGAGCGTTGTCCCCTTCGTCGGATGTTGCGCACTGATGAGAATTTGGCTGCTGTGGCCGAGAGTGTGGGACTCTATTCACGAACATCAACTCGCCATCGATGTCAACAGCTTAACATTTCACGCACCAGCCTGAGAAGAATTCTGTACAATGATCTGGGCCTTAGAGCAGATTGAATTCGACGAGGATTTTGGGCGAAATATCATCTTTTCTGACGAGGCGCATTTTCATCTCGGCGGCTAAGTTAACAAACTAAATTGCAACATCTGAGGCTCGGAAAACCCGCATGCTATTGTCGAGAAGGTGGTGGTGGCATCATTGTAGATGGTTGGGAACAACTTTTCGGTCAACGGTGGGCGTTTTTTGTTACTCATATTGAAGATATGGATTTGTACGACCTCTGGTTCATGAAGGATGGCGCGCCATGCCGCACAGCCTGTGCCACAATCAATCTTTTGCGCACCAAATTCCCAAATCGTGTTATCAGCCGTCTTGGCGATGTCAATTGGCCAACACGGAACTGCGGTTTGACTCATTTGGACTTGTTTCTGTGGGGAACCGTGAAGGACCAATGTTATGTCAACAAACCAGAATTGATTCAAGCACTTAATGCCAATGTCATCCAAGCAATCCGTGAGCTACAGCCCGAAACCATCAACAAGGTCTTGAAAATTGGTGTGACAGAATGCGCTTCAGCGAAACCACTTGAATGACGTTGCATTTGATAATTAATGGGAATGTTTGTTCTTACTAATAAAGCAAAATACATGGAAAATTGCTTAATTTTGTCCTTGTATTTGGCCCAGCCTGTATGTTGTTCAGTTATAAAGGGCTAAGGATATGCATAAGACAACCATTTCATAACAAATTGCCTCCCCCGACGCACCTGCAAAGAATACAGTTATCGCTCAATCCCAAGAGATGCCACGACAATACGATGAATAGCGAATTGTTCAAAGGCACATCCCACCTTCTTTCATTTCCCCTCACACCATAAAATATCAAAGTTTGTGACACTTCTTTTCCAAGCCGTGTGTCGCTCTCGTGATTTGCATCTGTCGCCATCCATCCCAAGTCTCTCGACTCATCATCGTCGCTTCAGCGTTTCGACGCAGTATCAACGCGCAATCTTTATGGATTCGTTAATTTTTCGGAAAGAAATTCCGTTCCGTTATTATACGAAACACACGCTACATAAAATCCAGCCCATCTACCCATATTCTATTCTACTCCATCTCAATCTAGATACCAACGCTTGAAACGGCCCACCTTCGACTACCAAAAAAAAAAAAAAAAGAATCAAAGAATGGGAACCAAAACCTCAGCAACAGAGGCAGCCACGCAATTGTGCGTTGAGCGCTACGGCGCGACTCGGCGCGGCGTCGAATAATGCCAACACATGCGTCAGTGATTCCAATTTTGAATCCCAAAAAGTCAAGACCATTAAGCCGACCAGAACTCCTTCGCATACAGAGTGCCCGTGTGTACCGGCCGATAACAGCAACCTAGATTAGACGGCCAGAATATACGAGTATTCAAAGCAGCAACGATGAGTACGACTACGACGACGACGACGACGACAACTAAGCCGACGATGGCGAAGACGGAGTCGCTGAAGACGCAGGCACGCTCATTCAGTTGCGTTTGCGTGTTGTGTTAGTTTTGCCAATTATGTGCCATGTCCTCATTCTGTGGCTGTGTGTGAGTGTGTTTGTGTACTGTGCTCTGCCCTCAGCAAGTGGGTTACTTGCGATTTCATGACCGACTTTAGAAGAACTTGCTTTTTACCATCACCATCCATTCCGGCGGCGGCACCATAGTCTTCGTCTTCGTCGTCGTTCGTCTCTCTCTCTCTCCTCTCCGCCGTTCCACCGTCTTTCGGTTTTGCTTTTTTTTACGCCTTTCTTCTTCCGCATTCTGCGGCGCAGCGTTGCACGAAACGGAGGTGGCTGGTCAGATATTGAGGTTTGAGTGTTGTTTCAAAGATGTCGCTGCTGATGGCTCGGTTTTCCCTCGCTCTGATAAATCTGGACGGTTGCGATGAATGTGTCCAGTGGCTTGGAGTGTATCACTCGCCCCCGGAGGGTTGGATCATACATCCTCCGTGTGCGGCATCATCCGGCAATTTCATCATTCGCTGGATAATTAGATAATCCAGACAAACCCAGGTCAACAGATCAGCAAGAGGTTGTTTCTCAGAAACCACTGTGTGGTGGAGGAAATGGGACTTAGAAGTCTATTTGTCATGGCTTGAGGCAGAGTTGTAAAGGCAAGCACAAGGAATGAGCTAAGCATGAATGCAAGCTCAATGTGTACTCCATTCGAGAAAGGGTTGGACGCTCATGGCTCATTATTATTTTTATGCTGTAAAAATTGCTGCATCTTTAACAACTACGTCCCTGACTCGTGGCGACAAGTTCGAGTAATCGTCATCCTTAAAATGGGTGGACGTGGTCATGAAAGCACGTAAAACTTCCAGCCACTTAGTCTGACCTCCGTCTGAAGGCTCTCGAACGAATCCTTGACAACCACATACGGGACTCTATAGCAGCAATATCTGTGTTCAAATCCCAACACAAACACCTCAAAGAAAGATCCACAAAAGCGGCGATCTATTGAGAAAGCGATAAACTAAAAAGACTACAGGCCTTCATCAACGTTCACACGGAAGCGATGCTTGAATCCTTAACTGAGCTAGCCAATAGATAGTAAGCATGCTTTACACTCGGTACATTCAAGAAACACTAGGAAACAGTCTTACTTACTTCTTACTTCTCAAGCCGACGACCCTTGGAGGCATTCCATCGATGACGGCCCTGGACACGCTGCTTCCAGTCATTAAGACCAAGCTGTCTTGCGCCACCGATGGATTAGTCTATATACAAGAGGTTCAGCCTTCCTTCTCGAACCAGGCGGTTAGCATTCGAGGACTCTCTTTGGGTGGCGCATTATTGTCCATGCGCTAGTGCAGTCCACGGATTTTCGCCTTCCGGACTACGTCCACATCTTCGTGCAGCTTACACAGTTCGCGGTTGTGTCTTTTCCTCCAGATGACATCAACGCTGATAGGACCAAAGATCCCACGCAGAACTTTCTTCTCGAAGAGACTCCAGCAGGATCTTCTCTAGAACGATGTTGCAGAAGTCACATGACAGCCATCTCTGGCCAGTTAGTGCTCCAACCTCAAGTACTATCGCTTGCCAAAGCATCTGAGTGGGCTCACAGCAACTTCCTGGCAACTTCACCCGCTGCTTCATTGTCCCGGGACCCAGCATAGAATAATCGAGTGTTGTGGGATCAGAACATTTTGAGCTCTTCGTGGCAACATGCGACCAACTTGGACTTGATTTATGTTGCCAAACTTGCTTTAATGGCTACTAGAGCATGGTGGTATTTCCAACATTAATATCATTCTGGCCGCTTCCTTGACTGCCGGGGCCTCCGCTTGAAGAACACTGTCATGACTCTGACGGAGCAGTGCATGTTTGAGTGAGAAAATTACCGCGCATGTGCCTTTTAACATCTTCTACTGGTTGAATTGTTGATTTCCTTCGGATGGATCCTCGGGGCAGTCAGCAAGTGGCTGCTCCGAGGAGTGCTCTCTGAAGCCTCAAACTTTCTTGCTCCTAATCTCTGTTTGCCCATGTATCGTCTGTTTGCAGTTGTGGACCTTGCTGCGTTGGGAGTTGACAGACGGTATTGAGAATTTTGATAAGTTGGCAACCGAGAAAGATTCATCATCTGAGATGATTAAGTCAGCAAGGCTGACATCAGTCTTCCTAACTGGTGGTTAAAGAATGATATTCTCCTCATCCTCTGTCAAAGTGGTGTGTAAGATTGATGCCCAGTTTAACAGTGAAGGTAGCATGCCTACGACCCATGGAGGGTCTGAGCCTGAGATACCGCTACCTTCCATACCTTCCATCGTTGGCTTGGTCTTTATACCGGAAGTTCAGTCTTCCTCTCCTTCTCGAACCCAGAGGCTCATATTCGAAGACCCGCTGGAGCGTTGTTGTCTACGCGCTCGATGTGTCCGAGTCAGTGCAGTCGATGGATTTTTGCCTTCTGGACTACATCCAGATCCTGCTACAGCTTGTAGAGTTCGCAGTTGTACCTTCTCCTCCAATCACCTTTCGAACAGTTGGACTAACTTGTAGAAGATAGTGCCTTCCGTGTTTACAGCTGATCGCCGTGATATCTTCTCCAGTACCAGAGAGAATTGCGCATCTCCTTCCTCCAACGCACTTGGACCTACCTGTCTAGGTTCGAATCCTGGTACGACAAGAAATACTTTTCACGGCCCCACCTCTTTCGAGTCACTGACAATGCTTAAAGGGTATAACTGTCTAGAAAAAGCTTTTCAAACATGGCCGTTCTGAGTTGGCATAAAACTGTAGGTCCCTTCCACGCGTGAGAGAACAGTAGCACGCACAACACGAGTGGTTGCTGAGAAGCTAGGCACTGGCCGTCTACGGGCTGTAGCGCCACCCATACTGTTATTATTATTATTATTATGAATGCTGTTATATGCTGCTTTTAAATCGAGGAAAGCGTGGTGCGTATTGATTTGAAACTCGCTGGTCTTCTCCAGGATTTGCCTCACTGTGAGCAATTGGTCTATAGCTTTAGACGTTCACACAGTACGCCGGACAGGATCTTGTAGTCGACCCTGAGTAGGGATATACCTCTATAATAGTTGCAAGAGGTAAACTTGCCTAGTTTGTGGATGGGGCAAGAATGAATGCATGCTCAATGTCAATCGGGAACATTTTCAATGAATTGTAAAAACCACCAGGTAGAGTGCTGGCAAGGTAGGGTGATGTAGTCATTGCACAGGCGGACGATGTTATCGTGGTCTAATGCCTGCGGTCTGAGAGTTAATCCACAGAAATCCAGAGTTTATACTCTTTAGCAGGAAATATTCAAAAATTTTCCTCTTTCGACGCTTTCTTGTTATAATATCGATCTAGTGCTTACCTCTAAAATGGTCTTAGGTGACTGTGAACTGCATTAAGATTCAATATCCTAGAGCACGTCAGAAAAATCTTTACGGCGGCAAAAGGATATTGGTTGCGAATTGGGATTACAACCGCGCATCGGCAGATCATGCAGATCATCGGATATGATGGCCTGCACTAAATGAAAGTAGAACTAAAGCTCGCCTAGAGTTAGACAGGAAGCAAATTAGCACAGTGACGGGCGTAATAACTGGAAACTGCATGGATAAGGAGAAATAGGAAACAGTACCGCACTGCATTGATACTTACGTCGCTCCCTGGCAGAAACTATAAGAAGACTGCTAATTAATAAGTAAATTTAACGACTTCGAAGAACTGACAAACGTGAAGTTAAAATATATCTTAAAATACTTTAAAACCACCGAATGGTTATGAAAAAATAGTCAAAAAAGACATCTGAATGTGACAACAGGTTGCAAAGCCGGAAAGTGACACCACAATGTACCATAACTAGTAGTGGAATTACAGTCGGTGCTGGAAATATGGAAATATCATTTCTGCAGACTGTATAACGAGGTTGATAACGACGACCAAATCAGCGCTGTCAGGCAGAATAATCCATCCAATATAGATGAAGATAGACAAGAATTCCGCCCGCCTGATCTCAGTGCAGTCACCAATCGTCAAACCAACGTCCAACAAGTCTGGTCGCACCGATGGACTGCCTGTCGAACTTTACAAAGCACCTGGCGCAGATGTGGTAAGGTACACACACTAACTCATCTGTAAGATCTGGTCTTTACTGAACCCTTTGATGTTCAAAAAAGGTTAAGACAAGGCGACGCACTGTCATGCGATTTCTTTAACATCATTGTCGAGAACGGGTCGTGCTTAACTCAAACTACAACACCAGAGGTACAATCTTCCACAAAACTGCTCGCATATGCCGAGGACATTGACATCATCGGAACATCATGGCACAGCAGGCTGTCAGTGGGGTTTATGTGAGCATCGCGAAGGAAGCGACGAAAATGAGTCTTGCGATGGTTGAGGGTAAGACAGTGTATATGCAGCATCTATATAGGCAGCTATTACTTCGATGTAGTGAAAGACATTGTCTACCTAGGCTTCAAAGGGGACACAAACAATGACACCAGCGTGGAGATAAAACTAAGAATGACCCAATCGCCAATCGCTGTGTGCTTGGGCTTGAAAGGCAATTAAGGAATAACGCTCTCTCTCTCGATGGACCAGGATATCCCTATATGAGGCCTAAAGCGGACAATAAGATCCTTGGTCGGTTCGACCGGAACGTCCTTCGTATAGTCTTTGGCCCCGTATGTGGTGATGGGGTTTAGAGCAGGACTTCTTGTGCTGTACAGCGACATGGATCTGGTCAAAAAAGTTCGAGTCTCTCGTCGCAGATGGCTAGGCCATGAGCGAATGGAATAATGCTGTCTTTTAGGTTATTTCTCAACTGAGATGGTCTCTAATCTGAGCATTTCAACATTCACCTCACGTAGGTGCGGGGTAACTGTAACGTGACAGGCAATTGTGAAGCTGATGAATTCGATAGACGAAGTCGGTAACGAACTCACCAAGAACTTCAATGCTTTTCGGAGACGCTCCTGTAACTTAACACAGTTCCTGATCGCCCAAAATTCAGAGACCATCGCTAGCGGCGCGATCTTGCTGAAGTCCGTTCAGCTGTTAGAATACGTGGATGACATGACGTAATTGGTCAAGAAGTGACTTCGTCTATTCTGAGATCAAATGCAGAATAAGGCATGGGAACCGCTGTTGCCATTGCAGTTGAGGAATGGAGCCATCTCTCTACCGATCAAACTGATGTAAATTGATCTCCTCAGTCCTAGTGTACGGAGCACAGGCATGGACAATCTCAGAAGCGGCTAAAAAGCCCTTGGTCCCTTCGAAAGTCATGTTATACATGCAATCTCTGTCTTGTTTGGATTGAAGAGGATGGCACAAATAAGATTTTTCCACATTTCGCCACTAAATGTGAATCCCAAGAACACAACTAACTTAGCTTAATACGGCAGATTTAAATGAAGACTCTTGAAACAAATGCAGAACAATGTTTTCCGCCGAAAGCATGGGTTTTTTTGCCAGCAACGCTTCACCAGCCGTTCTTTTTTGTTAATTACGGCCTCGTCGGACTGTGGGTTTTCTTTCGTGGGAAACAAAAACTTCAGACTCATTTCGAAGCTCATTAGTATGTTCTGCACGGTTTCGGGCGCTCAATGTGCAAACATAACTCGGACTTCACTGGCTCGTACAATCGTACTGTAGTGTGGAACAGAAGACTATTTCTTTGTCAGTGGAGATGGTGAATATTAGGGGGCTAGGCACGCGATTTTTGGGACTCGAAATGCCTTTTACCGCTGTTGTCGTGATCAGGGTTAAGGGTTCATGTACCGATTAACAATAAGTCCTTTTACAAGTGGACAGATGGGGAGTCTAAAAAGGAAATTAAGTTCGGAGGAGAACTATGAATACACACAAGTTCTAAGTAAATAGAAGAGAACATGACTAAGAACTGATCCGTGTGGGACTCCAGATGGCAATGGTTTTGTTGATCGAGAGAGTCGAGAGTCATGTTCTGTGCACTGTCCCACACGTGTCCGTGTCTTTGGTAAAACATGTGGGCTCAAACCACGGGTGATAACTGGCTAGTGGCTATACACCATGATAGTAAGACCCATCCTTACGGTTCTCCAGTATGATGGAAGGCTTTGGGGAATATATTATTCTCACACACCTGACAAAAGTCCAAAGATCGGCATGCCTAAGAATAACAGGATGTCTCAGAACAACACCGACCACAGTGTGTTGTTTTGTGAATCTAGCGAAACTTAATTCAAAAATCAAAGTCGTCCGAATGCCGATAGTTTGGTATCAAACGACAGGTATAACGCCAGTATAACGATACACTCAATCCTGCATACTGCCACTTGAATACAAAAGATTCCGAGAGCATTTTAGCCGGAAATCTTTCAAAAAAAATACGAATAGAGATGTATTAACCACGTTCTTAATATCATCAGATCCATATCTTTCGAGTCGTAGCACAGCGCCCCATAGATAGAGAAACCCACTACCTCAAGAATGTATTGCCCCGTTAAAGGCTCCCGAAGTACGAGTAGCACCACCTGGTAGCAGTTCCGATAAAGATGATGATGAG
This sequence comes from Eristalis pertinax, assembly GCA_907269125.1. Lineage (NCBI taxonomy): Eukaryota > Metazoa > Arthropoda > Insecta > Diptera > Syrphidae > Eristalis > Eristalis pertinax. Next base: position 105,942,879 of record OU026145.1, on the reverse strand, counting down.
ATTAACTAACTAACTTCAAGTCAAGAATAAAACATAACAGCGCAACAGGATGTGCAAAATATCACACTGTACGACGGCAGCAATCGTTGCCATCCACTTCCTGTCTCCTCTGGACCTTGGTAATCAATGGCCACCAACCTGAAGAATGCAAGTAGTCTTGGGCCTTCCATAACTTCGAGAAGATTTCTTTTAGTAGACCAGATTTAATGTCTGTGACTCCAAGACAGTTTTTTTTTTTTTTTTTTGGTTACGTCCATGGATGTGGCAATCTTCGAAAGATACTAATAGCCCGTGCCATTAGCATGCACGATTCGCAAACCCAAGTTCTCGATTTCGGGAATACGCCTACGTACTAACCCACACCGTGCACTCTTCTACCACTCTCCCCGCGGAACTGCCGTTAGGTATTACTTCGCGGGGCTGGTTAGCGACTCAAGCTGGATCGACTGTGTTTGCCTGTTCGGCTCGCCTTACTCGCCTTACCCTTTCAACCCTCGATCTGCAAGTTTGATATGAAGGAACAGATTTGCTCCCACTTCTCGGCTGACTCCGTCATATGACCGACTAGGAGCTCCGGTGTTGGTAGGTTTATTCTTGTCCCTTCAAATCGTCTGCAGTGGAAAGTCGTGTGTTCTGCGTCTTCTTCAGAGTCCTCACATTCTGGACAAAGGGAAGAGCTATCGTGTCCGAACCTATGGAGATACTTTCGATAGACCCCGTGGCCCGACAGAAACTGCGTAAGGTGGAAGTTTCGATTGTTGGAATCAGTCTGTGAGTCCATCTACCTTTGTTTGAGGTGTCCCATCTGGCTTGCCACATTGTCATTGAGGCTGCTCTTTCTTCCTTCCTTATCCTGTTTACGCCAGTCTCTGGCCGGTTCGTCGATCGCCTTAGGTAGACCCTATGCATCTCATTTGCGAGAATGTCGATGGGGACCATCACCCGCAATCACACAGGCTGCTTCGTCCGAAATTGTCCGGAAGCCGCTGATTGTTCTTATGGCGCAGAGCCTGTATGGTGACGAGAGCTTCTTAGCTGTCTCCTTTATAGAGAGAGCACTCGACCAGACTGGCGCAGCATATAGGAGAATTGAACTTACCACTCTGGAAAGCAGAATCCCTCTTGGGTATCCGGGTCCTCCTATGTTTGGCAGCATACCAGAAAGTGCTGCCTGCATCTTTGATGCTTTCCTGCTGCAGTATTCGACATGCTTTTTGAAATTAATTCGGTTGTCGAGCATCACTCCTAGGTATTTCAGTGATTCCTTGGAATCACCTAGCTGGGACCCAACCCGGAAGTTTGCATATTCCACAGCCTTTCGGCTAGTTATTAAAACAGCCTCTGTCTTGTGGTCAGCCAATTCAAGGTCGGAAGATTCCAGCCAATTTTTTCTCAGTACTCCGTCGTTCATTAAGTTCCACAGGAGGGGTCCAAGGACTGAACCCTGTGGAACGCCGGCAGAAACGTGACTCCAAGACAGTGGGACAGTGCAATAGAGCACGCCCGCGTATGAGTACACACCCAGAATTGGAGAAGGGTCTCAACTTACTTGGTAGACAACGGTAGACAGTTGGCTGGAGATGATTGTTGGTTGAGGCCGAATGTATTTCTCGGACTTCTTCTACTTCTTTGGTTTCTGTATCGCCTTTTGGGGCATCAACTATGCCTACGCAACATCTGGTTCTATTTCTGGTAATGTGCCTCAGTGATCCCCAACTTGTCCCCAACTGCCGCGGTTTACTCTACAACGTTCTGCGCCAAGCTTTCTTCGGGCAAACCACGTCTTCTGCCGTCCTGTGTTAAAGGGGTTCCATTTCATAGTTTGGTTAGCTATACACCTGTCAACCGTTCGTAGTGAGCGATCGGTCATTGTATTGGTTCCTGGCGCATTCTCTCGCAAAAGATGTTCATTAGAGATACGTTCCAGGGCCAGACAATTCGCAATATGTTACCTAACTTTTTCGTGATGATGCTCAAAGTACTCCAAATGAAATCTCTGCTTAAACTGTCAAATGCCTTTTCAAAGTCAATGAACAGCAGGTGAAGCGGAGATCTATATTCAATACATTGCTCAATTATAATTCGCAATGTGTTGCTATGGTCCACACAGGAAGATCCAGTTTGGAGAGCCGGTTGTTCGGCATTGAGTGCGTCTTCGAGGTTTAACTCGTTCCAGGCATTATTTTGGCTATTATCTTGGCTACAACGGGTAACACGCTGATATGCTCTCAATCATGGCAAGGCCACTTCAAATGCGCTTCCAATTAACATCACCAACTGGCCCTCGTTCTCCTTCACGTATGGACAGTGGAAGAGCGTCTTATATATCATCGCCCAGACTTAAAGCCAGAGATCCCCCTTAGTCCACAATGCCACCCGCTGCGCCCACTAAATAACCAGATGATCTCGATATATGCCAAATAAATCGAAATGCAGGCTCCGCACTCTATCTCGGCACCTTAACCCAGCTTAACCTCGCAATTACCGTCCGAATAGCCGCGTCGGTGGAGCATATCTATTGCACCAATCTTTACACTTGACTTCCTATTCCACCCAAGGCGACCCAGAACATTGCACCTGCAGAACGTCAATAAAAACCCCGGCCCGCGCACACAACAAAAAGTTCCTCGAACTTGCATAATCCCCCATTAATTGCCGGCCTACGAGGAGACTTATGGTAAATAAATCGGAGTTCTACCAATTAACAATTAACTGCGCAAACCAACTAGACCCAGTCGAATCGGATATCTTATGAAATAATCCGTTTCTAGTGCATAAACTGAACAAAAAAAAAAAGAGCACCGTCAAATACAAAACGGACTGCACACACAGCTCACAGCGAGACCGCACTTCGTAATTGGCCGGGACGGGGGTAGGAGGAGGAGGAGGCCAGCCGGACCCACTGCCAGACCGAAGTCACAGCCAGTGTTGGCACTTGGCGGGCGGCGGTTTCTTTGTCTCAGCTGGCTGACTTTGGGCGAGCTCATTAATTTGATAACAGGAACCACCGCGCCAGAATCTGGCAAATCAATAACAGACCCCCTTCATGGGCGATAAACCGCCCAGAGGAAGCCGGACGCATCATCGCCGCGCCACCACTCGCACTCACACTCTGAACTTGACATGGAACCAGGTACGCGGCGGCCCTCTGCGGAGGAGAGCGCGAGGTGCTTGACGAAGAAGAAACGCCATCTTAACGGGTACACCACGGCACACACTCTCCGGCTGTGTGTGTGTGTGTGCATTTGTCTATCCATTGTCTTGAGTCGATCTATTACCCGTTCTCTCAGATGGATCTGGTGTCTGTGCGCTGGTTGCTGCTGAGTTCGAAGTCAATGCTAAAGAAATGGCTAAAAACCGCTGCTCTCCGGAGGAGAGGGGGCGACCGAAGAAGCAGGCAACGGAGCAGTGAAAGAAAATACACGGATACATAGCCGCGGCACGTCTTGCCTCTTGCCGCACCGTTCGCTCTTGGCTCACATTCGCTGCTCGGAAAAGTAGGCCATTGACATAGTTTTCGTGCTTCTTTGACGTTCTTTCGATGTACACACTCGGACGTGTGTACATACAGCTTGCCTTTCTTCTTTTCAAAGTCTGGTCATGATTCTACTGACTGACGCTGGCTTAAGTGGTTAGATTGCTTTCTTTCTCGCGGACGGGGCATGGGACGTTGATTTGGGCGAACAAAAAAAAAAAAACCGAAGAAAAAGACGGGAAAAAAAGCGGTGAAACGAAATGCAATAGGTGGCGGTTGTGTGCCAGTGCGGTCTGGTGGTCTCGAAATAGGGTTTAGCCGAGCGCAGAGGGCTAGGCTCAAGGGCAGCAAGGGCATCGAATAGATTTTGTTTCCTAATTTGTCGCTTCTGCTTTGTGGCGTGTGGTAATTTTCATTTTGGTCGGGACAGGTTGCGCAGAGGGCAATGAGGCATTCGACTACCGACGGCGATGGGATCAAATGTGGTGGGCTTGGTCCGCTTTGAAGCAACGGGGTTCCTAGGGGAGACGCAGATCTGATCTGAATGATGGACGTTTGTCTTGGGGGAACGATGAGAATTTGGTGGCAACTGTTGGGACTCGTGGTGATCGGCGACTTTTTGAATTTATCTAGAGAAGAGGGGGGGGCGGCTGACTTTAGGGACTCCTTTCATCGCTGTCATCTGTCAAATTTGAGCGTGCCGGAACCCGGAGAAAGTGCATCAAGTTGTGGTGCACCGCGGCCAGAAAGAGAGGGTTGTGCAGTTTATTTCAAGGACCGCCAAACCTCTCTTAACCTACACCGCATGTCGGCAAGGATGTGTGCTGTAGTGTGATTTTTTTAATCAGGGAATGGGGAATATGGAATCATGGGCAACTGCAAACAAAGGTCGGATCGATTGTTGGGTTACGCAGATGACATCGACATAGTCGCACCTCGGGACAAACTCCACGAGGACTCCCTTTAACGAAATCGTGGCAACGTCTAGATAATCAGTAATTCTTGAACCAAATTCTTCTTACTTCTTCTCTGTTCGATCGTACTTTCTTTGAAATTCAGACATGATAAAAGGCTTAAGAAAAGCCACAATAAGCCCAATAGGCGGAAGATCTATTGTTTTACACATATCCAGTCAGGCGGCCATAAAAGCTCTGGACACAACATCAATAAACTCCAAGTTGGTGAAACTCTACCGTCTATCCCTGATTGAGATAGCGGCCAGATGCAAACCCTATGTAGGGTCTACGTGCACAAGGGTACTCCGCATGATTTCCAATTTAGCAGTCACCCTACCTATCTACCTACCAAAGGAAACCCACCTAAGCTCTTCGAAAATGTGAGAATAGTCTTCTTGCCGACTGGGGCGGAGAATAGTCCAATCGTGGAGGAAGTAAAGAAGTGTACCCTTCACTTACTTACTTACTTATCAGACCGGCGACCCATGATGGGTCCGAGCCTGAGCAATTGCTGTCTTCCATCGTTGACGGTCCTGGGCACGCTGCTTCCAGTCATCAAGACCAAGCTGTCTTGCATCCGCGATTACTTGGTCTTTATACCGGAGATTCGGTCTTCCTCTCCTTCTCGAACCAGTCGGCTCGGATTCAAAGACCCTCTTGGCTGGAGGGTATCTTCACCAGACGATACGAAATCCCCCAGTTTGACTCCTCCATGCTGTGCGGCACTACTTTGCAACTAGCCTCCAGTGCGAAATTGCTGGGTCTCACGATAAGCTAAGCTGGCTTCTTTTAAATCGTGGACTGCTTTCCATTAATTTATCCTTTTTCTTGCACCCACACATTTTTAACTGGATTCAAATCGGAGGATCGCGGTGGCCCTTCTAAAACAGGTGTATTTGTCTTACGGAAATACTCCTTGACAACTTTGGCAGAATGAACAGCAGCATTTTCTTGCTTGAAAAATTAAGTCTTCGCATCCAATTTCCTAATTTCCTCCGCAAATTCATCTAAGGCATATTCTAACACTTCTAAATATGTTCTAGACTTAATTTTTGGAGGAACGTAGAGGATCCGCTGTAGCTGAAAGCTTTCCATATCATCACACTGCCTCCGCCAAAGTTGTGGCTCATTCTTACTTCCGGTTTACCCGTAAATCATGCCAGTAGCTATGAAAACCGTCTGGTCCATCCGAATTTAACTTCTTTTCGTCACTGAAAATCACTTGTCTCCATTCTGTGGTCCACGTCCCACGACGTGTGATTCCTAACGAACATCAGTAGACTTTCTTTGTACCCGGAAGTAAGTGCTTCAGTTTTCTTCAGTTTTTTTTTGTAAAAATCAATGCTGGAGTAGTTTGCAATATCTGTTGGACACTTCGTACAGTGCGGCGACCCATAGAAAAAAATCAAAAATGATTTGAGAACTTCTATAAGTAGTCAGAAATATTGTCATACATGAATTAAATGAAGCTCCTAGCCGATGAAATCCACCCGCTCGTTGTCAGCAACCCCTCAAACACGAGGGTTATTAATAAATCAATTCCATATATTTATTGATAAAATCCGAAAAACAGTGTAGAAAATTAATATAACACGAAAATTACCCGGTTTTCAGTTGATTACTCATGAGTGGTCTAAGAACAGTTTATTTGATTGTTTTTATTTGTCAGTGGCGGCCCATGGCATTGTGGGTATGTGCGTCGACTCCTACGCACTTGGACCTACCTGTCTGGGTTCGATTCCTGATACGACAAGAAATACTTTTCACGGCCCACCTCTTTCGAGTCAATGACAATAGTACATGCAACATGCCGGCCCCTCAAACCAATATTTGATTTTGGACCTATTTTAACGACGGTAAGCTCTTTTTATGTAGAGAGCATCTAGTGAGAGTTATAGGATGTAAAGCAAGTTAAAAGTTGTTCATAAAGGGAAAAGTGTGACCTGCCCCTTTTCTTGGAATCATCATTTAAAATGTGCTGAAATAGGCAACTTGATCGGTTATGGTCGTGTAATTCAACCGACCGGGACACACAGTACAGGGTGGCCAGATGAAAGCAATAGGAAAATAAATTTGAATACTGAACAACAACTGTCCGATAATATATTGTTTCTGAGTTTATTTTGAAGCTACATTCATGCCATTATGTATGGACTCCACCTCGGCTTCGCTGGCAGTGCTTCATCGGTTCGTTACATTTTTAGTTGAATCGGTCCAATATGTTCGCGGATATTCGGCCTTGAATGCTGGTTTCGAGCTCGTCCAAAGTGGTTAACTTGTTAGCTTACACTAAGAACTTGAAGTCTACATTTCCAGTCAGGTCTAACTTCAACTTAGTGAACCTCCTTATAGAGCTACTACGACTTATTCGGAGCAAAGGTATACAGTGGGAATCAAACAAAAATATACACCTAATACTTTATATATTACAGAAGTTCAATAACGCTATGTAACAAGTAACAGGAAAAATATCTTAAACACAAAAAGCATATAGATCAATAATTTATAGCATCATAGAGAAAAAAAGGAACTCGAAATTATTCACGGTTGAAGAAAAAATCATCTGAAAAAATGCAATCAAAAATTAGTACACACTTCCAAAAGTGGACGGAGATTTTTGCCCATTCTTCAGATAATTCCTCCGAATGCCTTGGTTAGACGTTATGGCCCCTTTACTGATATTTTTGTCCAAAACTTCCCACAGATGTTCAATGGGATTAAGATCTGGGGGAGACTTAAGCTTTTTGGGGACATAGTATAGCAACCATTCTTTGAGAATCTTTGCTGCATGACTTGGGTCATTGTCTGGTTGGAAGACCCTAGACGTTGTGAGGCCAAATTTTTGCACAATAGGGAGTAGATTGTCCTTTAATATGGCTAGGTAGTCCTTGCTTTTCATTGTTGATTCAATAAAAACAAGGTTTACCGTTCCCGCAGCTGATATGTAACCCCAAACCATCAGTGAACATCCACCATGCTTTACGGTCGAAGTGCGGTTTTGAGACAGAAGCTCGTTATATGATGTTCTTCAGACCTGAGATTTGACTCAAATATCTCAAAACTTGCTCTCGTCACTAGAGATAACACTATCCCAAATGTTTTAAATCGTATTTGAATGGCTTTTTGCTAACGTCAATCGATTTGTACTCACTTGCAACGTAGCGTATTTTAAAGACTCAACTATAATGTGCATTAGCTAGTGTCTGTACTAGTAGGCCCTGGCTGTATACACATTTTCGGCTCTCATTATATATGGTTTGACCTAAGGACTGGTTAGGTGCATACACTAATCCATCTGTAAGATTTGGTAGGATGAGGGTATGCCCAACGGATGGAATCTCGTCATCGTTTGCCCGATTCTAAAAAAAGGAGACACTCTTAACCGGTATAAGTCTCCTAAAAATCGCTTATCAAATCCGTTTTGTGTAATCGCGTAAAACCTTTCATAAACAAATTTCAGACCAGCAAAGTTCACCATTCACCAGATATTTCAACTGCCTCAGATCTTGCAAGATACCCAGGAGTTACAAGTCGTTACCCACCATCTATTTATCCACTTTAAAGCCGCGTATGTCTGGTTCTTGCATCCCTGTAGAATGCCGGTTAAGACCGGTAAAGACTGAATTGTCTGACGCTTTAAGAGAAAAATCCTTCGAGTTATATTTTAGGCGAGAAGATTGAATTTAATTGAGTACAACGTCATCGATCTAGTCAAACGCATTCGAAAGTCTCGACTCAGGTGAGCGTTCAAAAATAATAGCTTAAATGGGTATCTAGCAAACTTATCTGCAAAAAAAATGAGCCAACCACTCACTCTGGAAAGCTATGAAAGGATTAAAAAACGTGAAGCACATAACGCGCCAGAATATAGACGAGTGGAGACGAGTTGGCGAAAGAAGATTGAGAGAAAGCTAAACTCTTCGCAGATTACTTGGAGGAAACGTTTAAACCATTCGACGGTCAAACGCACCCTACCAGCTGCAATGGACCTGACGTTCATGACGACAATTACATAATGACATGTGTTACCTTGACAAAGCTTAAGGAGGTACTAAACGGAAAAAAGTTCCTGGTTACGAGAGAATTACGCGAGAAATTCTTAAAGAGTTGCCCAATAACGCTCTTCTTAAGTTACTGTACATAATTAATGCCGCCCTTAGACTAGAGTCACGGTCTGGTGGCAGAAGTTATAAATAAAAAACCCGGGAAACCACCAGCGGATAAAAAGGCCTATAAACCAATTTCACTACTCCCGATTAATGTCTAAGTTTTTTGAAAAAAATTCTACTTAGACGTTTCAGTTTAATTGTGGAAGAAAAACAGCTTATTACAAATCACCAATTTGGTTTTAGAAGTAAACACTCAACTATTGACCAAGTACATCGTATAACTAGAAAGGGCATTTGAACAAAAGCTAGTTGGTTCAGCCGCATTTCTAGATGTTTCCCAAGTTAGGCACGAAGCCCTGAAATATAAACTTAACCGATCTCTACCGGGGAAAGTTTATAGTATTCTAGCGAAGTATCTCTCTGATAGGCTCTTCCGAGTAAAACATCGAAATGAATATTCTGCCTTTAAAAATATAAATGCTGGTGTACCGCAAGGGTATACCTGAAGAGGAGTCTATATCAAAATTACAACGCGCACTAGATCGGATACACGAATGGATGAACTTCTGGCGAATTGTTCCTAACGAAGGCAAATCCGTTCACATCAATTTTACTTATAGGCACGTTAACAACTTGCCAGTCTTTCTAAATTAAAATACAAAGATATGTACTGGCTTATTGGTAAGAACTCGAAGCTAAGTATTGACAACGAATTGCTTGTATACAAGCAAATCCTAAAACCTATTTGGACGTGTGGCATACAACGTTGGCTTGTACCAAACAAGCAATATGAATATTATACAGACTTTTCGAAACAAGGTGCTTAGAACTATTGTTAATGCACCATGGTATATCAGAAACGACGATATCCACAGAGATCTTGAAATTTTACCAGTCCAAGATGAAAACAAACATAAGCGCCGCCTGGAAGACGAGTATACAAACTGCAGTTTATTCGATCCTTGAGGAAAAGACAACTAGATGGCCGACCCCGTATAAGACGTGTTTTTCCGATTAATAACCGTTGAATTTATTTTTTCATTTTTATTCCTATTCAACTTCTCATAAGGAAGAATATAATTATTCTTACGATTACGATGGTCTTATGGAAGATCAGCTGAAGAACCAGGACTATGATCAAGAACCAAGATTTGAACCAGAAAATAAAAAATGTCATACTTACTTCGCTTATCACTCAGATCTAGTTCGTTCATCATCAGATTATTGAATCGAACCTGAGTGACGCGATAGGGAGTACAGTCTGGTCTAAGTCCATTCCATCAGCCAACGAGCGACAAGATCATTCCTCTTGCGACCGCTGTACAGCAGAAAGTCCAGGGCTGCTATATACTCACACTTTATTCTAAGTACGTACGCCTGGACCACAAACAAAGGGAAAATCCACTGAAAACCTAATGTTGGAAAAGAAATTTACGAGGAACTCTTGCAGCAGCCTGCCTTCAGACTTCGAAAGTTTGAGCATTGATTTCAAAGTGGCATGTGAAGATGAACACACTCGTATCATGCGATGGACAAACTCGGGATTCGAACAAATAAGCAGTTTACGTTGCATTTCCACTCGGGAATAATCTAAGCGTTCGTCTCACTTTCTCCATTTGGCGGCAGGGCAGAAGCAACTGCAGAAATTAGATGTCAACAAGGAAGGTATTGATCGTCTATGATTTGGCCCAAGTGGAGACAAGACCCAAGTGAACAGCAATTGGATCGAACTGATCTGAAAAGAAGATATAGGAGGATCGATCCAAGAGATCCATCGCTCACTAGCTGAGACAACATGATTATTTTTGAGGGTAAATTGCACCGCGACCTTTAGATCTATTGTGCCCGAGACAATATGATTGACAGAAACACTTTTGAGGCAGTTATGGAGTATCTTCTATAGAGCAAACCTCATCACAGACTCGAGGTCCAACTAAAAATAGGCGACCAGTAGAATTTCAGTCAAAACTTCCGACTCAAAGGACCAATTTTATGTTTAACAAAAAAACGTATACTCCTCGTTGAACTTTGTTTGGAGCTGAAAGCTTAATGGCTAAGCTGAAGTCTATGAAACAGTCGCTTTTGACAAAAACAAAAGTGCTCACAGACGAGACAAGACCGGTGAACCCGTCTCTGAAAAAGAATGCGAAGAAAAAACTCGATCAAAAATTTCTTTAAATTTTAGAAACAATTTATATTTCAATATCATTTTCTATATATACATTCAGAAAAAAAAAAATAATAATAAATAATTGCACAAAAGTAAACAAAAAAAAAAAACATAAAATAAAATAAAAATTTGAAATAGTTAAATAATAACCACAAGTAATTTTGTTTTTTTGTGTTCTAAGAAACAGATGTTTTAAATAGGATGAAAGTTAATCAAAATTAAGATACAATACATACAGCTTACATAAATATAGGCGAACAAACAAAGAAAAAAGAACATAGAAATAAAACAGAATTATTATTTGTTTAAGGACTGTTCTCTCTCTCTTCGCAATTATGCTTTTGTGTTTTTTTGTTCTGTTCTTTTGATTAAATTAAACTACTTTTTTTCTTAAATAAATAACAACTTAGAAACACGTGTCTCGTCATATATATATATATATTTTTTGTGGTTTATTTTTGTTTTTTTTTTACATACATTACATGCTTAGATAATTCTGTTTCGTTCCGATCAACGTTTCTACGTGTAACTTAACCTAGATCCCATTGACTCATCGCAATGGCTACGCGAAATAAATAAAGTAAAAACGAAGAACAAAAATATAATATCATGGGCTTAGGGCGCTAACTTAAAATGGAATATTTTGTACAGAAGACATCATTTATATTCTTTTTGTTTGTTGTTTAAAATTGTTTTGTAATTTAAATTAAATTAGTTTTATAAATTGTTTTATATTTTGTTTTTCTTTTTTTTTACAATTTCACTAAAGGTCTTAATTTTGTTTCTTATTTTTTTTCAATTAATTTATTTTCCATTTGTTAAGAAACAAAATTGTTTGTATATTTTGTTTTGTTTTGTTTTTACACACAATTATAAATGTGTGCGCGGCTTCTTTATAAGAGTTTGCAATTGAGGTACATATATTCATTTTTTTTGTTTTTGTTTTTTGTTTAAATTAAATTTTTAATTATAGCAATAAGCTTGAGTAGTATGTAGAGGCACAGTTGCACCAAAACGGAACAACAGTTGCAAAAAGACAATTGGACGCTCCGTTGTTCTTACATTGCTTTTGATATCTTGTGAAATTTGCTTGCGGCGGTACGATTGAGGGAACTAAACAAATCGGCTTACAAAATTTAGCTGACCCTTTTTTCTTTTTGTGTCAAACTCCTAACAGGGGGCCCCTTTCATTATTCACTACTAAGCGGCTCATAACTTCTAACAAAGCGACCGTCAGGAAGACAAACTCTTGATCTCATGTCACAACTAAACGCCAATCCTGACAGATGTCAATTTTGACGTCTTTGTTACAAATTCAGATGCAGTCGATATTTAGAAATCTATTTGCTTGTCAAAATAACAGCAAGCATCTTCCTTCCTCTTAACAATAATGGTCATCAAGTTCGTTCGTTAAGCAACGCCAATTTTTTAACAGAAGTTTGACAGATCAGAAAAATATAACCAACGCCAATTTTCTTGACAGAACTTTGACAAGTCAATGGAGTTCCATTTTGTCAACAGAAGTCAAACATTCGATAAAGTGTGCTCCGAATTTTATTCAATTATCGACGAAGTCTCATCTTTGTCCTGTTTGCGATGATGTCAGCTGGAGGGGGCGATTCAGCCACGAACTGCACGGGCTGTTAAGCGACATGAATTCAACGTCATGACGTCTACCGATTCGATGTCGAAGTTGGTTGGTTGGGCGAGGCTCATGAACAATATGGCTGGCACTTGGCGCAGCTGAATGGAGTTCACTCAAGTTGAAGAGCCGGATGTGGCTATTGCCAAGATTCAACACAAAGTGACAGATGGGAAATTTGACAGTTGGCACGGATCTAATCAGAACGTCGATCGGAAGTCGACAACAACAAGTGACTAATCCCTTTTCGGGAACTCAGTCACTCTGTAGAAGTTTTCAAAAATGTGATGCTCTCTCCCCTGTCATTCTTGACGTGTTGTCGATTCAATGTCAGTTCTTATTCAACTTCAATGCGGTCGTATATTTTGTAGGTGATTTCAAGAATTCAAACAACAACTGCAATTCATCTTCTAACAAATTGTTCGCATACGACCTGCATACTTAAAGGTGAAGGTCGTTTGACGTTTGATGCGATAGACAAATGTGGCATTCTGACAAGAAATCAGCTTGCGATGCAAATAGAGCTTGGAAACTCCAAACCGCTGACGGCTTTGGCAAGCAGATACACTTGTTTCATTGAATTTGGTACAATCCACCATTTTCCGTAGAAGTTTTCACTGCGATCCAAACAAGCAGGTCTTATGTGAAAGAACAGCAGTTTTATCGACTGATCATTGACCATCCGAGACAAAACTTCCCTTGAGACAGTCCATAATACAAAGAGGATCCAATCTACATCGACAATGGACAGCAGTTCCACACAACTTATGTCAAAATCCGGCTCGAAGGACCAAAATTATGATTCACCAAATCATTTCCCTGACCGCTTGCTTTTTTTTACGAGACCGGAAGATGAATGGCGGACCTGATTTTCGGTTCTTTCGAAAGAAAGAAAAGCAAATGGTAGCAACGATCTTACGATTTGTGCTAAAAAGCCCATCCAGCACATGATCGCCACAGCTGCATCTTAAAGAGTCCTCATATCCTCGCCTCTTGGTTCGAGAAGAATGGGAAGACTCAGTCGACTTTGATCCCGTAGGACAAGTTAAGTTGTCAAGATGGCGCACACAATTAGCGAAAGACTTCAACTACCTTGCGTTGTGTTGCGTCGGCTAACAGTCAGGTGGGAACTAATGGTCGGATTGCTATAAAATATTTATACATGTCGTTTTGAGTTTGCAATTTTCTGAAAATGGAATGGATTTTGTATATGTGGCGCCATCTGTGTGCAGAGAATTTCTAGCCGATGTGTACCGTAGCAAAATATATTGCAACCTGTCGAGTCTTTCTTTGAAACCAGGACACTTTCTTGATGGGAAAGTTGTCTTCATTTCCATATAAGCAACTGACAGCTGGGTACCTACAATCATTGACAATGGAATTCTGCTGTAGCTCAGGCCCTAAACCTCCATGTTCTGCCAAATTAAAGCTGTCTGACTGCTCTTCATAAATAAAAAGACAGGATTCAAAGGATTCATGAACAAAGTCTGATAGAAAAAACATTAAGCTGTCATCTGCATGGAAAACTGGCGTTTAATAACTTTTCTAAGGCCTTGTGTCAATTGCTTTAAGACTATAACCAGGGGATCATTTCTGACACGACGGGTGTGAATATACAGCCAGTTACGCTGCGGGGATGTGTGTCAAATGTGTCAATTTGGGTAATTTTTGACTGAAGCATTTCTCGATACTTCTTTTCATAGGTTACCCAAATGACAGTACGTCAAAATTTGTGTATTCAATTTGATGGAAATGTCAAAATTGATCGTCTAATATGGAAAATTTTTTTAACACAATTGACACACGGCCTATAGCTTACATTGCTGCTCACGGACCTATTTTTTTTTGATTTTTTTAGCGTCGATGCATGCTGACCTTTAATGTGGTTAATTTCCAATTGTAATCTGCTACCTCAAATTGCAAAAAACTGTGTCAAAAAGTGGCAACCTGTCAAAATCAGACAACGTATCAGGTACTGACAAACTGTCAAATAATGACATAATTGTCAGAAATTGACACCTTGTCATAAACTGAAAACCTGTAAAACTTGAACAATCTGTCAGAAAGTGTCAACCTGCCAAAAAATGAAAACCTGTCAAAAAGTGGCACCGTGTCATGAACTAAAAATCTGTCAAAATCGAACATCCTGTAAAAATTGAGAACCTGTCAAAAACTAACAACCCGTCAAAAACTGTCATCGTTTTCTCTCTAAAACCAAACGATCTCAAAAACCCCAATTAGTGCCCTCAACCTTACCACATGGGGAACTCCTCACACAGACATTTGATGTCTCACAACGAACACAAGTCCTCCTCATCTCAAGCCACTGACAGTAGTTCAGTCCAAACATCAGTCAAAGCAATTCAGATCCATCCTGTCATCGTGACTGACCAGAATTCCACCTTAACTGATGCCCCGACTGCCCTAAGCCATCGCGCTGAAAACCACCACTCAACTATGTGTTCGACTAGAAATAACGGTTGCACTTAATCTATAAAAAAAAAACCCAGAGGGTGACCCCAAAACAACTAGAAATATCAAAAAGAAACCAAAAGCAACCAACAACAACGAATTACAATGTCATGCCATACAATTCAGCATTCACGCTCGCCCGTGCTGCGTGTCAAATGGGTTTTCGAACAAGAAAAAAGCCTGGAAATAGCTTTTTTTTTCTTCAAAAACTCTCTTCACGCGCAGCGGTCAAGGGCGCTTTGAGGGGACGTTATATTTAGTATTTTTTTGTTTTCTGTTCACCCGTTCAGAGTCCCTTCAAGGTGGCGTGTTGCTGAATTGTACTGCGCACGGTTTTTTGGGGTGGCAGGAAAGAACATCTCTTTACATATGTGTATATATGCGGGGGCGTTTTGTATATATATATGTATGTGAAGCGGTCTCTTTCGGCTATGGATTCGTTTGTTTTGTGCGTATTTTTTTTTGTTTTTTCAAGTGGATTGCTTTTTTAAACGACGACAAAATGTTGTCGATTCATCGTGTCAATCACGCCCAATTCTCTTATGTATCTGTTGATGTTTGAGCAAATGAGCTTTTTGCCGAAACGCCTTGGCGCACACGTCACAGCGGAACGGTTTCTCGCCGGTATGCGTCCGCAAGTGTACTTTGATATTGCTTTTATTTAAAAACCCTCGATTGCATATACTGCACCGATGGACGGGCTTCTCTTTTCCTAACAGACCGGAGAGGTCGCTTGAATTAAAATTAACCGATGAGGGCGACAGGGAGTTCTGTTGCATTTGCTGGCTGCTTCCGCCGCCGGACTGCTGCTGATGGCCGCCGCCACCACCACCGCCCGATGAGGTTTTCTTTTGCGATCGCGAACGTTTTGTCTTCGGTGTTGTGGGCGTAACGGTGGTCGTGTGCGGGTAGTTGCCTAGGATGTCTGGACTACAGATGCCGTCTGGCTTCATGGCGTTCGCGTTGCTGGACATTGAAATCGTCGAGTATTGTGGAGGATTCGAGTTGAGATACCGGCTGCCGTTGTTCCCGTTCATGAGCATGTTGTCGGTGGTCGAGACCACAGAGCCGGGCGGACTGGTCGATGTGGAGGACGTCAATTCGTTGCAATATGAGGTAGAGCTTGGTGCCTCACCCTTGATGGCACCGAGAGGTGGTCCGTTTTGTAAGCGATTCTGCAGCAGCGGCATATAGCCGTGCGTCAGGAGACTCTGCAGCGTCGAACTACTCGTGTTTGCGGGCGAATTTGGCAGAATGAAGTCGCTAAGGCTGTCCTGTTGTGACACCACCAATTTGCCGTCCTGCTGTATGCAGTTCCCATCGATCCACGCGTCAATGTCCATCCAGGAGTCCCGTGTATCATTGCCGTCGTCGTTCTCCAGCTGATTGGGCACAGTCGTGTCGGCAATGGCCGAGCCAATTATTGCCGCGATGTCATCAATGGAGTTCATGTCAACGTAAACGCCAGACACCGAGTCAGGTCCTTGATCGGACATCACACAGCTGTCCGCCACTGAGTAAAGCTTACTTTCTAATTGACTATCGGCAAAGAGTTTCACATCGGAAAGGCAGGCATCATTGCCGTCCGAACTGAGCACAGACTCGGGCAGGCACGTGGATGAGGAGACAATATTCTGATCGGCCGTCGAGCCGCCATTATTGTTCGAGTTGGCAGATTGATTTGTTGACGTCTGATATGCACTCTGTGCGTAATTGTTGTTACTCTCGTCTGGTAATCGCTGAGCGATTGCATGATAATGATGACCGGATATTCCATTGATTGACAAATGGCCAGTGTATCCGGTGAACGGTGGCAATGGCTTCAATTCGGACAGTCCAATGGACGATGAATTCATGAGCAGGTTATCGAGTACGTCCAGCGATCCGCCCTTCTGTTCAGAGTCACTGGGCAGCGAGTCGAGATCATGCTCTAAGAGAAGTTTATGTCCGTCTAGCAGGTACTGGTCTTGACTTCCGTTTTGCGTCTGTCCCCAACATGGGCTCATCAGGAGGCTTTCAACTTCGGATTCGCTTGGCCCGTTCATTCTGCAAAACTTCATTGTACACCGAAGTGGGCGTGGTGTGGTATTTAATAGGTTTTTTTCGTTTGCTTTTGCTTCTCTTGTTCTTTCACTGATTCTCTTCGACTTTGTGCGTTCTTTGTGGCTTCTATAGAATTTCTTTTCGAATTTTTTCTTCTTCTTCTTCTGTCTGGTTTAACTGTTCTTGGATTGGCACAGTTTAAATGAGTGGGGTGGTGTCTGGTAGGTTATGTGTCCTTTCTCCTCGTCTTGGGGTGGGCGCATATTTTTATCTGAAAAAAGAGTGAATCGAGGGATTAGTTGGGCGGTTGGTAGGTTTAAGGCGTGGTGCATAGGGCCCTCACCTTTTGTAATGCAATGTCTACTAATATAAAATCAATTGTGTTTATAGACACCATATTTGTTTGTGTTTGTTTTTGTCTCCCGTGAGTGGGTGGGCTAGGTTTGAGGTGTGTGTTCAGAATTTGAAGGTATTGTGTAGAAGATCACTTGTGCTCTTGGAAGAGTTGGCAGAGGGAACGTCAGATCAACAGAAACCCTACGGAAGCACAGATTGGACATGTTTAGTTTAGGGTTCTTTGGAATGTGAGTGGTTTAGCAATGTTTGAGTGTGCAAATATGGTCTAGACGTGTCATCGGTTCATCCTTCTTGGAAAATAAGACAGGTGTGACCGTCATTTCTCATCACTATAGCCAAAATAAATGGAAGAACTGTGGTCATGCGACGAATGCACACGGAGGCCATGATGACCACCAAGATCTCGACTAAATTCATGTTGCGTATTTACAACTGAGCCAGAATTTCGATAATATTTTTTAGTGATATGCGCACGATCAAATGACAAGCCTTCCACAATATCTTGGCAGCTTAATGTCTTTTGTAAACATGACAACCGCTGAAAGATAAGAATTAGCAAAACTATCATTGCTATCCTGTCACCATTTGTCATAGATTCTGTTGTAGGAAGTAGGCTAAGCAGGCGTGACGCTTGATGGTTGCAAGGCTCAACACGTCAGAAGGGCGTTTCTTCTCCCCACCCTCGTAAAAAATATCACAATCTGTTGAGGAATGGTTCACTTCGAAAAACAAGAACTCATCCAATGTAAGTGCAGTCTTCGTAGTGGCCTTCTGATGCATCTGAAGGCGATCGTGACGTAGAAGGTAAGCTACCGTCATTAACGAGTCGTGCATAATTCAGGACACCCCCTTCTATCGACTTTGGAGTACAAACGCTTCCCAAACTTCGCCATTCGAGGTCGGGCTAAAGCTGCGATTCTCCTTTACTCGTAAAAGTACAGAGCGCACAACACGGGTAGTTGTCAAAGAAGCTAGGCCCAGGTCCATCTCGGACTATCCTAGCACTATCCATATTATTATGAATCGAATTTTATCAATAAACTTGAATCAATAAACAATACAAGTCATATCTATTAACAATGGCAAAGCATTGAAAACAATAAGAATACTTTCGTCTTGCGCTGTGTTTCTTTTTGTTTGCCTTTAATTGAAGGCCGACTACACACTTCATAGTTTCAGTACTTGTCAAATATCCACTCGATCTATTCACATCAACACTCGTGTACGTATAATTCATAAATTCCTAATCGGTCTGGAGGCAATAATTCATAAATTCCTTAAATCTAGTACATTTCATTGTCAAGTCTCCTCTCATTCGTACTTGTTGATTCTCATATGTTTCAGTGACTTGTACATATCTTTTGTCTTTTGTTAAATATGTCATCATTTGGAATATGTTAAGCTCTAAAATGGCTAAGAAAACACACCCCCTTGCGAAATAAAGCACAATACCCACGAGAGAGGATTAGGTGTGGTTGGGTTTATGTGATTGCCGTAATTTAAGCAGTTTTGTGACACATATCACTATTCGGCAGCTTACGCACCGGTTCCTCTGTAGGCCACTAACTAATCACCTGAAATCTATTATCTGACATTTCTTCTAGACTATTAAATGAATATCTGCCTAGCGTGCTCTTCCTTGTCCTCGCAAGTGCTGGGCAGGTACCGAAGTAGTGTAGCGTGGTTTCTTCTGCTTCTTCGTCCCTGCAGCTCCTGCAGAAGTCATTGTAGGGGCTTCCCATCCTTGTGCTTGTTTTTTTTTTTGATTTATTGAAAGCCAAATTAGCCTTGAAGTCAGAGGATTGAAGGGAGGATTGGAACGGAGACAAAGTTCGCAACCCGCTTTCAAAAGGAAATTTACACAGACAAACGGATCCAAGTCGGATGAAGGCATAGGTTCCGATGTATACGCCAGGTCGCCAGAGATCCGTATGGGAATCCGTCGGAACTCTATTCCAGGCCAGAGTAACAGCTGTTCAAGAGGCAGTCCTTCTACTCCTTGTTCTATACCCAGACAGCCATGCGGTGGCAACACCATCGATCAACTCCAAGATATGAAAACTCTACCGTCTAACTCTAAAGGACACAGTGGACAAATGCAACCTTACCCTAAGCTGGGTCCCTGGGCCTAATGGTAAAGCCGATGAATTCACAAGGAACTGCGCGAGTCTGCCACTTGGACAGAATCAGAAGTCACTGAAGGCCTTCAAATCACTGCTAATGACGAACGTCCTAAAAAAACACCAAGTGTACGTGGATAGAATCCTGCAGATCATAGAAAATGACGTAGTCTGCACTAAATCCAAACAGAACTGCTCTCCTAGAGTTAGAGACATTAGCAAACTAGTAGGCGTATAACTACTAAACCCTCCCTCAGAGGTAACCAGACCAGAAGGCTCGGAGCGCCCTACAATGACTTCCGTAGAAGCTGCAAGTGATGAGGGGGAAGAGGAAACTGTGGTGAAATTATTTATAACATATAACAATGACACTCCGACCGATTGGACATCGGAAACCACACTCGTATGGGAATAGCCAGCCTTCTGCTGAGCAAACTATTCCGATCGTCTGGTCATCGGATCTTATGCTCGTGCGAGCATGGGAAATAGTATTACGCTAGCGACGAGATCGCATAAGAAATTTTGTTTGAAAAGCGGAGTAAAGAATATAAAGAAACATTCAAACAGTGCGGTTGTTTTTTGAATTAAGCTTCGAACATTACAAAACAATACTGCACTACCTCGCTCTTGCAGAAACTAGAGGAAGGCCACTAGGTAGTTATGGTCGAAACAGAAATCTTAGAATGACCAAAGGTTCCATAACAAGGAAATGCAGTAATGGTCAAAGAGGGGAACAGAATGCAAACCAGGAAACTGACAACATAATCGACCATAAAGATCTAAGTGACGCATGGTTGTTCCATATGTTTAAGCATGCAGTCGCCTTACCCACCAACCAACATAACATTTCAAATTTCACTCATATTTCTGCACGTGTCCTCACATTTAGATTCAATCACTAGTGTTTTCGTGGTCGTTTATTTATGACGTAAACACGAAAAAGATTATGACATGCGAAGCCCTTTACGTCCTGTGGAGGATCTACAGATATATGCCCCAATTGTGAGTGTACATTGAATGAAACAAATGTTCTCACTCCCGGGAAGTCACATCAAAATGAGACAAAGCACACATCTCTTCACTGTCCGTCGTCTAACGCCTATTCAGTTCAGTGTAGGTGAATGAAAAATTTGTAAATTTCTGTTTTGAAATGGATAATCAGCGTGAATAGATTGGTCTTAAAAAGGATATAGAGCTAAATAATTACTTTATTTAATTAATTAAATAGTACAGAAACACAAAATTTAGTGGGATGTACAAATTATTGTGGTTATTGTGGTGACCTGGGCGTTGTGGGTATGTACGGAGACTGCTAAGCTACTTAAACCTATGGTGTCTAGCTTAGATTCCCGGTGTGACAAACAGTTTTCACAGCACCACCTCTTTGTAGGCACTGGCACTTCTCAAAGAATTGATATAACTAGAATAAGTGAGTTTCAACTCATGAAAGAATAACAGTGCGCACAACAGGAGTGACTGCTTGAGGCCTTGGCCTTCTATGGGCAGTAACGCCACCCATATTATTATGAAAAAATTGTAGCATGTGTAAAGTCATAATAGTAAGGGTATATCAGGCATTGAGAGTTTCTGATATGCTGGAAAAACACATGATTTGATAGCGAGTGTAGACAAAACAAGTCAAACAAGACGCACACATCTAACCAAGACAGCTGTTCGATGGCTTTACGAACAGAAAATGGAACCGTAGCACTACAAATACTCATATCTTAAATGTTGTTTTGTTTGTTTTTTTTTATATGAAACTATCATTGTTCGAAGATGAAGTTATATTGAGAAATGTTTTAGAGAGACGCCAAATAAATTAAATTAATTTTGCATCATGAAAACAGTGTTCATTTTGCGAAACGATCACAAATTTGTGAACGACGAAATTTGAAGCG
Organism: Eristalis pertinax; assembly: GCA_907269125.1. Taxonomy (NCBI): domain Eukaryota; kingdom Metazoa; phylum Arthropoda; class Insecta; order Diptera; family Syrphidae; genus Eristalis; species Eristalis pertinax. The sequence goes on along the minus strand of OU026145.1, from coordinate 105,921,634 downwards.
AAAACCGCATAGTATTGATCACAATACCAAGACATCCAATCGACTGGCGACACTCGCAATCGAGGCCAGAAATCACAAACATACATAACGAAATAAAGAATCATTCTTTTCAGTTACAGCTTGTCTGTCGGTGCTACATCCTGTGTTGAGTGTCGGGTGGTAAAGACGTTTCAGCTCCTAACTGGAATATTCTCTGACTGCTAAGCAGTTTTCTACATTGTACTCCAAAGTTGTCATTTTTGAAGTTCACGAGGGCAAAGAAAAGCCGGATGCACAAGCAGAAAAGGAGTGCAGAATTGAAAGAATTGTAGGCCTTTTGTCCTTCTCTATAGTCTTACATACGCAAATCGACAACATCATCTCAACAACTGTTGTGCTATAACTATGCTGTAGCCAATCATGGAACAAGGGTTTCAAACTCAGCTAAAGCTTCATAAGCTAGAACCCCAAAAAAGACCCAAGGAAGCCTTGAAGCTATGTCGGTCCACAGGATATGTCAACCACTCACTGGCCACACCTCGTGCACTGCACAAAATAGGACAACTTTGCTGATTCAGAAACTGTGAACAGTCTAAAGAAACAATGACACGTATGTTAGTAAATTAGTTAGTAAAACAAGACACCCTTAACCAGCATTGATTTTGAGATGAGGGTGAGATGCTATCCTTTACAAGCCCTCTCCTAGTGTCCAACACCTTCGTTCTTCAGACGCCTCCATTAATAGGACAACGTTTTAAACTATGGCCGTTTTTACACACGCAACTCTTTAGTCACGATATTCTGCAATTGCCTTTTGTGATCGCAAGTTACTTTTACACGTAGAAATAACCCAGTATCAATTCCTGCTAAATTTTGTCCGCTTCCCACTCGTTCACACATGTGTCATCTCTTTCTTACATATGCATAGTATGCTTCCCATATCCAACACCGAGAAGGCAAGAATAAAGCAATTCGAAAAAACGAAAAGAGATAAAAGGGAAGACGAAGGATCAATCGAAATTCTTGAGCACACGCAACTCGGGCTACCTTTGCACGTTTCACCTCCCTTGCCAACAAGATTGGAAAATTACAGACGAATTTAGCGTGTGTAAAAGCGGCCTATGAGAGCGACTACAGCAGAGCACATTGGAGAAGTTTACTCTGCTACATCAACTTACTCTCTTCCATCACACAGGCTTCGAGCATCCCATCTAGAAAGGTTACACAATTTCAAAGAGTAGCACTCAAGTCCTAGATCAACGAATGGGCCTCAAATCTCCGAGGTTTCGGAGTTTCGAAACCTTTTCGGAGTTTCGAAACCTCGAGATTTCGGCGAAAAGTAGTTGAAACCCCCTTGCGTTCATCCGTCCGTGAGAGGTTGGCAAACCGAACAAGTTCATTTTTCAAAACAATTATGGCATTCAGACAAAGAGGTCATCTTTTTCGGCTCGAAGATGCTAAGTATTTTTTTCCCGAAATGTTAAGCAAGTACAGGCTGCTGCAGAGGGTCAGTCAAAGAAGCCCAATTACCGTTCCATTAAAGCAAAGCTGGTCGCAGGGTGCCGCTAAGAGCTTAAGGTGTCCACAGACACGCAGCACTCGACAGCTCTATGCAGGGCCACAGGGAGCAGCTGATTAACTTGTCAGGAAGGGTCTTCCAGTGAACTATCCCAATACCGTCGACGACGATATGATCATAGAGATGGCAGACAGACGGTGGTGCTCTCTCTAACCACCTCCAAGACCACTCGGATGCCTTGGCCCAAGTTGAACAGTAATTTTTTTCAATAGAAATATTTCTAAATATTTATGCCCGCTACTTTAAAATTGACAGCTGATAAACATTTGAAAACGCTTCAACCCGGTGGGAACGACCTATTGAGGTCTCAGCAAAAGTTCATCCAAACCATGCGATTTCAGTTCGGTGGGAACGTAGTATAACTCTCCACCTTTGCGAATTTCTAAGCTTTCTGACAGTTGTCATTTTAATACTTTGACGTCTGATATCCCAACGAGTGCAAACATGTTGTCCAAATCCAGTGGAATGTGTAAGGAAACTCAGGGTTTCAAAGAAGACTATGCCACTTGCTGGCAGTTCAGAGACCTACTTCTATGTTTTCTGACAGCCGCTCTCTATGTTTTTTGACGTTAAACAAGCAACAAGCAATGGACTTAGTGGCTCAGAAAACACATGATTTCCGATGAAGATGTTAGTAGCCTCAGTTTCAAATTAATTTAAGCCTCTTCTATGTTTCGATCCGGGAAATGGTCACCGGGCAGATGTCACCTGGTCGGAATGGTCACGCACTTTCGGCAACGTCTTCCGAAGACCTCTTGTCAAAGAACTTTCAAGGCATGTCGTTCCTTTCGTAGGAAAAGGAAAAAAATGCATTTAATCCATTTCCAACTGACTTCCAATGAACTGTCAAAATAGTTCCACTATCTGCATTCTGTCATTCATTTTCAAACGTCGGCAAATTTACTGTAGAAGCTAGGCCCAATTCCACCTCGGACTGTAGCGCCACACAAAATATATGAATAAATAAAAGCTCTACGGAGTGACATTTACAAATGTCACCTTTTCTGTGTCGAAACAGAAACAAGCTCACAACTCATCGGGTGGTGGAAAGGCATACAGCGAATGAGTGGACGCAGCGGATTATGTTCCGTAATATTTAAGAATTATCGACTTGTTCGACTTTTTCGTTCCCAAAAAGGAAGACTGAAAGCAGCAGGTTGCCTTACCGCTGAATTGGAGAGTTTTTTTTTGACAAATTGTGATTAGCTTTTGGGAGAAGAGGTGTCAAGTATGTCAGTGAATGGCTTTGCAAAGTTTACAGCGAGTCAGAGATCTATTCGATCACGAATTCTATGTAATGGGGAAAGAGTACATGATGGAGCAGAGGAAACTTCTCAAAGGTGGTCGCAATGATTGTTTAAGACGTGAACTCTTAAATGAAGGCGTCTGAGAAACGAAGGTGGTGGACACTGGCAGAGAGCTGGTAAAGGAAAGCATTCGCATCCTCAGCACTATTTGATGAATTCCTTTTGAAAGAATTTGGAACTTTGACGTCTAGTCTGCTGGACAATGACAATGCTTGATTTTTTGACGCATAATCTGGGTTTTTGGAGCGGTTTGTATCCCACTTCACCACTCCTAACGTGTCAATTGTTGCTTCAAATTGGCACAACTTTAAATGAGCGGCACTAGCTCGGGGTGTCTTTTGCCGATGTCAGAGCCCTTAGTTAACCTAGGCCTAACTTCTACAGCAACCACTCGTGTTGTGCGTGCTTCTGTCCTCTTACGAGTGAAGCGGAACTACTATGTCGATAAAATGAACGCAAATGGTAACGAATAAGCTGTCACAGCGCAGTTTCTTCGTGAGAGGACCACCTAACTGGCTTCCTCTATTGAGCACTACAAAATGGGAACTTAATTACATTTTAAATCACTAGTGCTTATTATTCCAATTGTGATAGACGCACATTTAATCATCATTTAATGAGTTGTGACTTCTTGAAATGCGAAGATCGTTTGATGAGTCACAGGTGCGTTTGAATGTTTGTCACCAAAGAAATGTTTCATTTCTCAAAACAGCCTGATTTTAGCTCAATGGATTTAGTTCAGCGTTGTTTTTTCCAGGAGCAAACATCTTGTCAGATGTTTGGCGACATTTCAAAGAAGTCTTTGAGAGGAAGCTAACTACGCCGGGCTCTCTGATCATATTGATAACCTCCAAATTCAGTCTGCTCGAATTCCATAAAAATGACTGTCGAATGTTGACAGTTCAACAATAATTTGAGATCTAAAATGACACCTCTTGCTGAATGACTCCACATGAAGAGCGTCTCAAAATGAACGCAAGATTTGAATGCCGCCACTTGGGCAGTAAATTGTTGGCAACACTCGAAAAATGGAACAATTTGACAGTTGATAGTTAAGGTCTAGTAAAAATGGAGCGCCACACGGTATATCAAAAAGAATGAAAGTTTGGCGCCCATATTTGGAAATTTGCATACAAAATATGGTCGGAATATTGTTTCCACGTCAACTGTGAAGAAATTGATTAAAAAATTCAGGGAGACTGGATCAGTTGGAGACGATAAACACGCTGGACGTCCAAAAACCAGCCGTTCCAATGCCAATATTGACGTCATTAGACCATACTCTTGATAAGACAGTTCGTTGTGCCAAATGTGTATGGTATTAATGTGGCCAATATGTGGTTTCAACAAGACGTTGTCATATGCCATACAACCCGTTCTACCCTTATTAGAATTTTATCCCTAGATTGTGTAATTTAACACCACTTGATTTCGTTTTATTGGCTTCTTTGAAGTCAAAGTTCTATGTCACAAGCCCACAACAACTGGGCTCCCACAGCACGTCGTTCGTGACAATTTTTAGTCTTCTCACGTCAGGCTTTCTATCCAAATATGTCACTTTTGACAGTTGTCACGTAAATCTATGACTTGTCTGCTGCCCCTGTCCATCTCCGAACTCTTTAGTTATCGACTTTCGCAGCTTACGATCTTTTTCTGTTTGGGTTCCCTCAAATGGCTGCCTTCCTTTCAGACTTTTTTTTCAAATGTCACTTTTGACAGTTGTCAATCAATACATGCATCAATCTGTCATGCACTATATCGATCTTTCTGTTCTCTGAGTTCTCTCAAGTCTGCATTACAGGTGGAAACTAAACGCTGCATCAACGCAACTCAGGCACATTCGTGTAGAATTGTCAATTGGCAACAATTGACAAAAGAGTACGTGTGGACAAGCAAAGCCGTGATCGATGTGTTATTCCACAAGTAACCCTATACTCTGTACATTATGATTTATTGCAAAAATAGCAGTCTTTAGACAATCAACTTTCCCTAATAATAATTTTGGGACACCCTCTACAATCGTTGTTTCTACAGCCACCTCAGCAATTATTCAAGAATTAGTTTTGCCGATTCTACAACTTGTGTCGTTGGATCAATCCTGACGTACGGCACCTTAACGACGCAGAGACGTAAAACGCAAAACATTTAGGGCTGTGTTCATCTTCTAGATCGACACGTTTTCCAGCCAATCGATGTCGAAGACACAGAATTAATTTGTCAAAAAGAACAAGCGACCAAACGTCAAAGAAAGTAGTAAAACCAGCCAATGTTAATCAGAAATTAATGACTGGATAAAGGGATAGATCACTCTTATCACGTGTAACCGTTTTTTACGGCATCTTGTAGCATTAAACATTCCTGTTACTGTTCCTGTTCCTGTTCCTATTCAAGCACGCTTTTCCTGTTGGGTCTTTAAAAAAGAAAAAGAAAAAAGAAAACAAAATGCCCACTTAACAAGAGCCAGGTATTTAGACTTAATTAATACTTGGCCACAATTCCAGTGATCACTTCACAGCCACTCCGTGCTGTTTTCGGTCCCAGCTCGGACATAGAAAGTCTTTCATGGATCATTCCAAGAAGACGATCAAAGTAGTCTCCCACAGCATTACGTAGCGGCGAGTCAACATGTCAATAAAAAAATAACAAACTACCTGGTGTCTTATAATAGATCGTAGCCCGTACACACGATACTGGAGCCGCACGGGCACCACTGCTATCCAATTATCTACGGGTCTTAACTTATTTGATTCTATGGCGTTCATAATCTGTTGTGTTTCTATTTTTTTTTTTTTTAGTTTTTTTTGGTAAACAATCCACTCCCACTTTCGCTGTTGTGTTTCCCGTTGTTTTCTTGTTCGATTCCCTAGTCCATTAATTTATTCAAGAAACATGTCAAATGGACAGGAATTTATGGGTCAAGCCCACTCCGGGATGATATTCACACAGTTTGTGGTACGCTTGAATGGGTTCTTGTTTTTCATAATTCAATGTTTTCGTTTGTATCTGCTGCCACAACTGACAATTGGCTTGTGCGTTTTTTTTTTTTTTGAGACATCTTGACGCCTTTGAACGGTGTGTTCGATGTTTGATTGGGCACGTCTGAGAAAGAGTCGTGTACTTCCAGTTTGACTGGAATGACAGGTGGGGTCGTTGTCGGATTATTGATTGCATTGGAAAGAGATGCAACTGCTCGGTGACGGTGGGATGATCTCGGAAAAGGGCTGTGTCTAACCGGGCTTGGGGCAACGTGTTTTTCTTGAATAATATAATTTCTGGGGGGACATAACTTGAAATGATGATTTTCACGATGTAATCAAGCTTAAATAGAGAAAATGAGTGGACCACCGTTGAGATTGGGCCCAATGTTTTGGACAGAACGCTGCTTCGAAATCGATCATTGGAGAGATCAGACGTGGAGTGCATGACAGGTTGATGCATGTAGTGATTGACAACTGGCCAAAGTGACATTTGGCAAGAATGTCTGAATAGAAGGCAGTGGATTGAGACGACTCAAATAGAAAGATCGAAAGCTGCTCCTATATCGATCACGGACAAGAGGACAAGTGACAGATTTCCTTGGCAATTACCAAAGTGACATTTGGAAAGAAAGACTGGAAGGACGGCAGAGATGAGATCTCAAACAGAAAAAGATCGGAAGCTGCCAAAGTCGATAGCTAGAGAGTTCGGAGATTGACAAGGACAGGAGACAAGTGACAGATTTCCCTGACAACTGTCAAATGTGATATTTGGATAGAAAGTCTGACTTGAGACGACTGAAAATTGTCACGAACGACGTCTTTTGGCAGAAAATAAAATAAAAATTGCAAATGGAAACTACTGGAAGGAGGACTTCAGAGGACTAAGAATCGTTGACGACTTGTCCGAGTTGGAAACAACTGGTAAATGAAGAAAATGGAAGGAAAACACTGACTTGCATGACCTTAAAATTGTCTTGAACTTCGACTTGCGTGTTGAAAATGAAGAATCCGAGATTTAGAGATGATATCTCTTGGTTGTCTACAGCAAACCTTTCGAGAGCTTCAAGATGCAGCAGTTCTTAAGGTCGTTCATGCAGCAAAAGGCTTCGAAAAATGCGGAATTTTTATGAAATGTGGTGAAAACTTTGCATCTAGCTAAAGTCTAGATTAGGTTAAAGTGTCTGGGTGCAGATTGCAGTCATCATAAGACCAGTCAAAGGCCCATTGTGATACCACGCGGATTAGAGTTTGCCATGGAGCGATTAAGTTGGCTTTTGCTAATTTCAGTTCAATCCGCTCAGCTTATTGGAGTCCCTACGTCGTTTCCATCTCGTCTTTAGCCATGCAAGTTATGTGTCAACATCCGGGATACCCGTCCTGAGGGCTTATGTGCTTGCAACTGTAACATTTGGCAACAGAAAGGTGTGACTGATAGTCGAGTGACATAAAAAAATTAAGTATATGCCCTCAACATTTGTTGACAGGTTTTCTCGGATCGAACGAGCCTATTAGTGATTTCGTGATTAACTTTCGAAAATTCGTGACCAACCGTCAAAAGGTCCCTCAAGTTCGACGATTGTCAAAAGGACAATCAGCGGATGACGTCTGATATGTCTCACATAGCTGACTTCTAGTCTAAACACTCTAAGAGTGATGAAGACGAAGAAGAGGAGGAAAGTGTACAACACCTTCTCTGTAGCTGCACTGCACTTGCCTCAATCAGGAAAGTCGTGTTGGGCTCTTAGTTCTTCGATAATCTAGGTGACATCAGTGAAACACGAGTCAAATCAACACTAGAATTCACTGACAAATCTGACTGGCTGCCATATTAAGCCAGCCCAATCCCCTGTTTGTTCATCCACGTGGCAGTACAATGAGCATAACTTGGCATAAGTGCTTTTAAAGCCATCTACTACCTAACCTAACCTAAGAGCGATGTGATAGCATCATGAACCCAAATCATCGTATAAATTTAAATAAATGCAGCAGTCCCTTTAAGCTAACCTAACCCAGTTACTGGCTCTACTCACAGAGTATGCTCACAATTGTTCGTCAATTTCTTGCCTCATTTTGGCCAATAACAGCTCAGACATGTTCCGTTGTGTTAAGCACTAATATGCGACGACGTCTTTAGCAGAGATCTCAACGAAAGAGTAAAGTGTCGAGTCTCTGGTTGGAGGAAGGACACGTCCAGGAAATAGAACCAGTGTTTCAGCGACAGTCACGTGGCCCTACTGAAACAAATTCGTTCACAGTCTCAGTGTTTCAGTCAGTCAGCATCATTCGATCGACACACATGTCATCCCAGAAAAGGCCTTGTGGTTGGACGAACAACAGAGAGTTGGCAGTATGCGCTAGACCTCGATTCACCATACGACGGAGCGATTGTTTATCTATTGTATGACTACTTGCTACTTGCTTTGTGGGATGAAAATGAGCCTCACAGCTCTGAATGCGATACTTGCCACTCATCCCTGGGACAGAATTAGCATGTCTAAGCGTGGTCTGTTGTCTTCAATCATACTGTCATTTAGACATATTAAGCATGTAGCCCAAGGAGACTTTAAGCAATCTGCTCTGCAAACTGGCCCGGTTAGACTATGGTTTGTTTCGGACTGCCAACATGCAGCAGTCACATTAAGGCCATCGTGGACCACGTGTGTTACCACGAGGATCTCTTTGACCCAGCTTTTGATTCATTGTGACCATATTGGGAAGACTGTGCATAGCTCCATGTGCCGATTGATTACCGAAGTCAAACTGATAGGTAGTGTACAATAATTCGATTAATGTGGTATGAAGCCCATATTGCATTTGAAATCCTAGAGTTTTCAGTCCAAAGATTGATCGCCCAAGCTGTAGGGCGGCATTAAGAAGAAGAGTTACCACACGTAGCTTTCTTTCTTGAGAATTCAGCTCAGTTTTTCACCTAGTGTGTGGCTCAAGCACATAGATTTGTTCTTGAGTGCTTGTTTCAAATTCCAAGGTGATAGAGAGTCAAAACGGACTCCCAGCGTGATGTTCTACGATTAGAGAGACCGCATGAGACCCCTGATCGTTTTAATGCATTTTCCACCAAAACTTGAACAACTGCCTAAACCCCTTAAGACGGGGGACTGCCTAAGGTTTTCAGATTCGACTCGTGCACTAATGGTTCTGCATTCAATCTCCGACATGAGTAACTTTCGTATTCCCGATAGAGGTGGGATCAAGTTACTGACAATTAACTTAACAGATAGAGAGTGCCAGACAAGCAAATAAGCACCGCAACGCGTCATCATTAATCTCACCAAGCAGCAACGAGTCACGGACAAAGCAAAAGTAAACCACCAATCATAATTGGCTTCACCTAATCAGAACTGAACGAAAAATTGCCAGAAGCGTGGTGAAATTTCTATGTGACCAGAATTGTTTCTGGAAACTTACGCCAAAATTCAAACACCAAGTGCCATTTTCGTACGGGAACAGCGATTGATTTTGTTCTCAGTCATGGAAGCAAAATTGAACGAAACTTCATGAGACTGAGTGAAGTGGACATAGAAGCTCCCGGTTGATTTAGTTAATTTTAATTTTCTTACGCACTTACGTGGTTGCGCCAGGTGTCTTGAAAGATTGAACGAAACTGAACGAAACTTAACAAAACCGAGTCAAATAGGCGTTGGTTACTGTGTGTCGTTTCTGTGTATGCGCTCTGTTGATTTAGTTCATTTTAATCTTCTTACGCACTTTTGTGGTTGGGCCAGGCGTCTTGAAAGATTGAACGCAACTTAACTGAACTGAGTCAAGCGGAGGCGACCTTGGTCACTATGTGTCATTTTTGTATATACTCGGTTGATGTAGTTGACTTTAAAGTTCTTACGCCGTTACGCAGATGGGCCAGGTGTTTTCAAAGATTGTACGACACTCAACGAAACTTAACGAAACTGAGTCAAGTGGGCATTGGTCACTATGTGTGGTTTCTGTGTATGCGCTCGTTAGCTTTAGTTCACTTTAATCTTCTTACGCCCTCACGTGGATGGGCTAGGTGTCTTCAAAAATTGAACGAAACAGAGTCTAGTGGGCACAGTGTGTCGATTTTGTGTATCCGCTTGATTGTTTAAGTTGACTTAAGTCTCCTTACTTTCTTTATAGATAGATTTGGAGTGTTTAAGCACACTCTCCATTTAATTGCGCTCCTAAAACTATGCAAAATCGCCCTTCTCAGGCAAAGATCTGACATAAATGGTAGTCTCAAAGTGTCAAAATGTTCTCAAAAGCCAAATAAAGTTGATGAAAAAAATTATGTCAAAAGTCCATACCTTGCTCAGACCCAGAAAAGGAGTATTTCTTGTCTGACCTGTCACCAAGTAGACCACCTTCCCCAGAGCCAATCAATCGGTCAGCACATCCTCTACATATCACGATCGAAAGTTCATTTCATCTTCTAATCATCTTCCGGTCCAGCCTGCAGCAACACTGCCTCGAGGAGATGGACCGGATAAATGATGTTTTCTTTCAACGTGCCCCCTCGTGAGGCGCATGCCTTCGGGCCAAGATCAGAGATCATAGGCCGCAAGCACCTGACTAATTGGAACACAGGCCCGATAATCACCGAATTGATGCCCAAAAACGGCTAGAAAAGAAGGGGAACACCTGATGCTAATTAGGCAAGAGGTCCCCCCCTAAACTCCCATCCCACATTAATTATGAGACACATCGTTCAAATCGGAGTCTCAACAAAAACAAAAAACGAGTTACCAACTAAATGGCTGGAATTTGGGTCACAGAACCTCGAAAAAGGGGTTGGGTCTGTCCGTCCGTCCGTCAGTCATTGACGACGACACCAAGATAATCATCCCAAAAGAACAGAATCCAGTAGGTGTGCAATGGTCTGTGCCATCATCGAAGCCCCATCGTACGTCCAGACCAGGCGACTCTGCTGCTGCCGTGTTGGCCAGACCACAACGCGCGACCAAAGAGAGAGAAATAAATTTCGCTTTCGACAGGTTTGGTGTTGGCGTCATACCGCCAGGCCGCCCCGTGTGCGGTGTAAACAAGTCTGTCTCAGACTTGTGTGCGCATGGATCCGAGCCATACTTGTCCCGCTTGGATGGGGAGATGGCTGGTGTGTGTGTGTGTGTGGTATCTGTGTGAGAAAGAGAAGAGAATCAAAGCGATAATCATTAAAGCCATCACACATAAAAATGAGTACCGTTATTCAAAAGACCTGCTGACATACTTCCGCGATCACCAGCGTACGAATGAACATTCACACGTGCATACCAACATACGTACACAGAGTCGAGCGGATAGGCAGGCAGGCAGGCACATAGATACAGCGCTTGGTAGGTAGGTAGTTAGTCGTCTATACAGGTAGGTAGCGTCGCGTATACCCGTTTGGCTCAGTTATGATGATGAGAAGCAGGCTGGTGGAATGACGAGGTGGGCTTGGGGGGCAAGACCAACCGACCGACGGTTGGCACAGATTTGTGGGATTTTTGTGGTCGCCGCCGTCGCTGTCGTTGTCGTTGTTGTAACTGGTGTGGGGGGGGGGGGGGGCTATGCGTGTGTGTGTAGATCTGCTTGGGCTTTTTTTTTCTTCTTTCTTCTTCGTCGTTTTTCCGCATGCCCATCCGTAACGAAGAAAGAATGTAAAACGACTTCTTCTGACGACTGACTTAGCGGGGGCCCCAGGAGTGGTGTCGTGTGGTCGGAATGATGGAGGGGAAGGAGCGGGGAGATTGAGAGAAATGAGAAATAAGATGATTGTCAGTAGTATCGTCGTCGGTCGTTTAGTTTGACACAGAAAACCGTCTGAATTGCTACGTCCCCACTGCCTGTGCCTAGACCAGCTCTGAGCGCACGCAGAAGGGTGGCCCATTGAATGGACACGTGCAACACACAGGCCCCACGGATACATCTCACTCAGCATCGCTGCGCGCAGTTGGCCACTGCTGCTGCTTCTGCTTCTGTGCAATCAACTGTGCTGCACCTGGTCGAAGGCACTGCCATCGTTTGACCGTCATTTCGTTCGAGGTTATGAATGAGTAAGCGCGCCACTCTAGGGAAGCCGGACAGTGGTAGCGGGAGCTTTTTTCGTTTTTATTTCATTTTCAGAGCTTTTTTTTTTGTTTTTTTTCTTGTCGATCGGCTAGCTGGTCAATTTGCATGACAATTTGCTTACGCGCGCTCGCGGAGTGAATAGGAGGCAACGACAACGAAGCGAATGGAAGGGGGGAAAAAACAGAAAAGAAATGTTTTCGTTTTGAGGTCAGCGAACTGTTTTTATTTCGTTTTTTTTTCTCTCTCTCTCTCTCGCTATCGTCTGCTTGTCGTGGGGGTAAATAAAAATGGTTATGGAGCTTTTTCTCGGTTTTTATTGACTATTCATAAGGGATTTTAGCCGGTTCGGTTATTTGACGGCGAGCACAGAGACAGTGCCAAGTGCGAGCGCCGTTTTGCTGTGAGCGGGTACTGGGAAGTCAGTCTGCGAGTACCTAAGTCTTTCTATTGATTCTTCCTCGGGATCACAGGTCCCGCCGCGACCGTCTTGTGCAGCAAACGTCGGCCTTTTCATTTGTCCATCTTTGAATCAAATTGAATCGATCCATTGTGACCTTACAGAGATTTGTTGTGTGTGTTTTTTTTTCTCCTTTTTTCGGTTCATTCAACTCGCAGTCATGAGCTCATCTAATACTCAGTCTGGGCTTATTGAATTTAGGCCAAGAATCCCACTTAATCATTCCGTCGGCAATGCCATAGATGGCTGAGTGTCAGAATTGTGACTAGATTGTCGGCGATCAGCAAGCAGATGAGCATAGTTTGCGGTGCTGATATGGGGGTCTGTGTTCGGAAACAACGAATGAATGGTGATTTAGGACTTTATAAATGGAGGAGAAGTACTAAGTTGCTTCTTTGGGATTATTTAACGCCTGAGAGAGTTCGTCAAATTATGCAAATTCAGAAAATTCTTCAATTCGCATGCAGGACTGCATGAAAATGTACGGCGGACACACTTTTTTTGCCACATTTTTTCAGCATTTTGCCAGAATTCATTTCAGATCGGAGTACATTCCAGTTAAAGATTGTTCCAGTGACATCTACGGCACTGCATTATCGACCAATTTGAGCCCAGAATTCACGATTCCTGTTGTTTTCACACAAAATCATTTATCCCCCTTTTGTAGAAAATGATGAAATCGAACACAGTAGCCCTTGAGTCAAAGAAACTGACTAAATCGATGCGTTTTGATAAATCAATCAAGTGGGGCTTTGTGCGAAGTCTGGAACTCCCCTCGATAATTTAAGTTGTGAGCGTCTTACGAGGCGCACAGGAGAAAGTGAAGGAATGACTAATGTATTTCATCATCATCATCACATTAACAATATGCGATCAGTTCAATGGACACAGAAAGTTGATTCGTCAAGAAATTAACGATCATGAGGCAGACTCAGAAGGAAATTCCAAATAATTCCATTTGCAACAAGCTTTAGCTTAACACTCTGCACTACATCAGATGCCGATGGAAAGGGTTCATCTTCTTGTAAAGAAGCCGTATATGTTCGGAATAAAAGCCTTAAAAGCATCACTTTCCTAGCTAGCTGCAAAGACTGATAGGAAAACATTGATGTCATTCTTCGAGAAATGAACCTGATGTCCCATTTATACAGTAGACCTGATTTTATTTAGAGCCAGCAACTAAATGTGCACCACAAGGGCATACGCTGACCTAAGAGCGATTGCTGCATGCTGGAAGCCAACCACACTCATTTCAATAGCTACAACGACTGATGTTGAAAACTCCTGAAACTGGTGACAGAGCTGCTTACAGGTCGGCCTTACTTTGTTAAATGATCAGCCCATGATCAGCAAAATGTACAAAAGCTTAGATCTTTTCCAAAGCGAGCAAGTCACGAACATTGATGGGAATTGCCAGGAATGTTGGAACAAGAGCCGAGCCCACGGAGTTTGCAGTCAACCCTAAAACTCTAATTTAGAGCCTGGATAGACGCGGCACAGTGGGTTGGTTTGTATGGGAGAGCGGAAAAAAAATCTGTTAAATCGAGGCTAGTGTAGTGATTTAAATGAAATTTGGAACATGTTTCAAATGGGAAGAGTTCGTTTCACGGGCCAAAAATGTTGGGGGTAGTCTTAAGATTAAGGCATAAAATCGCCGGTCTTTTCCTTACAGGGTTTTAAATAATATACGTCGTTTTTAGTGGAATTTTTTTAGGTGGCTCTGGGTATAGCACAAGTTGCTGATGGTCTTGGTAGCCATTTGACATCCTTAGGGAAGGACATTGACTATTAGCTGCCGCCACAACTTGATTCATGAGGGGACGGGAGTGCTCTTGCAGAAGACATTCCGTCGTGTATGATTGAATTTTAATGAGAATTACAGAAAGAACAAGAACATTAGATATAGACCTAATCTATGAGCGAGTGAAGTCAGTGAAAAATATTGACGTCAGGCATCATTCGACTACAAACAAAACTAGAAGGCCATCCACAGATCACTTAAATTTGAACCGAGCGAGTCAGGAGCCTAATCAAATCTCCAAAGTCTCCACAATTCCTTCTCGAAACGTATGCAAAACCCCAACACGAACTGCAATTTAAGTACATAGAGAATGATTGATTTTGGGAAAATCAACGAAACTTAACGAAATTGAGAAATGGAGCTATGGTCATGGTAACACTGAAGCTGTGTTTCCGATGGATTCCTTAAGATAGACCGATGTTTCCTTGTGTGCATTATAGTTGGGTCTTGAATCTGAAGTCATAAATACGTTGGTGCCTCGAAGTAAAATTTGGCTTTGAAAATGAAAGAAATTGGAAATATTTTGACGCTGGAACCCTCCAAACTTAAGCGGGATTTGATCATCTTCACATTTGTAGAGTGTTCTCAATTATCTCATGTCAGTCGACGTATATCCTCTAATTTTGTTCGTCCTTTTTTCGAAAGAGCAGCAGCTTGTGCCTAAGCTTAAACCAAAAAGGTGTGATCTGTGCTTTGTCAAACCTCATCGATTTCACTGCTTCCGGATTATATATATTCTGCCAAAAACATGGCAAAATTGTGTACATTTGGAGATCAAATAACGATCAGAAATGTCCTTAATTCCCATGGAACTGATTACCAAAGAGCCTTAAGACCGCAGAGATCTTCAGAAAGATCTTCCCGAAAAAATGTGACTAGCAACTTTTAGATGATTGAGCTGACTTGGGCATGTAGAGCGAATGGAAACCAAAGCTTTGGCCGGGAAAATCTTCGAATCCATCTTCGAAGGACGGCGCAGTAATGGAAGATCGGGGCCTCAACCAATTATGCGTGCGAATCCGGACGCAGCTGGCTCAAGGTTGAGGTGCCTGGAAACGCTTGTTGCTAGAGGCCCAGGACCACTCTGGACTGTAGCGCCCTTTAAGTAAATAAGAAACAACCTTTAGGACTGAGCCTTGTTCAGAAACGTCCTAGTTTCCAATGAAAATAGTTGCTAACGACGAACGACGCCACGTTTTTAAGGATACATCCAACTTCTTGAAAGAACACCTTGCAGCCTTTGACATTAAAGAAATTCATATTCGCGCCAAAATTCTACTCGGACCCCTCATAAATTAGGACACCATTCCACACCTCCACCTCCATCCTTTTCACACCAATCAATCGTTCGATCGTCACTTTCAGCATGGAGACCTGACGGTTGACACACATTTTTCATTTGATAACATCCCACAACTTGACACAAACGACGACAAATGTACACTCACACACAGTCTCCAACACAGATGTCAGACTACAGATGGCTTAGATCAATAAGTATACCACTAGTAGTCAAGTAATATATGCTAATGAATTGTTAATTTGGAAAAGTACATAAAGTCGTCAGAAAATTAAAAACTGGAATAGAAAGTATTTCTGTATCTGTTCCAAAAAAAAAAAAAATGAAGAAAAATGAAAGAGACGTGATTTTTGTGTGTTCTCCATCTCTTATCGATGGATCTACGATACGATTTTACGTCTGATATGCTGATATATAGCCGACGACGATTGCTCTTGTGGTCCCAATTAAAAACGATACAAGATGCTGAATGTGGACTGTACCGAGTAAAAAAAAAGATGCACAAAATGTGGAGAAAAGCATAAATTTGAGTGGATTTTCTGTGTGATTTACGTGATTTTGATGGGCACGGATGCTGCCGTGGTTCAGAAGATAGTGGTACAAATTTAGGACGAACCTATGCTGAACTGGAAAGGGAATCGTACGGAAACCTGGGATGTCAGCCTCTCACTGTCATTTCTGAGAGGTGTGCCATTATTTTGGCAAATCAATGATCAATGAGATGATTGCTCAACATTTTTGACTGTTTGATGGGAAGCAAGAGAGACCAAGAGAAAATATAGAAAGACTGTTGCTACCACTCTCAAAGTCAATGTGACATCAGCGAAAACCGAGTAAATTACTGATAGAAAGCACAAACTGCTTCTAGGAATAGGTGCTATCCCGTCTGAATGGCCCTGTATTGGCCTAAGATTGACTACTATCGACCATCACCAACTAGAACCCAACCTAATCTATACAAATCAAGGACATTCGCAATAAATGTCGCAAGAAATTGTCTAAGAAAACACAAAATTATGTTCGAATAATGTTCACAAACCTTACACAATCATAGAAAACAGTCATAAGGAGGCTTAAGTCAACTTAATCAATAGACACAATACACAGGATCGATAAAATGTGACCAGAACAACTACTTATCTGATTTTCGTTAAGTTTCGTTCAATTGACCAGACTGAAGTGCAGGCGAAATCAATCACTCTCTTCGTACGTAAATGGAAGATGTTTTTGGAGGTACTTGTATGCTTCCATTTTGTTTGGCGGGAAGCACAAACGACAGCTGAAACAATTGCGGGCACTTAGGTTGAAATGGCTGACGGCTGTGAGAGAAGACAGCAGCCACACTTAGGCCAGCATTGGCGCATTGTGCTAATTGCGGGCATTTGCTTCCGACTATTTTTCGTTTGATTCAGACACAAGCCGAAGCTGTACCAAAGTTTGGAACTTAACGAAGGAACATTTCAGTGGCAAGAGCTCGCTCATTAGGTCCAATCAAGTAATGAGACTTAAGTGAACACAAGCTGCACGCCAGTGTGTCAGTAAATTATAGAAAAAAACAGATCGAGATCCACATTTTGAGCATAGGAAAATGTGAAATCCTTCAGCAAACAGGAGTAAACTGGCGACTGTTGATCGAATTTTTGGTTCATTGAGTTACAGTCTTCCTTGATTCACTCACAAATATTCCGTCGTATGACAGCCGAAGGCAGAAACGAAACTATTTCCCTGATCCTAAGATCTATCACGGTCAGGTTGACTGTTAGAGGCACTTTAGAGAGAATCGATAGCTCGCACAATACAAGAGGTTGTTGTAGACGCCTAGGCCTAGGTGTACTACGGACCGTATCGCCAAATTTGTTCCTGGACAAAAGAGTTGAATTTAAATTCAACTCCTAAGCCTAAGATTCGACTGTTATAAGATCGAACCAACTTCGCTTCCTTTTTCAAAGCACTGAAGTAAATCTGCTTCAAAGCCCGCCTCGATTGACAAGGACCTACACTTGTTCCCACAAGGACAACAACTTCGCATTAATCTGTGCCCATTGCACTAGCTCAGCGATCCCTTAGTCAAACCACCGCCTTTCGTTGGCTTCTTTAAAGTCGTAACTGAGCCAGACAACCATCTCAAGAATGTAAGCGGCGAATACAGCATTAATTAAACCGAAGTAAAGTCGCTGAGTCATTATGATTTAGTGCGGCAGTTACTTACCGCGTCCGGTCGTGGGTAACCGAAAAAGAAACCGAAGAAAATAACATCAAATAATTTTATTAACCGTGGCTCTGAGGAAGAGCGTAACTGTTGTGAGAAAAAAAACTGTTGGTCTTGACGTGAATTTTATACGAGCGAGTGCTGAAGAAGGAGCTCGATTGGTTTGGTCTTTTTGTAGAAATAATGATTGAATTCGGTGGTCCTGAAGTAGATGAGGGGCTTGCTGGAGATTGTGGAGACTTACTGCATGAGTAGCTTGTCTTGACAGAAGCCGAAGCTGTTCCTAAGTTGGGTTGTTAGCGAACAATTCAGTGGCAAGAGCTGTCTAACGACCTGTGTACACCTGTAATTATGGGTTTCGAAGTGTACTATCGGAATCCAAAGACTGAAGTGCATCCGACGACATCGATTTGTTCACCTAAAAGAATTCACCGTGTATGTCTAGCGTGGCGTTTTACTAGAGATGTGACACTTAAGAGGGTTAACGTCCACAAAACGGCTTGATATAATGAAATATTTCCACAACAGTCGAATATGGGAATGTCATTTGAAAGACAACTAACCGAGCAATGTGCCCATTTCATTGCCCACCTGGCCGTTGCCACAAAAGTAACAGACGCCCAGTATTCCATGCAAAATTTAATTTGTTTAAGAAAAGCATGCACTGCGGATGAGAAGGCAGCATTCACTAGAGACTTCATCAGTTTTTGAAGACTTTAATACGAAAAAATAGAATCATTTTATGCGCTTGAGGGAAAGAAATGTGTACTTGAAGGGAAAGGGCTCAAATTCTTCAAAACTCACCGCCACTCTTCGAATTGATC
Source organism: Eristalis pertinax (assembly GCA_907269125.1). NCBI lineage: Eukaryota > Metazoa > Arthropoda > Insecta > Diptera > Syrphidae > Eristalis > Eristalis pertinax. The sequence goes on along the minus strand of OU026145.1, from coordinate 105,903,158 downwards.
ACAGATTTAAAACCCCACTGAGCCTCGTCTCAAACCCAAGCTAGATCATTTCCTGACCGAAGAAGACTGCTTGATTTATCCGAGATCTTGTGTATAACAGTGTGCACCATCAGGCCCCGAGAACGACTCGAATCGAGAGAAAGTAGGCAACTAACCACTTCTCGAAGCTTTGAAGCATTTTAATCCAAACACTAATTCATTCTAGAGATCTCTAGTCAGTGATTAACCAGTATTTAGAGACGTTTTGCACGATCATTTGGTAATTTATGATCGATTTAACAGCATCTTTTATATTTTTAGTTTCAGCCGAAGATTGAGTAGGCTTTAATGGTCTTCTTCGGACCAAGACTAATCGATTGGGCGATAAGATCAATCAAATGGGTCACTTAGTTCGAGATTGTTAAGAGCCGTCTTTCAGACTTAATTTGCATTCGGGTGGAGATCTGAGTCCAAGTTGGTGATCGTGGACAGGTGGGATAGAGTGGGAATTCAGGAGATCATGAGAGTTTACTTGTCACTTCAATTAAAGGCAAGCAAATGAATGAACATCATTGGGATTGGAAAATGTTCACAGCGCATGGAAAACTTACTTCAGCCAGAAGAGTTTTCGATTCCGAGGCTAGGAGAGACTCACGTCTAAGATAGGATGTCGCTCACAAGTGGGGCATGAACCTCCATCACGCTATCTTGAGAGTCTTCGTCTGGAGAACCAGTGATCGTAGCACCACACAAAGAAGAAGAACGTGGCCTTCTTCTTCTGGGACGAACCTGGGTCTCAGTCAACAAGCTTCTCCAGTTGGCACGATCTTTAGCCAGCTGCCTACAAGTTCGCGCAGCAATTTGGTCGAGATCCTTCTCCACTTGTGTGCGCCATTGGTTCCGTGGCCGTTCTCTATTGCGTCGAACACACAGGAGCCACAGGAGACAAAACGTGATGTGGTTTGAAAACTGAACGAACATTTCTTTCATTCTAGTCATCTTTCAATTAACGTCTCTTGTAGCCTGGCGTTAACTCTCACGATTTCAATTAAAGCACTTCTTCTTAGAATTAGAAAGAAACATGAAGAAGATTGGTTCTGGAAACACAGAGCTGCGTTGACGCTGCCGTCGGATGATCTTTAACTGCGTGGTGCTAGCGATCTTACGTTTGTTAAAATATCAGCCGAACAACGTTATCTCACGTAACAACATGTTGAATCATTTGCGTGCCCTTTGAACAGAAATGGTGGACAATATGGATGACATCTAATTGACCCTTTGTCTACAGATGGATTTGACAGATAATCATACAATTTTAACCGGTTTTTCACGATTTTTTTGACGGTTAATCACGAACCTCTCCAGTTTGATTCATATTTACGTTCAGTGAATATATCAGTGTGCCATGTAAATTGTATTCTCTAATTGGTGCGTTTAAAATGTTGTAAGAACAGCTGTCGAAAAATGTCAAACGGCAAGATAGTTAAGAGCCATTCATATGAGATCGCTACGAATTGCGAACTTCGCAAGCACTGACACTTCATTCATTCACTTCACATTCGCAGAGAACTACGAGTAGAAACTGACACTTCATCGCGAATTGTTTGGTCGTGAATTTTGTGGATTGCGTTTGCCTCTTTGCGTATTGCGATCTTAGATCTTGGCAGTTAGCGGGGAAACAATTTAAAGTCGTTAATTAGGATGCTTAAACTAACTTTTGTCGATAAGAAAACTTAATTCCCATCTTTGTGCATATCAAGAACTATAACTTTTGGTTTATATTTGCTGTGAAATGTTTGTTTCTGAAAGTTCGCTTTCACAGTTCGATGCTGATATGAATGTTCTCTTAGAAGTCGACTGTACTACAGTACTAGATTTCTGATTTTGACACTTCCCTCATAAATTCAGAACTTCTTGTGTGTCAACATGACATTTGAGAAAAGAAAACAGCAGATCAATAATTTGGATTGTCATTTCAAAGTATGCCTGATGGACTAACGATAAAACTGTGGCAACAACGCGGTGTCTTGATTCTTGCAGGTGCATCAGAAACCACTCTTGGGTGTCTTGATTCAGTCACCGACACGAGCAACTTTCATAGATCCCAGCTCCACCTCTTTGGAGTACTGACAATGCTCAAGGAGCAACATCTCTCTGCAAAAAAAAACGACTCAAGCTTCCCCGTTTGGAGTCGGCACAAAACTAAAGCTCGCATCCAGTCGTGTTAGAACCACGAACACAAGACAAAATATATTGCAAATATGTTGCAGAAACATCAGTTGACAGTCGATGAACTAAAGAAACAATGGAACATCTCCTAGTCGACTGTCTAAGCATAGAAAAGAACAGACGCAAACTGATTTCCTATGCTTCCGACTATGCCTAAGTCGAATTTTCCTGTTTTGTTCGAGTTAGAGGGAGTTTGACTTAGGGAGTGTCCACTGTATGTACAATTTCTAAAAACAGCAAGTCCTTGATCGAGATCCGTGGAAGTGAGCTGAAAGGATGTGGGAAGAATATGATCTGTGACGAAAAAATGGTCAAGTTTGTGAGCAGTTTTTGATCCAGTTTTTGATCCGTTTTTGATTCCTTGAAAGGATGAAGTGACTTATGTTGACTTGAGATGATTTTAAAACGACGATACCTCAAAGCGTCAATAGTCTTCAATGGGCCCAAAACGAGGATTTAATCGTGGCCTCATTTAAAAGCTGCATTGTTGGCAGATCTCTGACTTATCCATTTTGGGAAAATTAATCATGTCGTGGGCTTTATGAACATCACTCGACAACGACTTGGTTTCTCCGATAAAATTGGTGCTTCACACTCTTCTTCTTCTTCTTCGAAGTTTAACGCGGACTCCAAATGATGGAGGATGTTGCTTCTATTTTTCAATTCGAACATGAAAAACTGCTGCTGAAAGTCGTCGAATGTTGTTAGTGAACATAGTCCGTCATTGAATAGAGAGACGTTTCTTCTGGTTAAGACGCTCTAAAAGTGATCATTTTGACACCAAGGACAAGGAATGACTTCGAAGATAGCGATGTCAATCGCAGAAAGAAGATCTCGCAGGCATGCCCAGCGGAAAAAGAAGAAATTGTATACATGCCCAGCGATGAAAAAAGACGAATTGTTGAAGGTGACACAATCACCAACCTTCACGTATCTGACAGAACATTCGGATTCACGCAAGAGCTAAGAACTTCAACACAAACTTTCATTGTTATAGAATGATTATCTCCCTTCTCAGTGGACTTGTTGTAATGAACACCGTATAAGATTAAAATTAAATTGGAATGAATAAGAAATTAAATAAAAAATGAAAAGAAAAAGACTGAATGCCAGAAATGCCTCTTGAACGCCACAAAAAATAGTCATTTCTGCATCGCGTTCCTAACTGAGGACGACAAATGGATCCACTTTGGCTATCTGAATGCTGGGAGTTTGATGCTTATTCGAAGGACATCCTGTGTCGTCGTCGCTTAGATAATATAGGCGTCCCCAGCAAACTTCTGGCTCACTCTTCAAATTTTGTATGACGATTATAAATTTATAAATGGTGGATGAATAGACTTGTTTCAAGTGGAAAGTTGGTGTTTGTCAATTAAATCAATTAAAATGCGAACCAATCACCCAAGCATTCATCAACTAAGCACTTGCTTGAGTGCCTGCCCCTGGTTAGAGAGGTCCCCGGTTTGAATCCCAGTGAAAGCAAAGTCAATACGCCTTATTTGGTTTTCAAATCTGGTCCAGTCACCAGTATTTGCCGTTGGGATCAAATCGATTCGTTGTCGATCAGTTGTAGTAGTCTGACTATGGGTGTCACAATGGATTTCGCTGGCAGCCCAACTACCTAACCTAACCTAAAACACTTGTACTCACAGAATCTGGTTAAATGTGATTCACAGAAGCCTTTAAAAAATATGGCCAAAGACATGTGAAATTGGAAGTTTCTTAGTCGCCAACCTGGTCGATGCTCTAAAGTCCTGATTCGTTGCTGAATTCTTCATCATTTCTGGGCAAACTTCTTCACGTCACTAGGAATTTTCAGAGAAATGTCACAATTTCGCTACGTTCTGGTTCATTTTTCTTCTCATTTCTCATGTCGGGCCACAGGCTACAGTCCAAGAGTGTACCTGCGTCTCAACCAACAACTCTAGTGCCTCAAGCGGCAGCTAAGGGCTAAGGATTGATCATGTGAAAAAAAAAAAGTCAAAAACGCAAGAATTTGTGCGATTTGTTGGGAGTTTAGATGCGAGGTAGTACGTTGCGAAGTGGTACACTACGAGGTAGGACGCTGCTAGGTGGTACACTGCGAGATAGAACTCTGCGAGGTGGTACACTGCGAGATGGTACACTCCGAGGTAGGATGCTCCGAGGTAGGATGTTCCGAAGCAGGACGCTCCGAGGTAGGACTCTGCGAAGTGGTACACTGCGAGGTAGGACGCTGCGAAGTGGTACTCGTCGAGGTAGTACGCTGCTTCAGCTTAATTTGTCGTGTCAATGAACCTACACTTATTTAGCCAGCAAAACAACGAGGAAAGGCACTACTCTGAGTACACGATGATTCACAATGAATTTATGGAAGACTGTCACCACTGTCACGGGGAAAATATGAGCACTTCGACAACAAGTCACCAAACACGAAACTAAAACACTGCCAAGTGGAAACCAAGGAATGCACTTGTTTTGAGATGAAACTGTTTCTCTTTTTGAAAAAGGACCTCGTTTCGGAGGCTTTGCGAAATGGTTCAACTGCCTAAGCTACACACGATGTTAAATTTAAGTCTAATCCACTTCTGGACATGGACAGAGTTGATCACAAGTCAAATAAGAACAAAAAAAAAGAACTGAGAAGGAATCCAGATCACAGGATTGCTGATTGTCACCACACTCACTAAAGTCGTCAGGAGGAAAAGGATTAATTGTGCATGAAGGAAAGAATGTGCTTTTATACCATCGACCAGATTAGGAATTAGTGTGTGTTTTTTTTTAATAAATTGATGCTCACCAGACCTTTAAGGAAATGCATTTTTTCTATCGCTTAGAAAATGTCCTTTGGCGTGATGGCCAATCGGCAAAGAATTGACATGTTTTCTCGGTTCTAAATCAGCTTATTCCACTTAAATTATTGTCTTCTTATATCCTTTAATTTGAATTTGTTTTACTTTTTTTTTAAATCACTGTCGTCTTTTTTTTTTGTTGATCACGTACAAGTATTTTGTTTGTTCATGAAATGTATACCAATTTTTGAAATAAAAAAGATTATATGATATATCGTCCTAACCAAAGGAGAACTTCGAGAAGAGTAGGTGGATAGGCCTGTCTAACCAAGTCAACGAGTGACCCCCAAACCCAAACAAAACAAAATATCTACAATTACTCTTAAAGATGTTAGTTAAATAAAATAAAAAAACGAAAAAAAAAATCACTACAAAAGAAAGAAATTAAAACAAAAAAATACTCACAAATAACCGTTAGATAAAAATTAAACAAAAATTTTGTATGTCATGGATAAGTCGTAAGTCATAGGTGGGTATATTCAAAAAAACAGACAAGCCGAGAGTGGAGTGGAAGAACTTATTTACAAATTTATGTTTTTTTTTTTTTTTTTTGGTTATGGAGGAATGGATGGATTAAATATGATTAATATTCACGAAAAAAAACTGAACTTTTTGATGAAAATATATATTTACAAAAGTTCTTCTTTGGTTGTGGTAGGTTTAAGATATATTTTTTTTTTTTTTTGGGGATGGACAACAATTTAATTTTTTGAATTCGAAAAATTGAATTTTTAAGAACAAGAATATTGTTTAAACTTTTGTTTTGGGGGTTTTGTTTTCCTTTTTTTTGCAATTATTTATTTTTTCTCTTTTCTTTCGATCTTGCACTGCACTGTGGTGGATTTTTTCTCCTTTTTTTCCTTCACTTAATCATTTTTTTTTTGGAAATATATATTCTTTTTTTTTGTTTTGAATTGAATTCATTTATTTTTTGTTTGATTTGCGTTTTTTGTTTGTGATTTGAATTCATGGGCTGTGGAGGGTTGGTAAGTATCCATTGGGTAATCCAGAGTGATGAGATGGTTTTGGTTATTCCTTTATTTCGATATCCGTGTCTGTGTCATCATTTTTTATTTTTTTTTTTTTTTGCTTTTGATTATTTATTGGTTTTGTTTATATATTTTTATGCGGAAATTTTTTGAACGAAAAAATGCACACACGAAATGGCAACAGATAGTAATTGGACAGGCAGGTAGGTGTGTATATATATACGCGTTAATTGATTTTTATGAGGTCCGTGAGCCGACGCGTCATGCACGAAATACCCCCTAAATCCGACAACGTCAACGGTAGAAAGCTAACTGTGTGCAAATGAAAAAAACTCCTCATCCAAGAGCGGTGGTCTAATGCAGAGGCCAACCAAGAAAATTCAACACAAACCAACAGCACAAGAAGAAGACGAAGAAGAAGAGGCAAAATTATAAGAAAGAAGAAATACAGATACGAGTGCTACTTGAGTTCAGATTGGATACCGTCGAGTTGTTGCCGTGTCGATCGCCGCGTGTCCGTACCGAGGAAGATACATCCGACAAATAACAACACACACAACAGCCAACCGACGAAATTAGGCACTTCTAGGTCGCGCAACACTGAACTGTGTTCACCCATACACACACACACAGCCACACAATCACATCTCTTCCCAGAGAGATGGACAATCGAACCGCTGAGGAAATCCTCTCTCAGCGCGAGCGAGCATGAGTGAGAGATGGCCTCGAACATCGAGCTGAAGACTCAAGAGACCGAAAAAATCGAGTCATCCAACCGCCATCCAACGCGCAACGAAAGAAGTGCGAAATGCAAGAACCTCAAAAATAACACGCACACACCTTCGCCCCGAGCCCCGTGTTGATGTGTTGGTGGTATCTTCAGAATCGACTTCAACAAGAAGTTCGCAGACCAGAGAGGACATGTTGCGATCGACGCGACCGTGCGTAGCGATCACACGAGAACCGTGCTCAAGCCCAGCTTCAACGGGTTTGCGCGTGTATTCGTGTAGAGTGTATAAATAATACAAACAGACCGTGAGCAACTTGACCTAGAAAACATTATTCCTGTTATTTGAGAGAATGTTGCATATGCATGAGTGTTGATCAACCCATTTCGCTGTGGACACATGTTGCTGGGATGCGACGCATCGCGGTGCTCGTCAAGCGCTCGGATACGTGATTAAGTCAGTGTACATTGGCATATTTATGATTTGGGTGAATATATTAATCAATTAAATGAGTTTCGGTGTAACTGCATGCTAGTGGGCATGGTTTAGACGGTCGGTGGGTACATAAATTGACTCACGTAACTGGTCGGAGGTAGGCGATGTGGTGTTAGCCGGGTGTTCGACCGATGAAATTGCTCTCTACGTGCGCTAAGTGATTTGGGTGTTAACTTTTGTTCTGTTTATGATGGGAAGACGATATGGAAGGCGAATCGTTTGGGTTTGTACGGAATTGAGGTTAGATTCGATAAAAAAATGTTTGCCACCGAGTAGTGGGTAGCAGACGAGACTAGGTTGGGGCTGTGTGTCGGATGGAGTGTACATTTATATCCCCAGTCTTTTAGGATTCTTTGACAGATCGAGAAGAAGGGTGACCGCTTGTGTTATCCGAATATTTGCTTGGTAGACGGGCGTAAGCCACGTATCACTTAGGTCCTGCTTGACGCAGTGTGATGTCCGCTTTTGGATAGTCCCTTTAGTCCCCTTTACTATCCGCCATGCAGTCGCAGAAGATCATGAAGGAGACAATTTCGCGGGCGAAGCGCCTGACCAGAGAGATGCGGGGCTGCTGGAAGCGATACGACCGCTTGGAACGAGAGACGCGTCATGGAGAAGGAGGTCGAGGAGCAGCGTAAGATCGACGTGGAGATCATTGAGGCAAACTTCCTCATCACACAGATGGAGCTGTATGCTCACTTTATGTTGAAGAAATGAAGATCAACTGCGGATCCTAAACCAATTGGACGAGGAAATAAATCCCCGGCTGTCCGCCAACGATGACTACGACTCTGAGATGCTGAAGCAGCGCGCTCAGAAGAACGCCGCAAATGCCTTTGACACAGACCGCGCTAGGAAGCAGCAGTTTGACATAAGCATCAGCGATGAGAGAGCAACAGCGCATCCACCTCGGGCACGGACTGCAAGCCGGACCTTCCGCAACCGAACACTGAAGACTTATCAACTCAAAGGCATGACCTGGCTGGCGACTATCTACGACCGTACCAGTCATCTCGTGTTGTTCAGCCGTCTCGATATCCCTTTTCACCTAAAATGAGTTTTTAGTGGGATATTTCTCAGATCCTGGAAGTCTTGGAAGAAATGCTTTCTCGTTGTTCTCTGGGAGTGGCAAAGGCAGTTAATCGATGTCAGCGAGCATAAGGTTAAGGCTGGCTGCTTGGAAAAAACTTGCAATCTTGGCACATTATGATAGACATTAGTTCCTTCGCAGAGATCTCGTCAAGTGAAAAGGCCTACCAAGCGGAAGTGACGGGCAGGCAGAAATGAAATTAAATTTCAGCTGCGAAAAGTGTATGGGATACAAAGTTGGACGGCATGATCAAAAATCTAGCCGAAGGAGATCGCTTGTACTCAGGCCAAATTTTTCTTTTCAGTCTACAGATTTGGCCTAGCTGCTTCTAGAAGGGAGCAGATCCCTGTCTAGCCAGTTCATCGGCCTTCACATTTCCTGGGAGGTCAGTGTGATCTGGAATCCATCTAAAGACGGTAGTTCGGCAGGAAACTGCAAGAAAGTACAGGAATACTAGCTTAGAATATGAACTGAAAGAGACGATGGCTTTTTGGCTATCAACGCATATGGCCACCTTTTGCCTTGGCAAGATATTTGGTTGTATTTTTACTTGACGACATGCTTCCCGAATTGCAAATAGTGGCGCCTGGAACACATCGGAATTATCCGGGCGTCTGTATGCTTAGGAGATGTTCAGGAATTCGGAGAAAGCATCCGCACCGACTCCGCAGAGTCTTAGGACTAAGATTCCTGCACATTTGTCCGCAAAGCGATTTCGTTCTTTCGGGGATTAGAGTATCAAAACCGGTTGATAGATTCAGTCTTGGGGCGTTATAGTCTGTTCAGGGAGATGAGAGATCTCTCGATATCGCATCTGGTATGATGGTTTGATCATAGGGTTCTGTTCATTTTTTTGACTCTCTAAGCCTGATACCGCTGTAGTATTTATTCGACTCGGAAGTCTTAACCTCGACTGTCATGGAATGTCGTAATTGTTTGCACTATTATTATAGTTTCTACCAAAGTCCAGCTGAACATTGTGGTTGTGGTTCAGATTTCTTGGCAATAACAGTCTGCCTTCTACAAAACACGCCAAACACAAGCGTTTATGGCTTATCAGTCAAAATAGCTGCCCTTAAACTCATCCATTTCACCATTTGACCATGATTGATTGATGATCACTTCGAAAAATATGTTAAATTTTTGGATATGTGCTTACTTCTTAGGCCAACGAAGGGATGATCTAAGCATGAACCAAAGTCGCCATCCACTTTTTGACTGTCACGAGCATCCTGCTTCCAGGCTCTAAGTCCAAGTTGTATTGCATCATCAGGATTTTTCACTGGAGATTCGTTCACCCGCTTCTTGTGGAATCAAGAGGCCTGGCTTCGAAGACCCTCTTAGCTGGAACATTGGTGATCGTTTGCTCAATATCACCGAACCAGTACCGTCTACAGATCTTTGTATTAGGAACTACAACCACGTCTTATTATAGGGCGTTAGGTTACTTTGTAGTGGCTGACTGCTAAGGGCAGTCACACTTAGGCCAAAGTAGGCCCATTGTGATACCACGCGGATTGACTTCTCCTAACATCAGAACCGGTTACTGCTCGCAGTGAAGCGATTTAGCTGGCCTATGCTGACGCTGTTTACCTGAAATAAAGGATGATTTTTTAAAAGCTATAGGAAAGTTTTTCAAAAAAAAAAAACACATAAAATTCAGAAAAATGTATGAAATCTTTATTTGAATCGATAGTACGGTCCATATAATTTAATGTTTGAAGATTATTTCATGCAAACGTTGACCTTGATTGCGCCTCAAATGGTCCATCCGCTTAGTCCAATTTTGGCATACTCTTTCCAACATTTCGGCCGGCTTCAATGTTGTCTTCCAATGCGTCAATAGAAGTGGGCTTGTCTGTATAGACATGAGCGTTAACATAGCCCCACAAAAAATAGTCTAAAGGCTTTAAATCGCACGATCTAGGCGGCCAATTGACCGGTCCCGAACGTGAAATAAAATGTTCACCGAACTCGCCCCTCAATAAGTCCATTGTTGCGCGTGCTGTGTGGCATGTGGCACCGTCTTGTTGAAACCACATGTCATGCAAGTCAAGCTCTTGCATTTTGGGCAAAAAAAAAAAAGGATATCATCTCACGGTAGCGCTCACCATTCACAGTTACGTTACGATTCGCATCATCTTTGAAGAAGTACGGTCCATTGATGCCACCAGCCCATAAACCGCACCAAACTGTGACTTTTTCTGGATGCATTGGTAGCTCTTGCAATGCTTCTGGCTGATATTCACTCCTGAGGGCCGTAAGTCATTGCCACTATTTGGCCCCTATAGTTCATATTGATTACAATTTTAATTGTACATTAATATTATAATAAATAAATAAATAAAAATCACTCCTGCTGCACGAGCAGAGTAGGTGATCTATGTTGTCTACCTCCTCTTCATCCATGCAGCTTCTGCAAAAATCATTATGTGGGGCACCCATCCTGCGAGATTAAGTGCCAATTGCACAGTGCCCGGTTATGACTCCCATGAGAGTCCTTAATGAGTGTTTGCTGACTAAGTAGACTGAGTGACCGTTTAAGCCAGATTTCTTTTGTTTTAAGGCAGGTGGTGCCTTCTAGCCATTTGTTATTGTCGTTGATGCCATATCATCCAATTCAGGCCTAAAGAAGTTGGCAATCATCGCTCGCAATTGACGGTAATGGCCTGACAACAGTCGTTCTCAAAGAAATATATGAACCGACGACGCCGCCGCGCCGTCCACACCAAACAGTGCATTTTTTCGGGATGTATTGGACGTTCTTGGATCTCATGTGGATTGTTATCGTCCCAAATTCGACAATTTTGTTTGTTGGCGTAACCATTTATTGAGAAATGGGACTCATCTTATGGAGGCCGTAAAATGGTAGAAGTGCGCGGAATTTTGCCCGAACAGAACAACCATTTTGATAAACTGAATAAATGACAGTCAATTTGACAGATGTATCTTGAATAATATGAATTCCCGGGTCAGTGGAGGTTTCTGATGCCCCATTAAGTTACATCAGAGTTCCTTGGAAGAGTTTCGTTGTGAGTATCTATTTTGGTCCCACGAGTAAGGGTGGAGAAGCAGATCAGTTCTAAGTAAAAGGTGGTTAAATTTTAAGAGCCGATGTTGAATGTGAACCACACCTAAACGTCAAGTTTTTTTCTGCATTTCATTTGACATTTCTCAATGTTAGACTAACTCAATTTGAACCATGGAAAGATACACAATCGAGAAACGCGTTAAAGTTATTCAGGCTTATTATGAAAATGGGCGTTCAAATCAAAATGCATATCGTCATTCAGTGATGAGGCACATTTTCACCTCAGTGGATTCGTCTCAGCAGAATTGCCGCATTTGGGCGAATGATAATCCAAGAGTGATTGTCGAGAAACCAATGCAGCCACAAAGAGTGACTGTTTGGTGCGGTTTATGGGCTGGCGACATCATCGGGCCGTATTTTTTCCAAAATGAGGCCGGTCAGGCAGTTACTGTGAATGGTGTTCGCTATCGTGAAATGATAACAAACTTTTTATGGCCCGAATTGGAAGATATGAATGTGGACGATATGTGGTTTCAACAGAACGGTGCCACTTGCCACACAGCTAACGAAACAATGGCTCTTTTGCGCGACAGATTCAATGGCGCGACAAATCTGACGTGGTGGCGATGTCAATTGACCGTCAAGATCATGTGATTTGACACCGTTCGATTTTTTTCTTTGGGGTTATTTGAAAGAAAAGGTGTACGTCGATAAGCCAGCAACAATTCAAAAGCTAAAGGATGAGATAATTCGGCACATTAATGGCATAGAACCTCAATTATGCTTCAGCGTCAACGAAAATTTGGACCATCGGATGGAGGTGTGCCGCCGAGGTCGCGGTGGCCGTTTGGCCGATATTTTGTTCCACACATAATTGAACCACACCAATATTATCATAATAAAAATAAATGACAATAACTTTTTAAATAATTTGTGCTTTATTCAAAATCAACATCGGCCCTTAAAATTTAACCACCCTTTATATTTGGAGTACTTACTGGCCACCTCTCATGCATCATCACCTGCATATAATAGGGCACAGCAGTTCAGAAGACTGTAGAGACTGCGAACAATCAATAAAAACTATGGAATACCTATTCGTTGAGTGTCCAAATTTGACAGTAACTACGTTAACCAAAAATGTTCAAAACTCTCTACCTCAAGTTACTTCATAATAGTTCAATCAATTTAAGGCCTTTGACGAAACACCATTACACTTTTTAGTGCGTTTTAGTGGCGTTCGAATCCTTGGCCCACATGTCTTAAAAAATGATGATGGTCAACGGTGATCGTTGAAGATTGGTACTTTGAAGCCAACATTCTACGCATTATTGCCGAAGTACAGCCTGGTGTACTGCGAAGAATATGTGAAAATTGACGAAAACAAATGGTAGTCGAAAGGTGCGATGTCTGGGCTATACGGCGGAGCTTCCCACTTAAGCGCTGCGCAACGTTGTTAAATTGCAAAATCACTTGTCGCGCCTTTGCTCGTATTGTGGACGTTTTTTTCCCGCAATGCTCGCATCAATTGGGTTCGGCTCTTCCTCTCTCTCTCTCTTTCTACCATGCCCAATTATAATATAATAATAATAATATGGGTGGCGCTACAGCCCGTACAGGGCCAGGGTAGGGCCTAGCTTCTCAGCAACCACTAGCGTTGTGCGTTCTATCACGAGTGGAAGGTACGAGTACCTACAGTTTTATGCCGACTCCGAAGGGCCAAGTTTGAGAAGCTTTTTCTAGACAGTCTACTCTTTGAGCATTGTCAGTGAGTCGAAAAAGGTGGGGCCGTGAAATTTATTTACTGGGATTTGAACCCAGACACCGAGGTTCAAGTGCTTAGGAGTCGACCCACAGACCCGCAATTCTACGGCTGACCTTGCTTAATTGGTCGCATCAAACACAGAGCATAAATTTACCCCCGTGAACTTGCTTTGGCGTCGATTTTAGTGTATGGCCTGGCGCACCGGATCACGTGTGTACCTATCCTCCATTCGCCATTCGTTGCCATTCTGCGAATCTCTCAAACTACCGCGCCATTTGCTTCTGAATCATAGGGAGTTTCCATTTCCTGGTAAAAGGCAAACTACTTTATTTTGGCCATTATGGCAAGTCATCTACGATTCACGACACGAATGCCTTCTCGCAGTCGAAGTCATCTGCTGTTAACAAAACAATCGCCGCACAGAGGTCACAATGGTGGCTGCTGCTGATGTTGGTCAGCGTAGTCAATGAACTTTAAGCACTTCACAAGATCTCCAAGATGCCTTCGAATTGTCTTAGTTTCTGTGGGTCATCTTCTCTTCGTTGATCGCTGATCGCTTGAAGCACGATTTAAGAACTGAATAGACATGATTTATGTGCGTGCCGCATTGTCACAGTGATCCCTTGTAAATGAGAGAAATTCTCGCTGATCCTAGCTTGTGGTTTTATACTAATTAATGATGGTTAGTCTCTGCTTACCTTCATCGAGCTGTTTTACCTACGCAACGCTTAAAATAACTCTATCCCAGCACGACCACCCACACAACAAATTAGGTCATCGTTCCTCATGTCTTCTTGGCAATCACGTAAGTCCACGATGATACTTGCGCATATTTACAAGACTCAAAGGTAGCACTCCCTTTGGCGCGTTGGAGGTGTGAAATTACGCAGATGTATGAAAGCTAAAGAACACTGAATTGTGCGATGGAATGTAGGTCTTCTCGATGAAAAAAATAAAATTAACAAAAATGTTCGTTACAACACGCGTTGAGATCATTGATTCAAGTCTGAGATGATTGCAATTGACAGCTAATATGTGTAAATCATCAGGAACTATCTCTATATTCGCAATGACCACTCGCGAATAGCCCAGCAACTATTCACATCAAACGTCTGTTAGACAAGGGACTGGTTAGTGTTTAAAATCAGCGGCTTCTTATGAGTTGGGTAGGTCGGGCAAATACTCGTACATGGTGGGCCATCTAGTGCTTCTTTCTTAAATGATGGGTTATTTTGATACTGACAGCTGTTTCCCGGTCGAAATCTTGACAGAAAGTCAGTATCATACCTCTGTGGAACGAAATGAGCCACTTTTCGCTTAATCAAATATTGGAAACATATTCCCAAAGGTAGCCCAAGCAGTGCGCTTTTTGAAAAGAAAAGTTTTGATCGAAATGGAGCACCCACCGCTACAGCTGTACGCAAGTTTGTACAAAAAGTTCGTGAGACTGGAATGCTAGTCGAAAACACTCATGATCCCCCTCCTCATACGGTGCGCACTGATGAGAATGTTGCTGTTGTGGCCGAGAGTGTGGGACTCAATTAACGAACATCAACTCGCCATCGATCTCAACAGCTCAACAATACTCGCACTAACCTGAAGAGCATTATGCACACAAATATCGGATAATTCGCTTACAGGATCCAATTGACTCAGCAATTGAAGAAGCGCGACCATCTGGTTATCACCTCGCAGTTTGGGCCTTAGAGCACCTTGAATTGGACAACGATTTTGGGCGAAAATTTGTCTTTCCTGAGGAGACGCATTTTCATTTCGGCGGCTACGTTAGCAAACAAAATTGCCACATCTGAGGCTCGGAAAACTCGCACGTTATTGTCGAGAGGCCAATGCATCTACAGAGAGTAACAGTTTGTTGCGGATTGTGGAGTGGGGGTAGCATCATTGGAGAAAGCTGGGAACAACGTTTGAAGTTGAAGACATGCAGTTCGACAACCTTTGGTTCATGCGGGATGACACACCATGCCACACAGCCCGTGCCAGAATCGATATTTTGCGGACCAAAAAATCGTGTTCAGCCGTCTTGGCGATGTCAACTGTAGGCCTCCGACCCTTTGGACTTTTTCTGTGCGGAGGACCGATTTTACGCCAACAATCCTCAAACGACTCAAGCATTTAAGGCAAATATAATCCAAGCAAGCCGTGAGCAGAAATTGACGTAGTGTCACGAATAAATACAGACTACCACACTTACTTCTCTCATGGCAGCGTCTGGAGATCCACCCAGCTTTCCACCTCACGCAAGCTTCGAATATTCAATTCGAACTTGAAATCCGTACTGGTGTTCGTATGCGAGACTTGGAAGACAAACAATATTATTGCTCGGCAGCTTCAGGTCGTCGTCAAAAAATGCTTGAGGCGAATCCTGAAAGTCTTCTGGCCGGATAACAAACGAAAAGCTGCTGCGTAGAGCTTCGCAGAAACCCATGGCAGCAGAGATACAACATCGAAAGTGGAGCTGGATAGGCCCCCCGTACGGAAAGTACGGACATCGCAAGGGTTCGGGACATCGCAAGGGTTCGACCAGTTGGAGGTGTACCGTGGAGAAAGAACATCGACAGGCCGGCAAATCCTAGCCGGAAGTGACTGAGCTGGCCCAAGATAGAGTCGCGTGGAGATCCTTCACGGAATCCCTGATACCGCTATATGCTAAAACGGAGCAACCTTTCTCTGTATTCCATTAAAATATGTTATATGTTGAATTTTGATATTTTGAAGGTTAAATAAAATAATAATAATTTGGAGTGACAGAATGCGATACTGCGATACCAGCCGAGGCAGCCACTTGAACGTCGTTGTGTTTCATAATTAATGGGAATATTCGTTCTTACGAATGAGGCCATAATACATGGAAAAAAAATAATTTTGCTCATTTTATTGCATTTTTAAAAATAAACTTGTACTTGACTCACCCTCAATTACCCATTGGGCGCCACTTAATAGCATCAACATTAACTCTAAAACAAACAGAAGCGATGATCAGTAGCAGACACAAAGGCATTAATTTTAGAAATAAAAGAATCAAAAATTGCAGCTCTGCTGAGTTCTCAAATCAGGCTAAGTTTCTTGGTAGAATCTTCGACAGGAAATTTTGTTGGAACGAACTAAGAAAGGAAACATATATTCCGATCGAAGTTGGGACTAAAACTGAAAGTGACCCATTTGATCTACACCGTGATGTGGTGTAAAGTCCTGTCTCGGTGGTGGTGTATTCAATGCATCACAAGAAAGTTGCAAAACACGAAAGAAACAACATCTTTCAAGTGGCTCTCTGCCATTTAGCAGACAGTTTGTTTGCCGCAGCAGCTTTATGCGACCAGAGTCTCAATATACTAGCTATTTTGACTTCGTCTACGTCGGGGGAAGGGTATGGTGACGAAAGTTTTTTTCTCTTCTACCATCGTCCATTTTGTGGAGTGACTGCCTGACAGCGGTTTGCAGATTCTCAGTATCGATTGCGGCAGACTGTATGACTAGCAAGCTAATTTATTTCATTTAAGTCAAAGTTAAGAAGTCAGATTTTAACCTTTCTTCAGTAAACAAAAGCATTATTCGTACATCTAATCCTAGACAGCAACTTATTGTATAATCTGGGCTCCTAAAGCTCCAAAAAATGATTAGTTGAGGGAACTACAGCTAATTGCAACTACGAAGAGAAGGATTGGTTGCGCATAAGTCAATAGTCCACCCACTCTTAACAAAAAAAATACGTTAAGAATTTTGTAGAAGTACTGATGTTTAAGAGGAGGATTTTGGGCTTGAGGAAAAGGTCTAAAACTACTTTCAAATCGACTCTTTCTTTGGTGTAGTACTCTCGTGATTTAATACAACAAGTACGGATTGAACAGTAACCGCCTATGAAACATTTCTTGATCTTCCACATCGACCACAAACCAAGCTGGAAACCCATTATCCAGGAAATCTTCTTCTAACCAATACTACTAGTGGCCTACAGCCACGTATTGCTCACTGGATGTAAGTATACCTCTATTGATTCAATTGTCAACTGCAACTTATCGGATCGCTGAGAAACACTCCGTCGGGTGCACTTTACATACTCCTCCACCTTGTCCCACTGGACCAATTCGATAAGCAAATAGCACCCAGAATAGCCCTATGACTCAAGACACTTCAACTGTGGTCCGAACTCACCATCGGACGCTCAACTATTCTTAACGAATTCAACATCCATCCCAAAGAGCCTACTACCCCAATATATCTTCCAGGAGATATTCTCCACCAGCATCCTTCCAGACCGGATAGGATGTCTGACAATCAGATGCTGGATGACCCCCGGCGTATTTACACAGTCCGATCGAAGACTGATGAAGGGGTGTAGGAGTCAACTCCAACGACCCCCTGGGCTGTCATTGATACTTCCTGACCACTGTAGCGTTTGTCAAGCAGAAACCACTGCCCCGTCATGTCCGAAGAACAACGTAATATTCAAAAGGGATTTCGGTATTTGTTCCGATAGTCAAGCCGCAATTAAGTCCTCGGAAAATCACCTTCATCTCAAAAACATCCCTAAAATGTCGGCGGTCTCGTAACAAGATGGCTAAGCGTCTCAATATACACCTCATGTGGATGCCGGGACACAGTGACAGGCAATTGCAAAGCCGATGAACCTGGTACAACATCCTCTCTCACACCGGAAGGAGCTCCACCATCTATGCCGCTCGCTACAGCCGCTACACAATCAAACTTCACTATACGGCCTGCCAATATTTGATATTCCACCACTCGGTTTTTGCCTTTTGGGCTCCGAGGGTGACGCCTCCAGCGACCTGGCGCGTATGGACGTAATGCCCGTGAGTGTCTGTGAATGGCTTTTAACTACTTTTGTTGCCCAAGCTGAAGAACGTTTGTTGTTGTTATTTAGCTTCTCCAGAGGAATGCCTTTAAAGCGCTCCAGAACCCGGGATGCAGAGTGCCTCTCCTGATATCAAGGTCCTGAGGCCTTCGAGGAGGAGCCAGCTCCGCGGGCAGAGATTCCAGGTTCCGTGCAGGAACTCTCAGTGGGAGTTACCGTGCAGGCTTTTGAATTTTGTGTGCGAGGCTCCACGCGGCTTTTGACGGTCTTCTTATCTGTCACCACTTCAGGAGCCGGAGTTTTTCTGGAAGAAGATGTTCCAGCCGGTGAGAGACCACCGATCTCTTTTTTGGTTTTTGGATTTGAATTTTTGTTCATGATGGGTCCCACGAGTAGCGAAGAATTGGAAGGTCAGGCTGTGCAGAGATCCGCATTACACAGCTAATGCAGGATTAATCTGGGAATTTGCCAGGTCTCCCGGATACTCCGTTCGTGACTGAGTTGTTTTTTTCGAGTGGGCCCACGTGCCAAGCTGATCCTCGGCACGGGTCGTACGACACCTTGATCTAGCCCATCGGAGAGGACAGGGAGAGATGGAATGGTTACATCTTAGCTTCGGGTCTCCTCATAGAAAAGACTTCCTTTGAGTCATTGACCGTTACTAAGCCTTCGCACCGCGTCAAGGTGTACAACCACGCGATGGTCACCTGCCTTAAAATAAAGGAAACGTGGCCAGAACTTCATTTTAAATCACTCTGTCTGCAGACCTGTATTCAGGACCCTCATCAGTGGCGCTCCACAATTAGAACACCCGCCCGCAGGATGAGATGTTTGTTGAAGCTGCATGGATGAAGAGAGGGTAGAAACTACGCATCACCTCATCTGCTCGTGGAGTGCACTGGCTCGTCGTACGAACTCACACCGAGGGGCCTACTTTTATAACAACCTCAGGGAACGGAATGGCGTCAGTATAAGTCAGCTCTGTGAAAGGCACCAACTTACATGTTTTGGAGTAAATCCAGCCGCGTGGTACCACAATGGGAAATTGGCCTAAGTGTAACTGCTATAAACAGCCGGTCGCTCTTACCAACCCTAAAATAGTATCCAGACGAGTTGAAAGCAATAAACAACAGTGAACCGGATGCGGATGCTTCCCCATATCAATAGGCTTACTATTCTCAAGATTTTAAAAGCAGACAGTTCAAAGTTAGTGTTGATGTTCGAGCTAGCTGTCAGAATTGTTCTAAGGTTGAAACGGTTCAGTTCAGACTTCCTAGTCTCGACCGGAGATAGGATCATCGCCAGATCAGTGCGTAATAACATACTGATTGGAGGCAGGTTCCACCTCGTCATCGTCTCAAAATGGAACTCAATTCAAAAGCAAACTCCCAGCGGCACCAGATAATTCCACACTTGCACAATGTGAAACACACACACCGATTTGGAACCTCTTCCCAAGCTTGTCACTCCCAGGCCCACCGACACCGCCGTCATTTGTTCGCATTTCTTCCACGTCTTCCACGGGGTCAAATTAAGAATCGTTCAAATTAATGACTGGTTACATTGTGACCAGAAAAGTGTGTTCCCATTTAAATGGACATCTCGATCCGCCCATCATTCCGATCATTTATGACGTCTGAACACACACGCGCGTGGAGACAAAGATACGTAGGCAGAGGGTTTTCAGTCAAAACATTCCACGACGACTGCGCGGTCGCGTCGGGTGTAACCATTTCCATTGGGCTTATCGACAAAAATTCAATATATCGCCTTATCCATTAACTGTACTGCCAACAGTAGTTTGAACTGTCGGAACCCTTAACCGAACGCATTACTAAGCCAACATGAATGTCAAAGATGCATCATCATCATCGTCGTCGTCGTCGTCGCCGTTCCTAGAGATTTTGTGTTGTTACCACAAGTACACACCGAACTTAAAAAACAAAAAAAAAAAAATGGGGACCAACAAAAAAAAAAACGTGTCGGCCACAGTACAGTGCAACGGTCCATCATCAGCGGCCAGAGTCAGAGTCAACCTCCCGAGTGCAGCGGCACGGCACAGTTCGACGGCGTATCTTATCCATCCGTGGCCCTTTTATTCGGTCTCGTCTTGTCGGCAAACACCACTGCGCTCCCCTCCCATCCACCTCCTCCGTCGCTCTTTGTACGTTAATTCGAGTTCACATGAAAAATTAAATAAGAGGTGCGCACCCTCAAACAAAAGTGAAAAAGCACAAGAAGACAGTAAAAATGGTTAAACCGTTATAATGCGATTCCACACCATTCCGTCCCCGGCATGGAGTACAGCTCGATTTCGACTCTACTTCACCATCGTCGTTGTAGTCGTCGTCATCGTCGTCCGGCCCCGACCGTTATTGGGAGAGTAAGTACAGCACATAAATACACGCTTCCACACACACAGAGACACAGCCGTCGAAAGAGCGTCGAGTGTACCACGGGCGGCGGGTAGAAGGGACAGTCGCCCAAAAAAAAAAAAAACAAAAAAGTCCGCATGAGTAACAACGTGGGCTCCCAAAAACCAACACAACACACCAGCCGACCGACCGAGCAGAGAGCACCACCAGAGAGCACACCATCATCCGAGGAAGGCGGCCGTGGTAGCGGCAGAGTAGTGGCAGCTCACCCAACGGATCGTGTATTCAATTCATTTTTTTTCTTCTTTCATTTTGTGGGTAGATACTTTTGGCCTAAAGATACTTCATGGCATGGATGCCGAGATGCAAGTACAGACACAGGCGCGCACGCACACACACTGACGGAACGGCTGGCTGAACGCATTGACTGCAGTTGTGTTCTGGTTTTGTCATTGAACTTGCTCTTGATAATGGTCCAGGGAGCCGAACGAATGCAATGCCAACTGTCATGGCGCGGCATTCAACTTGGGGTGAAGCTTGAAATTTGAATCTGATACTCGTTGCTGGTTGCTTCGAAGTGTTACGTGTGGGGAAACGGTGAGCGAAGATTTTACGGTGTTGTGGTGAACGCAATTGAACGCATCTCTTGAGGGAAGTTTTTGTCGTGAGATTCGAATTTGGGAAGTTGCCTATTTTATGCGTAACAAGGTGTGGTTGGATTGACAGATTTAGCCAAGATCTGCTCGCCTGTAATGCGGTATAACCCTTGTCATATTTGCTAGTCTTGTTAGTCAAATGGTCATAGCCTCAACAAAATGAACGACGGCATAGTAAAGGCAATGAGATGTAGCAACCAAAATATTGTGACTCACTGCGGGATGCGTGCTAGGGCAAACGAACGTGGAAATCCTTCAAGCCAAGTACAACAGAGATTTCTTGGATTTCGTTAATTCAAACACGCGTTAATTCGAAACTCTCCACAAGTCGAAGTTATCACGGGTTCCCTAGAAAATCTCTTCATATTTCGAACAGAATGTATACATTTGTAAGCAAACACAAAGACAGTGATTTTCAGAAACGGCGGTAGAAGAAATGAAAGATGGTTATATAACTCAATACCTATTGAAGTCGTGAAAGAATTTAGATACCTAGGAGTGTGCCTCACACGAAACTTAAGTAGATTAGATTAGATATTATTTTATTTATCCACGTAATATTTTGGTTTTACAAAATCAAGGTCAGCATAGTTTTGCCGTCTGCCGGATTGACTATAATACTAAGACTATTACAGGTAATACATATTTATAGACTGTTAAGGTTTGATAATAGAAACTTCAAAAGTTCCCTGTTATAATATTTTCTCTGCTATTTTGCAGTATTTATACAAAATAACTGCAGAGTATAGAAAGATCTTCTCTATGTGGTATAAAATTGAGTTTCAGAAGTTCACCTCGAAGCTTAAACATTACCGAAATTTTCTGGATTCTCAGGTCTCCAAGGTTATGGTTTAGCCGACTGTATATATGTATTCCGATGCACACAAAAAATACGGGTCTTTTATAAAAAAGCCAAAAGCTTGGCGTCAGGCTTTATGAAAGGCACCCAGGCTCTTCGAAATCGTGAGGGTAGCCTTGTTACTGACCCACAGGGAATAGTGCATGTGTTTAAGCAGCACTTCCAACAAATGCTTAAGGGGCCTGACCAGGAGAGAGTGATAGGGAATCAAGAAATCCCAACTCCAGTCGATGAAGAAGTCGGCTCCCACCTAGCTTTGAAGAACTCGGAACAGCCACTAAAAGGCTGAAGAACAACAAGGCCGGTGGCGATGTTCTGGTGGGAAGCATGCACCAGATCATCTGTAGAATTTGGGAAGACGAAAGCATGCCCGACGACTGGAATATCAGCTCTATATGCCCCATCCACAAAAAAGGCGATATTACCTCTTGCAACAACTATAGAGGTATATCCCTGCTCAACGTCGCCTACAAGATCCTGTCCAGCGTACTGTGTGAACGTCTAAAGCTAAAGTTTAAACCTAAGATAAATCCTGAAGAAGACCAGTGAGTTTCAAATCGATACGCACCACCTTTCGATTCATCGCAAGGAGCTATTCGATGCGATGGCAGAATTGCCGAATTCGGGATCCCGGGAAAACTGATCCGGTTGTGTCGCACCACATACGCAACGCTCGTTCAGTTCGGCTCAAGGATTTCTGAGCCGTTTGAAACTTGCACTGGATTTCGGCACGGAGATGCGCTGTCGTGTGATTTCTTCAATCTGGTACTGGAGAAGATAGTGTGGAGGGCAGCTGTAAACACGGAAGGCGCTATCTTCTACAAGTCAGTCCAACTGATGGGGTACGCAGAGGACATCGACATCGTCGCGCGTTCTCAACGTGCCGTAGTGGAGGCCTTCACGGCGATTGAAGAACAGGCGAAACGAACTGGTCTCAAGGTCAATGAGGAGAAAACGAAACCAAAAAACGTTCCGTCACACACCACCTCGGACAAAACTTCACGACCGACAGCTGAAATTTTGAGGTAGTAAAGGAGTTTGTCTACCTCGGGGCAAACGTGAACTCCACAAACGACATCCCAGTGGAGATCCATCGTAGAATCGCCCTTGTCAACCGGTGCTACTTCGGTTTGTCAAAACAACTGGGCTCAAAACTCCTGACTCCAAGGACCAAAATCATGCTCTACAAAACTCTTATTTTGCCAATCCTGCTCTATGGAGCCGAAAGCTGGACGCTGATTCTTGGTACCTCCGAAAGAAAAGTTCTACGTCGGATATATGGTCCCGTCTGCAAGGAAGGCGAATGGAGGAGAAGACATATCCGCGAACTCTACGAGCTGTACCAGGATCGACTGCACTAGCTCGGCCACATCGAGCGCATGGAGAACAATGCTCCAGCAAAGGGGGTCTTTGAATCCGAGCCTACTGGGTTGAGAAGGAGAGGAAGATCGAATCTTCGGATACAGCTTGGTCTTGATAATTGCAAGCAGCGTGCCCAGGACTGTTAACGATAGAAGGCAGCAATTGCTCAGGCTCCGACCCTCAATGGGTCGCCGGCCTGATAAGTAAGTATATATTCCGATGCAGCGATCCTGCCGCTTTTCCAGATAAATAATTCTCTCCTGCTCATCGCCTTGTTTTATTAATTCGAGTTGTGAGCTTCCCCAGATTTGACTATCTGCGTTGAAGACTACACCACACCGTTGTCGAGCTTATTGCAGCCTTTCTTTGTACCATGCGGCTTAGCTCCGAACTGTGCCATGTTCATGCACGTGGTATATATTTAATTTGCATCTTCAGTGATTTAATATATAGTGGAGCTAAGCCTGTTTAAGTTTAAGCATTTTTTTAATAAAAAATCGCTTCAATTTGTCTACCTCCTCATAAGGCTTATACCCCCAAACTTGTGCTACATACAATGCTTCGAATATTTGAATTTACTGCTGTGCTGAATATTTATATTGGTGAAGCAGTTCCTCCATGCAACATTTATGGCGGTTCTAGATTTCGCAAGTTTGTCGTTCGGATGCTTTTTTATATTTAGATTGCTTGATAGTATAACTCCGAGATACTTAATTCCCTCACGATCTCTAAGTGCTCCATTTCTCGTTGAAGGCAAGTCTCCCTCCACCTTTCTTGGAAATCATTATTTTCGACTTCTCTAGATTAACGATCGAACTCCATAGAGCACAGTACTGGCTTAATCGATTGACCATCAATTGCAGGGATTCCGATGATCTTACTAACAGAGCTTTAATGAGAACTCCTCCAGGCAGAAAATCCACATTATCCTCAATCGATAGGGTTGGGCTTAATGGGCCTTACCGCCGATTCCGTACGAAACCAATCGGATAACTAGTCTGCCAAACCGCTGCCACGTTATCCACACACAGGTTCTGTAAAACTCTGCCAAACTTTGAGGACATTCCCATTCCGTATAATTTATAAAATATTGAGTTTCGGTTCACAGAATCGAAGGCCGCCTTGAAATCCCCAAAGAATGCGTATTTTTTTTATTTCGCCTTATGTGTGTATCTGCTATACTACTGAGAACAAAAATATGGTCAACAGTTGGAATTCCTAAAGTAGGATGTTTATTTCTATACACGTGATAAGTCGCCTCTGCAAAATACTTGCGAAGATCTTGTAGGACGCGTTTGATCAATTATCTTCTTTGCGTCACAGGTAAGGGGTTACAAACAATACGAAAGTGTAGAACAAAACAGCCGTAGATACAGCTGGTGTGTGGAATGAACGATCTCGCGCGATGATGTAGCATGCAGATGGACTTGCATATTCAAAATCTCAATAAATGGAGAGCTAAATTCTATAAGTTAATTGCTATGGTTGAGGAGATGCTTCGAGAGATGTTTACAGACGGCTCTGTTATAACCTGGGCCCAATAAACTACTTCAGAGATGAGAACAGTGTAGAGCATATCTCGATGATGGTGAGACTTTGTGCCGAGCTTCTACAATTGAATTATTTGCAACATAGAGAGGATCATCCCGGCCTATGCAGCCTGTGTAACCGGAAAGAAAGAGAAGATGTCTTTAATTTTCAAGGAAAATGCCCGGTCCTAGTAGAAACCAGGCGATCCTTCTTCAACTGCAATTATCTAACTGATAGGGCTATGATATCGTATTTAAACGCAGTGGCGGTGCAATTCAATTCAATTCAATTAATTTTTTATTTTCAATTTCAAATCAACATTGGTTATAAATTTCCGCGAAGCCTTACTGGCTTTTCTGCAGAATGTTGTGCTTCTAACATTGATAACTGAGATTAAGTAAGCTTAGTTTAATAAACATTCAATAAAAGTTTACGAAAAAATTAATAAATTTTAATAAATTAATAAATTTAATTTCAATTGATGGGATTTCGATTTAATAGAAAGTTTTTTAAGATTTTTTTTTCGAGTTTTAAAATTTCTAATTTGTCTAAGCTATTGCGGAATTGTGTTGAGAGCTTCAGGAACACTGCATTTCAACTCTCTTCTTCCATAGTTATTGTAAAACCGAGGTTCTTGAAGCATACCTTGTGCACGTCTTCTTGTATTTATCCCATGGTTAATTGGTGTGGTGAATCGTCGATCGTCTTGGTATTCTAATATGAGCGTCATTTTGAAGATGTCTTCCACTTGAAGAACATTAAACCTTTGTCGCTCAGCAAAATTTCGATGAGAAGGTACATTTATTTTTTTCAGTGCAACATCTTGCAGTTTTTGTAACTTTCTTATATGTGTGGCTGATGAATTACCCCATGCCAGTATTCCATATCTCAGTTTAGATTCCACTAGCGCAAAGTACACATTCCTTAGAACTGATGTTGGTGCATGGTACTGCAGATGGGTTAGTGCGTATAGTGCTCCCTTAATACTCGATCGTAATTGATCGATATGCTTATCCCATAAGAAATGACTGTCAATTGTTACTCCTAGATACTTGTAACTTTCTACTATATCTATAGGACAGCTAGTAGAGGTACGACAGGAGTCATTCCTACAGTATATTTGCTGTTCGGTAGCCTTGAATTGCGGGTTTCTGATGTGCTGATGTGATCATTTTTGTTTTTGAAGCGTTAATCACTAATCCGTTATCATGACACCATTTCACTGCATCATCAAAGTCCTCCTGCATAATTGATGTTGCCGTATGCAAAGATCTGTGTCGCACTACTATCGCCGTGTCGTCTGCATACGCGAATGGGATGGCCTGTTTGAATACTTTTAACAACTCGTTGGTGTATAAAATGAAGAGGAGCGGACCCAATTTTGAACCTTGAGGGACTCCATATTGCACGCGTTTCTTTTGGCTATATGTCTGGTTGATTTTGACACAGAATTGTCTGTTGTTTAAGTATTCTCTTAGCCAGTCTGCCATCAGACCTCTTATTCCAATGTTTTCAAGTGCTTCTATTAGTTTATCATGGTTCAGTGTGTCAAAAGCCTTGCTAAAATCAACGAACAGCACAAGTATATGGTAGCTTTTGTTTAGGCCTTCGTTAACACAATTGGCAAATTCTCCTAAAAGTTTACAAGTGCTTTTATTTTTCTGAAAGCCGTACTGGCTTGTATGTATGATAGAATTTTTATCTATGAAATCTTGAAGTCTCTTTGTTACTACCTCTTCAAGGCACTTTTCAATTATCGGCAATATTGATATAGGCCTGTAATTGCTGAGCTCGCTTTTGATACCTCCTTTATATATTGGCCTGACTACAGCTGTTTTCAAAGTTGCAGGAATTTTTGCTTGATTTAAGCTAAGGTTAACGAATTTGCACAGCATTGGCGTAAATATGTCCGAGTGTCTTTTAATATCAACGGCTCTTATTCCGTCGAAGCCTAGCGATGTTTTATCACTGAGTGAATGAATGATTCCCCGTATTTCCGAAAAACTTGTTTCTTGTACGAATACAGATCTGGCTAATGTTGAACTCGGATGTGTCGATGTAACAGTGTCGCATTGATGAATAATGTTTTTTATCTGAGTGCCAAAATTGTTTGCAAATGCACCAGCAAGATTATTCAGACACATTTTGCCAGAGAAGTTCTTTGTTACAGTTTCATCAAGACCAGGTTTTTTCCTTCCCAGTATTTCGTTAATAAGACTCCATGTTCTACGAGGGTCATGCCTGATTTGGCTGAACTTGGTTTTATAAAAACATGCTTTTTGAGCAATTATTTCCTTGTTGAGTTTGTTTCTAAAAGACTTATACTCCATTTCATAAGATTTGTTCAGTCGATTGTTTTTCCACCTTCTGTAAAGTTCATCCCTTTTTCTACATTTATCAATTATTTCAGTAGACATCCATGGGTTAAACTTTCTTCTGTATTTTATTTGCTTGATAGATGTCGCTCGATCATATATATATGTCATTTTATCGAGAAGTTTCTGATAAAGTGAACCAGCATCACTTTCATTCACGACTTCCTCCCAATTTGTTTCTGCAATTAATTCGTTAACCTTTGCGTTAGATATATAGGACAAGCTGACTGTACTTTATTTAACAGCAGATTTTTTCATTGGTGGGAAGTATATTATTGGGTAATGATCTGTGATACAACTTTCAATTACAGCTGAATTGATTTGGTTTTGCATAGCGTTCGTTAAGATGTGGTCAATCGTTGTTTTTGATCCTGTGTTTGGATCTACTCTGGTATACTCCGTTATCACATTAGTCAACCCAAGTGACGCCAACATCTCCAGATATTCTTTCACGCCATACAATTCCAGATCATTCACATTGATATTCATATCACCCATTACCATAATCTCGTCCCTTTTTCGCAGTTGTCCAACGTTGTTTCCGAATTCTTCAATAAACGCTTTTCGGCTGTAACCTGGTGGTCTGTATATCCCTATTACATACTTGTACTTGTTGTCTTCTTTAATTTGGATTAGGATATTTTCATATGACACACTGTCAGATGTTAATCGTACATATGGTAAGTCTTTACGTATTAACATTAGAATTCCACCTCCTCTACGTTTATCTCGATTCTGAAACTCCGCTTGGAAACCATCTATACTGTAAAGTCCTTTTTCATCTTCATCTATATTAGTCTCAACTAGTATTATTATTTTTAACATATTGATGAAGTAGCTAACGTTAATGCAAAAATCATTCCAATTCTTTCGTAATGATCTTATATTAAAACTAAGGCAGCAACATTTATTTTCATTTAATTTGTTTGTTTTGGTGCCGCTAAAACCACTAATTACCCTACAATTTAAATCAACTAGTACTTCATTCGAATCCATTTTGGTATAAAGAGTTTTGATTTTCTTTTTGCTTACGCACAATGCAGTTATTGAGTGCGAGAAATTTTGCTAAATCACTTTATATGGACTGCCGTACTGTCATACATCGTCATGTCTAGTTTTGACATTCTCGCAAAACTCGACAGGTTGTGCAGGTCGACGATGGTTTCCATCAAGGTCCGAAACGAACGCACCGAGACCTACAATGTGAAAAAAACAAAGACTTAGACAAGGCTAAGCGCTGTTCAACATAAGTCTCATCCAAAAGTCGGTGCAGCTGCTGGCATACGCGCACCACATTGACGTGATTGACCGAGCACACCGAATCAGAGGCGGCAAACATAAGTTTAACGGTGACTGAGGGAAAAAAGAATGAAAACGATATTCAAGGAAGCACACTCAATGATCACATGACTCGACCACAACGTCACCCTAAGCAAATATACGTTTAATGTCGTCAAGAATTAATAGAAGAAGAAGAACTCTAACTCTTGCCAATCGCTGTTTCTGTGGGACCTAGAGGCAATGTGTTAGTAGAGACCTCTCGATTTGGACTAAGCTGGTTTTACATAACACCTCAGATGGCGTCTACAGATCCAACCCTTAAGTTGACGAGGCCGTGTGGAGCGCATGGACAACACAGCTCAGCCCTAAGAGTCTTCGAGTCCGCAACAGAGAAACAACGCATTTGGCGGTAGCTAATTAAAGATCGTGCCAGCTGTGGAGCCTTTTTGCTTGAAACCCAGGTCCTGGGTTGGACTGGATCCCCTCCAGAAGAAGAAGAAACAACTTAAGTTCTCCTCAGCAATCGGACGAATGCACAGAAATGACACGCTGTGACCGTAATGACACCTTCTTTCACTTTCGTTGGGTTCGTTCATTTTCGTTAGATTCGTTCATTTTCGTTGGGTTCGTTCACTTTTGTTTACTTAAGTAGGAGCGAAATTATGCATCAACAGTTAGTGTTACAATCAGTTGAAAGTTCAATCATGGCATTTTGAAAATTGACGATACTTGACGATGTAAGCTTAAATCTAGTTCATTACAGTTGGTTTTTATTTTTTTATTTTTTTTTTTAATTAATTTTTGTTTTAGTTTTAATTCATTTACTTACGTGCTAGACAAAAATACTTAAAACTAGCTTAACTATCTTAACAATTGTTCTTACATCTAACCTACTGACCCTATTGGCTTAAATTACAGTTGGTCCTATAGAAGTATCAAGTGCACCGATCATGCTTTCGTCTACATCTTTGATCAAAGATTTGTACCACCTTTCGATGAGATATGTCATCAAATCAGCAGTGGAGCTGTTGCTGCAGAAACCATATTGCGGGGCTTTAAGATGCTGCCGGGCTTAAGGACGCTTCATAAGCTGATGATTTATCCATGACCTTAGAAAGAAGAGGTGTTAGTTATGATACGAGGAGGGTGCCGAAGATTTGTCGGGCTGCACGGATGCTTTTTTTCATCTACCTAAAAAGTGGAGTAGATATGGTTTGCCATTGAAGAAGATGTACTCTACTTGAAGTACTTAACGCCCAAGTCTACGTCGAACAACAAGTAAGCTGGCTTCCGAACAATCGTCCCATTCGCGGTCTGCAACAATCGCTGTAGTAAATGTCGCCATTCATCACCAGCCCGGCCCGTCTAATAGCGCCTCCTGGATTCCGGATTCCGCCTTGTTGACTTCTAGAACCTCTGCAAACTCATCATCTGCACGTGGTCTTTTAAGGGATCTTACATTCCACGTGCAGAACCGAAAGTGGTTGTCCGTGGTCGTCAGCAATAGAATCATCTGTATCCGAGTCTTGATGTCGCTTCATAACTAGAATACGGTGGGTCTGATACCCCGACGCCTGGAGGAACAGTTTCTCATCTAAACCACAAGACAGAGACCGCTGCACACATTAGTTCACCGCTAAGCGATTACTGTAGAGACTACGCATTGGGCGCCACAAGGAGGTTGTATGTCAACTTGGCCCATGCATTTACAACCATTTCAGCATGCTCAACTTGCCCTGGATGCACAGGCCTTCCCTTTAACTTCAATCTTTCGTCAAATTTTTCAGTCCGCCTGTCCTACCTTCTAACAGATTGACTAAAGCCCGATTCACTGATGAGTGTCTGTGAAAATGTCGCCGAGTGTACTCTCCAGCATTCCGAATCGTTTCGTTTAGTCGGCTCCCAGTTGCCGCGACAATGCACAGAGACAGGATCTCCGTGCTCGCATCTGTGCGATGCATTGCAGGCGAACATAACCGATGTATCCGCTGCGAGACTCTCTTCAATGAATTGCAATGCAGTCCGCATGCATGCCACTCGTCGTAGTCTGCTTTCGTTGAAGTTGCCTAGTTTTTAGATCAGCCATTCATCTATGTACGAGTACCTCTCGTTCGCTCGGTGCGCCTGTGTGTATCACAACATCACGTTTGCTGCTGGCAAGATGCTGCCATTGCAGCGCAACAGCCGTGATCATGACGATGACGATGACGATGGCTTCGCATGCTACGACACTATTCACCGACGTGGGTAGCAGCCGACGCTGTAGCAGCATCAGCTTCAGCCTCAGCTCCGCCGTACCTAGATCCGGTTCTGGTTGACCTACTTCCGGTTTTTATTTACACAAATTATGAATAGCACGCACACTCGCACGCCACAGAGACACATGCACGCTAGATGCAAAAAAAAGCAAATATTTTGCACGCATTCTCGCGGAGACAGCAGCAGCGGCACCGGCAACCCCCTGGCCGCACATAGCGTTCGTTGCAGTCCCACGTACCCCACCGAATTGATTCGACTGGAAAACCAGACCAACACGCCACCACTACCTACACCACCGTTGACAAAGGATTCAATTGTCGTCAACCGTCTGTGATGTTGCAGCAAACTGGCCACCGTCACCAATTGCATTCTCCGCCTACCTGTGACGTATTCACGAATGCCGAAAGCAACGGCAACAACAACCGAAAACAACCGAAAACAGCCGAACACACCGATGTTTTGGCAACCTGTCGTGCTGTGCCAGTGACAACTAACGCAGCGGGACGCTCACATTGTTGCCAGAAATTAAGACAAATCGCCACAGTCGAACAGGATTGTGACACAGGCGTTCGTGCAGCTTCCGTGAAGAATCAATCCGCAGTTACGTTGCGCCGCATTCTCTCGCCCAGTACCGGGGATCGCAACAGGTACTCGCCACTCGGGCGCTCATTGTTTGGCGTGCATTTAATTTACGACCGGACAAGTGTTGCGGATATTTGGATGAATATTTGCAAAACACTCGGCAGATTGGCCGACCTGCACCGGCACACACCGACTGAGATAATTCCAAGTGGTGGGTCTGGTGATTCTGGTAAATGACCCGAATTTGACGGTTTCATGGTACCACCCCGGGACTACTGTGTTCGCAGTGAACGATCCTGCAATTAACAGAAGCGCCTTGCGGCAGAGAACGCCGCACTATAAATGCCTCCTCTTCGACGCATCGTCGTCGTCGTCTTCGTCATGCAATTAGGTTACCGGCGAGGACTCGTTTCTTATTTTTAAGTTTTCGCGATTCATCAGGTTGCCTCCGTGGTGGCCGCACATTCGGTCGGCGAAACTGGAAATTATTGATCAATTGAGAAGTCGTTACGGCCAAACTGGACGAGATGGCGGACCCGAGGAACTCGAGTGTAAGTGTGTTTAAATTGGTTTGCAATTCGTTTTCGATTTGCTGGTGAACACTGTTCGATTGATGTTTGAGTGCGTGCTGCGATTGGTGACGACGAGGGCAGCCGTGGAGTCTGTTAAGAGACATTTCATGTTTGTTTTGCGGTCGGTGGTACAAAATCTGTCGTCGGAACTCTTGCAAGAATCCTACTTATTTTGACTTTGGTCGATGAACGTCAAGCATTCGTTGGATGGGGAGAAAAATGTCAACTTTTGAATGCGGGAGCACATTGCGTTACACCGTTTTCACTTATCAAAACAACATTGGCCGCGGAAATCACCCCTGCGGCGTACCATTTGCATTCTTAAGAAATCCGACGACAATGCTTCCTTAGGGAGGATAATGCTTCTGTGTAGAGATGCTGCTGATAGTTACTTGTGATCGTCTCAACAAGACATCTTAAGCACTGTCGAAAGCCTATGAAATTCTTCTTAAAGTCGTTGGCCAGCCGATGGATCGTCATCACAATTGTATGTAAGCGCGTTACATCCTACGAGTAAAATTCAAGCTCAAGAGGCAGTGATCAAAGCGCACGGCTGTCCTGCGAGCAGAGTAACACTTGGAGTCTTGCTGCATGTAGTCGCTCAAGTGAAACATTCCCACGTTAGTGTTTTGCCACACTTTTGAATGTTCACCTGGAATACGATGAAGTCCTCTCACGTAGAACCTGCCAAGGCTCTATTATTACAGCGTCCATATCATCTCGTACATCTTTTGAGAAGTTCGGCAACAACTGTAGCAGCGATCTGTTTAACAATGACCTCTCCAGCCTCCATGCATCGAAGAATGCCTTGTGAATCAGCAAATTAGGAGCCTGCAGCTCTAGTCTAAAATATGGCACTTTGAGAGCTGTCATTCTTCCTCCCAGATATTGAAAAACCCTTCAATTGATACCACAAGAATGTATTTAATCTCAGCTTTATGGTTTACAATCACCTGAGTGAAAAATGGAGAAGAGTGGCCGTAGTAACCGTCAGCATCGCCAGTCCGGGCTTCTTGCAGCAAGTAAAGGGTGTTTTTAACTTTGAAGTGGAATAAAACAAAGATGATTTCATTAAATTGACACGAAATTTACTTTATTCGAAAGACAATCTTCTGGCACCCACGGCTGGCTCCGACCTAATCTGGAGGTCCAATTTCCGATGACTATTTCCAACATTTGTAGTTGCTTATTGGCAATAACGCGGCGAATGTTGTCCTCCAAGTGGTCAATAGTTTCGGGCTTATCGGCGTAGACTGGCGACTTCACATATCTCCCACAGAAAATAGTCAAGCGGCGTTACATCGCACGATCTTGGCGACCAATTCACGGGTCCGTAACGTGAAACTACTCGGTTTC
This sequence comes from Eristalis pertinax, assembly GCA_907269125.1. NCBI lineage: Eukaryota > Metazoa > Arthropoda > Insecta > Diptera > Syrphidae > Eristalis > Eristalis pertinax. The sequence goes on along the minus strand of OU026145.1, from coordinate 105,869,983 downwards.
CAAACGTTTTCTTCAATAAATCAATTGTGGCACGAGCTGTGTGACAGTGTTGCGCCGTCTTGTTGAAACCACAGCTCCTACACATCATGGTTGTTCAATTGATGAACGAAAAAGTGTGTAATCATGCAGTTACTATTGACCGCTGTGACATTCTGGCCAGGATCGTTTTTAAAGAAGTACGAAACAATTATTCCACCAACCCATAAAGCACACCAAACAGTCAGTTTTTGTGGATGTGACGGTGTCTCAACATACGCTTGAGGAATGATCATCACTCCCACTCCTACTACAGCAGTTTTGTTTATTGACATATCCATTCAACCAAAAGTGAGCTTCATCGCTAAATAAAATTCGCTTTAAAAAAATTGGATCTTACTTTGGGCCCATTCATCTTGATAAGCCAACCAACAAATGCCAAACCCAACTTGCAATAAATCACTTGTCAACTGACAAAATGGCCAAATAGTTAAAATAGTGTTGCCAACTTTAAGTTCTATACCTCTAAAAAAAAATGCTCTTTACTTCCACTTATCCCGACCGCGGGCCGGTATCCACTTTTGCATCCCTTCGAGGTGACGAGGTACACGCCATTCTTCCATCGTAAGCGTGGTTTGCGACGCCGAGCTGGATCATCTTCGCTCAAACGAGCTTGGTGCCCACTTCACCGTAGTCTACAGAGCCTTAGTTTGTTGCATTAAATCTGCTTCGAGGTAGAATTCAAACAACTCATGATTGTATCGTCTCCGGAATTGTCCCTCCTCACATATGGAGCCTCTCGAACGCAGCTAAGAGGTCAGAGTGCCTTTGGCTAAACACCAAGTCTCGGATCCATATATTGGTACTGGCAAGACTAGAGTCTTGTATAGCAGCATTTTCGAACTCATGGCGAGGTTTCTGGAACCAAATAGCCTCGCAAGACTATTCAGGGCGGGCCAAGTACAAGTTTGTTTTTAAAAATGCAATTCGATGAACAGAATTACTCACGGATGGCTTGGATGATATTGGCCTTAAGTGCTTGAATCGTTTCCGGATTATTGGCATAAAATCGGTCCTTCACGGTTTTCCACAAAAAAAAGTCCATAGCTGTTCCCAGGCGGCCAATTGACATCGCCAAGACGGCTGATAACACGATTTGGGAATTTGGAGCGCAAAAGATCGATTGTGACATGGGCTGTGTGGCATGGTGAGCCATCCTGCATGAACTAGAGGTTGTCCAAAGCTGTGTCTTCAATTGCTGGCTCTGTAACGCCCGCCGAAACGTTTTCCCCAGCCTCATTTTCGAAGAAGAATGGTCCAATGATGCACAGTCCACAGTCCACACCAAACTGTCACTCTCTGTGTATGCATTGGCTTCTCGACAAACACGCCCAAGACAGGGCCTGCTTAGTCACTTCCGGCTAGGATTTGCCGGCCTGTCGATGTTCTTTCTCCACGGTCCACCTCCAACTGGTCGACTCCCGAACCCTTGCGATGTCCGTACTTTACGTACGGGGGGCCTATCCAGCTCCACTTCCGATGTTGTATCTCTGCTGCCATGGATTTCTGCGAGGCTCTACGCAGCAGCTTTTCGTTTGTTATCCGGCCAGAAGACTTTCAGGATTCGCCTCAAGCATTTTTTGACGAAGACCTGAAGCTGCCGAGCAATAATATTGTTTGTCTTCCAAGTCTCGCATACGAACACCAGTACGGATTTCAAGTTCGAATTGAATATTCGAAGCTTGCGTGAGGTGGAAAGGTGGGTGGATCTCCAGACGCTGCCATGAGAGAAGTAAGTGTGGTAGTCTGTATTTATTCGTGACACTACGTCAATTTCTGCTCACGGCTTGCTTGGATTATATTTGCATTAAATGCTTGAATAGTTTGCGGATTGTTGGCGTAAAATCAGTCCTCCGCACAGAAAAAGTCCAAAGGGTCGGAGGCCTACAGTTGACATCGCCAAGACGGCTGAACACGATTTTTTGGTGCGCAAAATATCGATTCTGGCACGGGCTGTGTCTTCAACTTCAAACGTTGTTCCCAGCTTTCTCCAATGATGCTACCCCCACTCCACAATCCGCAACAAACTGTTACTTTCTGTAGATGCATTGGCTTCTCGACAATAACGTGCGAGTTTTCCGAGCCTCAGATGTAGCAATTTTGTTTGCTAACGTAGCCGCCGAAATGAAAATGCGTCTCCTCAGGAAAGTCAAATTTTCGGCCAAAATCGTTGTCCAATTCAAGGTGCTCTAAGGCCCAAACTGCGAAGCAGATGGTCGCGCTCCTTCAATTGCTGAGTCAATTGGTCCTTGTAAGCGAATAATCCGAGATTTTTCTGCAGAATTCTCCTGAGGCTAGTGCGTGTCGCGTGAAATGTTAAGATCGATGGCGAGTTGATGTCGTGAATTGAGTCTCTCTCTCTCAGCCTCTCGCAGCCACATTCTCATTTGTACGACGACGGAGACCATGAGTGTTATCCCTGAGCATACCAGTCTCACAAGCTTCGGTACAGCAGTCGCGGTGGGTGCTTCATTATGGCCAAAATTTCTTCTGTATAATAAGTTTTCAATATTTCCCAACGTTGTTCAAGCGCAAAGCGACTCATTTCGTTCCGCGGAGGTGTGAAACTGACATTCTGTCAAGATTTCGATGTCGGGAAACAGCTGTCAGTGTCAAAATAACCTATGATTTAAAATAAACCACTAGATTACCCACCCTTTATTAGGTTCTGCAGGATTCAAGCAGCCGCCCGCGTACAGTAAAGTTAAAATTGCGCAAAAATTAAGGAGGTTTCAATCTCAATGGGTGTCTCTAAAAAGTTAAGTTTTCACATAACTTTATCAAGTCGTTTTTGTTTTTACACCTATACTGTGTTGTACGTATGTAAGAACACAAACCCAAACTGCATTTACCGTTATGAATTTCTTTCAAATACCGTAGTATGTACATTACACATGTCGTCTCACGGTTCCTAGTATCAGACAACAGTTGAATTTGTATTGTCTTGCTTCATTGCGTGTTTGGGCAATGTCTGCAGTCTGACACTTTAAGAAAATTAGAAAAAGGCATTTTTTTTTTAATTGTAGTTTTGTTTTATTTACACAAAAATACTTAAAACTAGCTTAACTATCTTAACAATAACATATTGTAATTAATCCTAACCTACTGACCGCCTTCGGGTACTCTAAGCTAATCTAATCTAAAAATATTTTTGTGCCTTTCGGCTTACACTTTTTTTGTTTAGTCTTTTCAGACAATGTTTTTTTTAAATTTTGAAATACCAAGAAAACTATGAAAAACTTGGTTTAACCTAACTAAAAAAAAAAATTAATTTAATAACTAACTTAACCTACACTAAACTAACTTAACCTAACATGAACCTTAAACTAACTTAATTATGTCCGCAACAGACAGACGCGTGCACCAGGGCGTATATGTCATGTATATGCATAACATATAAAGTATATGCGCCGTGATGCACCCCTTTTTTTTTTTTTTCTCTTAAACTAACCTTAAAACTAAGTAAGTTGGCCACCAAGGTCCACTATCTCATCGTTAGCTAGCTGCAGCTGAGACATGTTCTGGTGCAACCACCAGTAAAAGTGCCGTTCCTTGGCACACTCTCTCCTGTCGCGAACAGAGATCGCTCCACTGAACCGGAGGAGATCCTCGTGGCTGCGAGCGACATCCCGTTCGTATAGCAGTCGCCTGTCCACTGTTCGGCGTACGACATGAAAGATAATAGGACATCCTTCCTCATCCTGAATTAGGCCAATGGTGTCGAGATAGAGGAATGCTTCAGGAGGAATAAAGCCGTTGAGGCGCACTCTTTCATGATACAATGTATTGGGGTAGTAAGCCCCAAAGATCAGACTGTTGGAAGAAGTCATAGCTCGTGCAACGTGCCTTCTGATCAGCTTAATAATAAAATTATCTATCCTGTTCAAGTTTGCCTCGTTGTACAGGACCTCGTTAGGATAGTACTTCTTGTACTCGGACTCGGGTGTACGATACAACCGGAGACATCTCCGGAGACACTGTCTCTCGAACAACCTCATCTTTTCCATCTGGGAAGGAGTCACGTTGAACCACAGTGGACAACCGTACGCCATAATTGGCCGTACTAGGGCCATGTAGCAGATTACCTTCACCCTGGTATCAAGTTGGCTGCTGAAAAACAACCTCCTTGCCGCAGCAAAGGCTTTTCTGGCTTTCGTCAGAGCAATATCTATATGTATAGAAAAAGGCATTTTGGCTAATCGATTGCCCATGGATTTTTCTTGTTTCTGTAGCTGCCATTCCAAAAATTAAAAAAGAAAAACAAAACAAAACAAAAACATTCGTGCTGTAGCGTCGAGCACATGCGAAGACATGAAGAAGAATGCTTTACATAAGCCGGAAAACGTGAATATGGAGAAGATGATATGATTCTTAGATCAACGCGAAAGAAACTGTACAATGAGTAGTTCTATTTTGAAAGCCAAGGAAGGACCTTTTTGCACAAAAAATGGATGATTCAATGGCATTTTTTAAGTCTTAGCTGGATTGTCAATTTCAAGCGATATGGAATACGCCATCTTAAGGTGTTTGGTGAAATGTTATCTAGCAACATATAAACAGTCACCCAATTTAATCATGCTTTGCGGGCAAAATTGCATGACGTACAAAATTACAAACGAACAACTGTACAACGTTGATGAATCTGGCCTCTGTTGCTGGTGTCTTTCTGATAAAACCTACGTTACTTCTTACATACATACACATTTGTAAATATTTTTAAAATTGGATCAGTGACTTTGAAAAGTAAAGAATTCGCAAGATACTGCTTAAATTTTTCGAGTCTCTACTTACTTCCTTTTTGCCGGCCGCACATTTATTCTTCCATTTTATTATCGGCGGTTACTACGGACCCAAGGTAGTTAAGGGATTGGCACTACTACAGATTGGTGCTCCTCTACATTGACTGTTATATTTCTTTTATGTTTCTCGCAGACGAAGCCACCAGGTATTGTACGTAGACTTTCCCTCATCTATGTGCAGCCCCAGGTTTTTTGCCGCTGATTGTGTATCGCTTGGTCGCTTGGTCGATTCGTCGGAAGATGTCGATGTCGTCTGCGTAAGCCAGTAACTAAGTGGACTTGATTGACGATTGTCCCTCTTATAGATGTATCAGAGTCTCGGATTGCCTTCTTCAATGCCATGTTGCAGAGGAGATAGGCCAGCCCCTCCCTTTGTCGTAGTCCATTTAAGATACAGTACATTGTCTTGTTAATTTGAATGCCTAACTCACTCATGGCTTTATATAGTTCTACCCTGGCTATGGTATGCTAGGCGGCTTTAAACCCTATAAACAGGTGGTACGATGGCATGTTAAATTCTAGGCATTTTTCCAATGGCCTGACTAAGAGTGAAGATCCAATTAGTTGTTCCATTTGCCTAGTCTGATACCACATTGATATTTGCCGATTATGGTTTCTGCGTGTGGGGCTATCCGATCTTGTAGGACAGAGGAGAATATCGGGCGTAGTCATACACGCTTTAAAATTTGACAGATCACTTAGATTTCCAGTTTCTGTCAACAACTTACACCGCAGGCAACTACCAGTCGATGATCCAATGGCCAAGTTTCTCCTTCTCAACTTCGAGCCATGCGTCACTTGTATGACATGTAGCGTCGTCTTGTTCGAACCACACCTCGTATATGTCTACGTTGTCGGGCTCTGGCCACAGCAAATCGGTTAACATCGCTCTGTACTCGATACCATTGATGGTGACTGTGTCTCCCTCCCTCATTTTGACAGAAAAAAGGTTCTATGATGCCGTTAATCATTGTGGATACATTAATGTTTGGGCGAGCACTTGTAGATTTGGTCCCAAATTAGTTTGATGACATTGTCGCTGAGTCAGAAATGGTAGAAGACAATTGTTTATCCAAACTCCGAATCGTGGCCCAACATTTTAAGCAGCCAATTGGCGAATTTAGAGCTCAGCGTCAATTATTGCGTGAACATAATCTTATACGGATGTAGGACCAAATCAAACCGCAAAGTAAGCCGAGTTGAGTTTCTGGCGATGCCCAATTCATCTGATCGACCCCGATACTTAGATACTGGACGCTACAGCGGCTATATTTTGTTCATTCCGCGGCAAATTCGACTGGTTGGTGGCTTTGGTCTGGTTGGTGACGTAAGGTCCAAAAGAGTGTACTCAGGCTTAACATATTCCACGCGCGACGAAATCCCTGATATCATGACGACGATCGACCTTACGACCTTCACGAAAACATATTCCGTTGCGTATTTTCAACTGAGCAGAAATGTCGATAACATTGTTTAGTAATCTCCTTTAGAACCACTTATCTCATTTCATCTTCAGTGGCCAGCATGATCCACTAAACGGCAAAGCAATCACAAGAGATCTTCGGATCACTCGATCCTTCGACATCGACTCTAAATCATGGGGAGTTATGCACCAGCGAAACCAGGCTAGTCATTTGCCTTGGTTCAGCAAGCTTGTGCTGGGTCTACCAAGCGGTCGTCTACCCGATGGAGTCGGGTAGATCAGGGTAGATTCTGTGTCAAAATCAACCAGACATATAGCCAAAAGAAACGCGTGCAATATGGAGTCCCTCAAGGTTCAAAATTGGGTCCGCTCCTCTTCATTTTATACACCAACGAGTTGTTAAAAGTATTCAAACAGGCCATCCCATTCGCGTATGCAGACGACACGGCGATAGTAGTGCGACACAGATCTTTGCATACGGCAACATCAATTATGCAGGAGGAGTTTGATGATGCAGTGAAATGGTGTCATGATAACGGATTAGTGATTAACGCTTCAAAAACAAAAATGATCACATCAGCACATCAGAAACCCGCAATTCAAGGCTACCGAACAGCAAATATACTGTAGGAATGACTCCTGTCGTACCTCTACTAGCTGTCCTATAGATATAGTAGAAAGTTACAAGTATCTAGGAGTAACAATTGACAGTCATTTCTTATGGGATAAGCATATCGATCAATTACGATCGAGTATTAGGGGAGCACTATACGCACTAACCCATCTGCAGTACTATGCACCAACATCAGTTCTAAGGAATGTGTACTTTGCGCTAGTGGAATCTAAACTGAGATATGGAATACTGGCATGGGGTAATTCATCAGCCACACATATAAGAAAGTTACAAAAACTGCAAGATGTTGCACTGAAAAAAATAAATGTACCTTCTCATCGAAATTTTGCTGAGCGACAAAGGTTTAATGTTCTTCAAGTGGAAGACATCTTCAAAATGACGCTCATATTAGAATACCAAGACGATCGACGATTCACCACACCAATTAACCATGGGATAAATACAAGAAGACGTGCACAAGGTATGCTCCAAGAACCTCGGTTTTACAATAACTATGGAAGAAGAGAGTTGAAATGCAGTGTTCCTGAAGCTCTCAACACAATTCCGCAAGAGCTTAGACAAATTAGAAATTTTAAAACTCGAAAAAAAAGCTTAAAAGACTTTCTATTAAATCGAAATTCCATCAATTGAAATTAAATTTATTAATTTATTAAAATTTATTAATTTTTTCGTAAACTTTTATTGAATGTTTATTAAACTAAGCTTACTTAATCTCAGTTATCAATGTTAGAAGCACAACATTCTGCAGAAAAGCCAGTAAGGCTTCGCGGAAATTTGTAACCAATGTTGATTTGAAATTGAAAATAAAAAATTAATTGAATTGAAAAATTAATTGAATTGGATATCGTGATGATGATGGGGACATACATGCATCGTGACCAAACCATCGAAGCATACCCATTTTCATTCAATGAAGCTGCTGCTCAACATTGAGTTCCTCTGGAGTGTTTCCCACTCTTTCACGGCAACATATATACAACATATCTACAATCCAGGTGACAAGACGTACCCTTGGCGAAGTCCAACGACCGCCGCTTTAGAACCTAGCCTAACCTGAACTAGATTCTCAGTACGGAAGGTATTTATGACACACACACATCCTGGCCGTTAAAGATGTAGACTTTGAACGGCTGGTATTCTCATTGACTGTCAGGCAGCCATGAAAGCAATATTTTTTATCGTGTGGTGAAACAAAATCAAGCTCCAGAGAAATCAAGAAAAAAATCAAATCAAATTTTCATTGATCACTTTCTATCGACGGTTACATTCGTGGAGGCATCGTGAGCCAGGTGGTGATGCCCAAGACTGTGAACCTTAAGCCATTGGCAGAGACAGAAAGGGAGCCCATCTTACCGCACTTCATAAATTCATTAATCAGATGGGAGACTGCTGTTCCTTCAGCTCATCATCATCTAAAAAATGGTGCTTACTTTCTCAAAAAACATGCTCTGCCAACTGGAGATGATCAGGGCGTGCAGAGGTAAATTCACTCCCGTATTCCAGTTCTTGTCCTACGGAGGAGGACATCTCCGAAGAAGAGAATTATCCTTTCGTACGCCTGCCTTAACAAAACGGAGAAGTACTTTTTGTAGTAGGGTGGCGAGTTCAGGGACGGCTGGCGAGCTCCACAGAAATCAGCTCACATATCTTTCATTAAGCGCTTCCTATCTTGAAATAAAACAAAGTGTGTGTTAGATGTCATCGACATTTCTTATTCGTTTGAAAGGCCTATTGATGCCATTATGTGTGGAATATAACATCGTTCAAATATTCCGCGCGGCTTCTCTGTGTGGTGCGCATCCAATTTTCCGTGAATCTGGCGCATAAATCAGGCGGAATTTGACCGCGATGGCATGGATTATTTTGACTTCGAGAGCTGCTACGGTTTATGGCTTGTTCGCATAGACCTGCGACTTCAGAAAACCCCATAAGAAAAAGTCGACCTGTGACCAGTTAATTTTGCCTCCACGTGAGATGACCATGCTCTCGAATAGCTCGTGCAGAATTTCCAATGTGGCCTGAACTGTATTGAAGTTGATAATCATTGAACTATAGCGCTCCCCATTGACGGGGTGATGGCATTTCCAACATCGATGACGCACAAAATCTACACCAAACAGTGAATTTTTCTGGATGCATTGGATGCTCTTGGATCTCATGTTTATCGTCCAAAATTCGACAATTTTCTTTGTTGACGTACCCATTCATCCAAAAACTGGTCTCATCTTATGGCGACCGTAGAATGGAGAAGCGCGAATAACGTTGCCCGAACAGAACACCCATTTTGATAAAACAATCTTATCATTTGCACGTGTTCACACGCAGACAGTTAAGATAGGAAAGTTCAGAAAAGAGTTTTCCACCAAAACAAAACCCATTCACAGAGCTAAGCTAACTGGCATAGTTAGTTTATGCTAACCTATCTTATAACTACCTAGGTCAACCTTAACGAGATATAATGCCATTAATGTGTCGCGTCGTCTCATCAAGAACCCGAGGGTTTATGTCGTTAGTACATGTCCATCTGTCATTGCATTTACACGATCATTTAACATGATCTATGAAAACTTTGGAATTCAAGGGTGCCGTCGTGGCGTGACGGTCTCTTCCTCAACACTGAAGAGCTGGTCCGCTTAGCTTAAGCAACAGGGCCTTACCTCCGATGATCAATTTGAAGAAGGCCGATGACGAAATCCCGTTTTAGATGCTCTATGTCTATCTCTGGCATCGGGGACGCTATACTCGTGGTGGACATGCGCCGTTTTGTACACCAAATTGGTTAAGAGCTTAGATACGTACGCATTCCCTTTTGCGTTGTAACATAGGCTCGAGGATTTGGTATTCACTACATTTTGCAGCTCTGCTTCTACTCTTTGCCATATAGACGAACTAGCAAAGTTTTGCCTTTCATTTTCTTAAATCTCGCGCATTTGTCTGAGGAGACTTCTGTCAACTAATTCATCCATTCTGTGTCGAATATCGTGTCCTAATCGTCAATTAACACATTTCTGTTTGAAGAATGACACTTCAATCGTCCAGTGGACTCCTCTCTCGTTGCGAAGGTTAGACGTCACGCCCCCCCGGTGACTAACACTTCCAGTCTTACTGACGCCGTACCCTGACGCCAAACTGATGTCCCGACAATTGCCTCCGTGTCACATTTGCGGAAACTCTTATGAGACGTGCAAAATGGTTTCAAGATGTGGTTCCTAGCGAATCTCAGCATCCACACGACCTTCACGCAATATTTGCTATGTAATACCCTCGACCTCCAGATGGGTGCTATTGTTCGCTTGTCCTTGAAGCCCGCAGTCCTTTTTGTCCGTAAAAAATTCGCACACACATCCCGAGTCGTTAGTGTGCGCCATTGTGTTGCGTAATGAAAAGACACACGTGCGAGCACAACGGGTGGCGGCGTGAACATCAGCCTTATCCTCCACGTATGACTGCCAAAATTCAAATGTGATTAGATCCCATTAATTGCCCGATCCTGTTAGGATCTCACCAGCCCACGGGGACCAATTCCCAAAGTCTTCCTCATGACCGAACGCTGTCTGCTCAGCGCTCAGACTCAAGGTGTCGCGTTGGAAAACCTTCCAGGAACGAGCCCAATCACTCTGGGTTCGCTGATTTATGGCGTTCTTCCTCGGCACTGCATTGTCTTGGCTGAGGATTTTATTGAGCACATCCAGTAACTCATTACGGCGGGATGTTTACTGTCATTTGGGCGGGTACGTGTTTGAGTTTTGCGTTGGCGGCCGGTACGTTACCTGTCCGCGGCGGAGGTAGATATGCTGTTATGCAATTATCCTGGAAAAGGGTTCCTCTCGTCATTTGATTTGTTGTAGGTCCTAATTGCGCGCAGTAAACTTAAATGTTTACACTAAATCACGTGCAGAAAAAACAAAAGGAGTGATGACCTTCGAAGTGACGGTCGCTTGACAGTCAAAGGCGTTCGACACCACAGAAGAAGCAAACGTTTCCGAGTTTCAGAAGGCGGCAGGAATTTAATTGGATTTCATTCAGCATTTAATGTGTTTTGCTGATAGGCTGGAATGAGAACCACTGTCATCCCTGCTAACCAAGTGATCATGGTTGTAGCTGAAGCATGCAGCGAAAAGGGGTAGTTCTTAGTTATCTTAGATTCGTCATCCAGGTCAGGTCATTTGAATACTGTCCAGTAAAGTGTTGCTAAAATAATGAAAATATAACTCTCGATAAAAAGAACACGCTTTCATTTTGAATGGATCACAAAGGGCACTGCAAGTGGCAAGTAGATCGTATCCTGGGAGCGGACAGAATTGGAGACACAACCGCGAACATCGATTACATTAGTGAGGGCATCGTGACCCAGGTGATGATGCTGAAGATTGTGAACTCTAAGCCATTGGTAGATGCAGAAAGGGAGTCCGATTTCGTCATTTCAGACTTTGCTAAGTTCGACCGTCCCAGCACATTGCAGATAGCATTTGCCGCACTTCACAAATTCATTAAACATATTCATTAAGAGACTGCCGGAAGTTCCTTCAGCTGGTTATATCCTTCAATCCGGACATCATCGAAGAATTGATGCTTACTCCACCAAAAAACGTGCGCTGGCGACTGCTGCCACGTAGGCGCGGCCACCGACGTAATCGTGGCTCAAAAGGTGCTCAGGGCGTGCAGCGGCAAACTCACTCCCGTATTCCAGTTCTTTTGCTACGACTCTATTGAGCGCTTACAGGAGAAGGACATCTATGAAGAAGATGCTCAGCAAATTGGCTCACATTACGATGCACATATCCCATATTCGGGCAGTAGTTCCAAAAGAAATTCGGCGACATCATGTGATTCATCGTTGGCGCTAATGCAGTCGGTTGCAAAATGCTGAAGGACTTACCACGGTTCGGATTAGGACCTGGAAAAGGAGAACCCCAGTGTCGGTTGGTGCTAATGTGGTGTGTAGTGCTCCCAGCTCCGTTGCTGATGGGCTAATACCAAACGAGTCCAGTTTAAAACCTCGAAAATCTATGGCATTCATTCCGAAAGTAGGTCAAGTGTAGGCTCAGCGGTCTTCTCGGTGGACTTCTATATTAGAATTCTTACCGCCTCCCAGATCAATCGAATATTTTCCAGGATGAAGTCCTAGCGATCAGAGAAGCGAGTAAACTCATCAGTACCTGCCCTTATGGTAGAGTCGCAGCGATCTGTAGCGACAGCCAAGCAGTCATAAGGGCCATCTCCTCGGTAAACACTTCCTCTGAATTGGTGCAACAGTGCAAGGGGAACTCAGACAGGCCAGTGGCATATGTAATATCACTCTCCTCTAGGTTCGACGTCACAGCAACACAGAGGGAAATAAAATTGCCGACTAGCCAAGCAAGAGAGCCCCACTAAGTTGGTAGGCCCCCAATCAACCAGCTCAAATACACCATCTATCAACACTTCATGTCTTTAGCTAGAAGAAGGTGGACTAAGACTAGGTACAAAGTTTCTAGGAAAATCTGGCCCCCTTCACGAAAAGAAGGACTGATGACCTCCTCAATAGCTAGAGTCGTGGCTGCAAGCACACTGGCCCATAGGCATCCACGCTGCTAGACTCGGAATACCGTTCAACCCGCACTGTGGCAGTTACCTCGACACCCACTCAGAGGAAAGTCTGCCTCACTTTCTCTGTGACTGTCCGGCTCTAGCCAAACAAAGATGTATCGCGTTCGGCAACCCCTGTATCGAACAAAATCATAATCCTAAACTCCACAGGCTGGACTAATCCAAAGAAAAGAAAATGCATGGTATGACTCGAGCTGTAAAGAGGCTATCAGGTTGAGAGAGTTGAATTTCCGGGCATACAAAGCCAACCCTACTGAGGAAAACCGGAATAAGTTTAAACGGGCCAGAAATGACTGCAATGCAACTATCAGACGTGTGAAATTCTCATATGATCAAAAGTTGAGGCAAAAAGTGCTTCAATGTCCCAAAGGTAGCAAAAGCTTTTGGTCATTTGTAAAAAACATAAAGAATTCCACCTCGTCTTCAATTCCCACGCTCATTTACAATGACATTCCAGCTGTCAGCTCTTTAGACAAAGCCAATCTGCTTGCGGCGCATTTTGCAGCCAGCTCAACACTGCCAGATTCCAATATGTCTCCACCTGTACTTGAGAGCGTTGATTTCACCATGGGAAGGATCCATTTCCGCACTCGTACAGTTGCAAGAGTACTTAAAGATCTCGACGTGCACAAATCCGCTGGTCCGGATGGTATTCCCCCTATACTTCTGAAGAGGTGTTCTTCTGCGCTGGCAAAACCATTGCGTAAGCTTTTTCATCTATCCTACTCTTTAGGTCTCTTTCCGAGCAGATGGAAAACAGCATTTGTCCAGCCCGTCCCTAAAAAGGACGAATCTTCGTCACCCACCTCGTACCGACCCATAGCACTTACGTCCCTTCTTTCTAAGGTTATGGAAACGCTGATAAATCGTCAGCTTATGAAATATCTTGAATCGCGGAAGCTTCTTAATGACCGGCAGTACGGTTTCCGTAGTAACAGGTCCACTGGTGATTTGATAGCTTATCTCACCGAAAAGTGCAGGTGAAAACAAGATCGTTGCACTTGATATTTCTAAGGCATTTGACAGAGTTTGGCATCAAGCTCTTTTGTCGAAAATGCGTGCATATGGTATCGATGAATCTCTTCTTCTATGGATTAGAAATTACCTTTCGAACCGTTCAATTCAAGTTGTTTTGGATGGGTTCAAGTCTGATATATCAGTCTGATATATTGTATCACAGATCATTACCCAATAATATACTTCCCACCAATGAAAAAATCTGCTGTTAAAGAAAGTACAGTCAGCTTGTCCTATATATCTAACGCAAAGGTTAACGAATTAATTACAGAAACAAATTGGGAGGAAGTCGTGAATGAAAGTGATGCTGGTTCACTTTATCAGAAACTTCTCGATAAAATGACATATATATATGATCGAGCGACATCTATCAAGCAAATAAAATACAGAAGAAAGTTTAACCCATGGATGTCTACTGAAATTATTGATAAATGTAGAAAAAGGGATGAACTTTACAGAAGGTGGAAAAACAATCGACTGAACAAATCTTATGAAATGGAGTATAAGTCTTTTAGAAACAAACTCAACCAACTCAACTCAACTTATAAAACCAAGTTCAGCCAAATCAGGCATGACGCTCGTAGAACATGGAGTCTTATTAACGAAATACTGGGAAGGAAAAAACCTGGTCTTGATGAAACTGTAACAAAGAACTTCTCTGGCAAAATGTGTCTGAATAATCTTGCTGGTGCATTTGCAAACAATTTTGGCACTCAGATAAAAAACATTATTCATCAATGCGACACTGTTACATCGACACATCCGAGTTCAACATTAGCCAGATCTGTATTCGTACAAGAAACAAGTTTTTCGGAAATACGGGGAATCATTCATTCACTCAGTGATAAAACATCGCTAGGCTTCGACGGAATAAGAGCCGTTGATATTAAAAGACACTCGGGCATATTTACGCCAATGCTGTGCAAATTCGTTAACCTTAGCTTAAATCAAGCAAAAATTCCTGCAACTTTGAAAACAGCTGTAGTCAGGCCAATATATAAAGGAGGTATCAAAAGCGAGCTCAGCAATTACAGGCCTATATCAATATTGCCGATAATTGAAAAGTGCCTTGAAGAGGTAGTAACAAAGAGACTTCAAGATTTCATAGATAAAAATTCTATCATACATACAAGCCAGTACGGCTTTCAGAAAAATAAAAGCACTTGTAAACTTTTAGGAGAATTTGCCAATTGTGTTAACGAAGGCCTAAGCAAAAGCTACCATATACTTGTGCTGTTCGTTGATTTTAGCAAGGCTTTTGACACACTGAACCATGATAAACTAATAGAAGCACTTGAAAACATTGGAATAAGAGGTCTGATGGCAGACTGGCTAAGAGAATACTTAAACAACAGACAATTCTGTGTCAAAATCAACCAGACATATAGCCAAAAGAAACGCGTGCAATATGGAGTCCCTCAAGGTTCAAAATTGGGTCCGCTCCTCTTCATTTTATACACCAACGCAAATATACTGTAGGAATGACTCCTGTCGTACCTCTACTAGCTGTCCTATAGATATAGTAGAAAGTTACAAGTATCTAGGAGTAACAATTGACAGTCATTTCTTATGGGATAAGCATATTGATCAATTACGATCGAGTATTAAGGGAGCACTATACGCACTAACCCATCTGCAGTACCATGCACCAACATCAGTTCTAAGGAATGTGTACTTTGCGCTAGTGGAATCTAAACTGAGATATGGAATACTGGCATGGGGTAATTCATCAGCCACACATATAAGAAAGTTACAAAAACTGCAAGATGTTGCACTGAAAAAAATAAATGTACCTTCTCATCGAAATTTTGCTGAGCGACAAAGGTTTAATGTTCTTCAAGTGGAAGACATCTTCAAAATGACGCTCATATTAGAATACCAAGACGATCGACGATTCACCACACCAATTAACCATGGGATAAATACAAGAAGACGTGCACAAGGTATGCTTCAAGAACCTCGGTCTTACAATAACTATGGAAGAAGAGAGTTGAAATGCAGTGTTCCTGAAGCTCTCAACACAATTCCGCAAGAGCTTAGACAAATTAGAAATTTTAAAACTCGAAAAAAAAGCTTAAAAGACTTTCTATTAAATCGTTCATATAATCAATTGAAATTAAATTTATTAATTTATTAAAATTTATTAATTTTTTCGTAAACTTTTATTGAATGTTTATTAAACTAAGCTTACTTAATCTCAGTTATCAATGTTAGAAGCACAACATTCTGCAGAAAAGCCAGTAAGGCTTAGCGGAAATTTATAACCAATGTTGATTTGAAATTGAAAATAAAAAATTAATTGAATTGAATTGAATTGAATATCCACCAAATAAATACTGGTGTACCCCAAGGCTCTGCTCTGTCTCCGACACTCTTTCTCATTTTTATTAATGATCTCTTGTCTGCTACTTCTAATCCAATCCATTCCTTCGCTGATGACAGCACCCTCAGCTTTTCATATTCGTTCCGAGACTCACGACCCTGCCCTTCGGCCGTAGAATTGGAACGGCAGCGTATGTTAAGCTCCTTGAATTCCGATCTTGACAGCATAATTAACTGGGGAAACAACAACAGAGTGGAATTCAATGCTTCTAAAACTCAATGCTGTCTGCTGTCACTCAAGCGAACCCTTGTTAATCAGCCATTATCCATGAATGGTGCTTGTGTCGATGAAACCGGAAAGCTTTCCATCCTTGGTATGTGTATCAACGGAACACTTAGTTGGAACGATCACATATTTGAGGTCGCCAAAAATGCTGCGAAATGTTTAGGTTTCCTTAATCGATGCAAGAAATATTTCACCCCCTCTGATTTGGCTTTCATTTATAAGGCGTATATCCGCCCCAAGCTTGAGTACAACGCTCATATCTGGTCTGGTGCCCCAAAGACCACCCTGCACCTACTAGATAGAATCCAAAAGCGAGCGATAAAACTTATAGGAGACAACAATGTCGCAAAGTCATTAGACTCGCTCGAACATCGACGTACCGTTTCTTCTTTGTCCGTATTTTATCGCTATTTCAACAAACGATGCTCAAGTGAGCTAGCCAACTGCATTCATCCTCTCCATGAATTCATCCGCAATACTCGTCTCGCCAGGAATGCTCATCAGTTTACCCTTAAGCCTACTTTCGGACGCACAGTTAAATTTAGAGACTCGTTCTTCAGCCGTACTACGCGAATTTGGAATGCTCTTCCCAGCCCTATATTTCCCACAGACTACAACCCGCAGATATTTAAGACCAATGTGCACAGGTACCTCCTCTCCCTTTCTCCCTCTATACCTTCGGCCCGTGCTGTGTCTTGACCCCGGACACTTAAGGGTATTAGCAAACCCTTCAGCGCGCGCAAATTATAAAAAAAAAGATCTACGAGGTGTGGTATCAAAAAGGCGCACAACTGCGCTACTTATACCCGATATGAGCCAAGTTGGATAACCACTTAAACCAACCAACCAGCTTTGATTTTATTGTACAATTTCATTATGGGCCAATTAGAAGTTTCTTTTTAAAAATGCAATAAAATGAACAAAATTAAATTGTTTCCATCTTGTTATGGCTTTATTAGTTAGAACAAACACTCCATTCCCATTTCCCATTAATTATGAAATACAAAGTCGTTCAAGTGGCTGCCTTGGCTGGCTTCATAGTAGCGCATTCTGTCACCCCAATTTGCAGGACCTTGTTAATGGTTTCGGGCTATAGCCCACGGATTACTTGGACAACATCGGCCTTAAGTGCTTGAATTGTATCCGGATTGTTGGCATAACACCGTTCCTTCACGGTTCCCCACAAAAAAAAGTCCAAAGGGATCAAATCGCAGCTCCCAGGCGGCCAATTGACATCGCCAAGACGGCTGATAAGACGTTTTTTTTTTGGTGCACAAAAAATCAATTCTGGCACTGACTGTGTAGCATGGCGCGCCATCCTGCATGAAGCAGAGGTCGTCCAAATCCATTTCTTCAATTTCAGTCGGTTATAATGGCTCTGTTGACAGTCGAGCCTTATTTTGTAAGAAAAGTTTTCCAGAAGTTGTCACTCTCTGTGGATGCATTGGCTTCTCGACAATATCGTGCGGGTATTCCGAGCCGCGAGGCAATTTTGTTTGTTAACGTAGCCGCCGAGATGAAAATGCGTCTCGTCAGAAAAGTTCGCCCAAAATCGTGGCCCAATACAAGCTGCTCCAATACCCAAACTGCGAAGCGATAACGAAGCAGACGGTAGGGCTCCTTCAATTGCTGAGTCAATTGGACCTTGAAGGCCTCCCTAGCGCCTCATTTCGTTCCGCGGAGGTATGATACTGACTTTTTGTCAAGATTTCGAGCGGGAAACAGCTGTCAGTGTCAAAATTAGGTTATGATTTAAAAAAAACCACTAGACACCCTGTACACGTGCACTGAAACCTAGCAACAGTTCCCAATGTCATGTAGCCTAACCTCAGCTTAGCCTTGAACAGGCACAATTTGAATTTTACGAATATCTTATGACCGTCAGCAGTTCATATCCATGCAGCTCCTTAACTCTGTATCACTTCAATGATTGAGGACGATATGCAGTGGGCGGGCGGTCTTTGCCAACAGTCTCTATAAGTCGAACTGCAAAGGGGACTGAGATTCAAAGTTCGACAGTAATCGCAATGAGAAAGGAATGGGACGGAGATAACGTCCGCATCCCGGCTGCAATGAAAATCTAGACTGACGGATCCAAATCAGATGAAGGCACGGGTTCCGGTGTATGCGCCAGGTCATCAGAGATCTTGATGGCCCTTCATCAACCGAACTAATGCAGTGTATTCAAAAGGCTATAAATGAGAATCAGGAGACGCCCCATTCACCCTACTAACTGAACAGCATCAACGACACTAACCGTAAGTGGGCGGAGGTAAATCATCGAAAACGATGTGGCCTGCACTAAATCTAAAAAAAACCTAAAGAATGCAGTCCCAGCGCAAGTTCAGGTCGTGAGAATAAAAAACGTTACAGTCAACGGTGATCAGTACAGAGGCATGATTTCTAACTATTTCATGCAACACTTGGACTTGGAAGCCAACATTCGACGCGGTCTTGTCGAACTACAGCCTAATTTGATTTGTATTGTGAAGAGTACACGAATATCATACCTGGCACCTAAAGAGGGCAATTGTCAGCCATTTTACCAACAGGAAACTGTGATACAAGGCAGTTGATGGGCCGAAGAACTACAAAGTGTCAGCAAGCGTCCCCCAGTGATCAGACCTTGGACCGCTCTTGTGGAACATGATGTACGACCGAGTGCTGCGATTGACGTTACCACAAGCATATAATATCATCGGCTTTAGCGACGGTATTGCCGTTGTAACCTTGGCAAAATACACCCAGGAGGTGGAAGCCGCCATAGATGAAGCGATAGCCAGGATCAAGGTTAGGTTAGGTTAGGTTGTAGTGGCTGACTGCTAAGGTCGGTCACACTTAGGCCAAAGTAGGGCCATTGTGATACCACGCGGATTGACTTCTCCTAACATCGGATCCAGTTGGTGCTTGTAGTGAAGCGATTTAGCTGGCCTATGCTGACGCTGTTTAGCTCATTGAGATTGTTGAAATAGTACGCCTCTAGGTGTAGGTAATGAGTAGGTGATCTATGTTTTCTACATCCCCTTCATCCATTCAGCTTCTGCAGAAATCATTATATGGGGCACAAATCCTACGAGCATGAGTGGCAATTGCACAGTGCTCGGTTATGACTCCCATGAGAGTCCTTAATGAGTGTTTGCTGACTAAGTAGACTGAGTGACCGTTTAAGCGTTTCTAGCCATTTGTTATTGGTTGTTTTTATTGTATGGATATTTAAAAGATGGTGGGCTGAAAAATGCACCCCTGCTATTGATAGGGAGGAGGTTAGGTACCTAGCTTGATAGGGAGGAGGTTAGGTACCTAGCTTAGGCACCTAGCTAGTTGATCGGCACAGTGTCCCGGCACCCACATGAGGTGAATGTTCTCGTTAAGAGACAGCCTGCGATTAAGGGATGTTTTTGAGTTAAACATGACATTGTTCAGGGATCTTATAGCGGCCTGACTGTCCGAACAGATGGTGATATCCCTTTTTGATATCACGTTGTTTTTGAGCCATGACAACGCCTCTTTAATCGCGATTCTGCCTGAAAGACGATACAGTGATCAGGGAGCTTCAAAGTGATAGTAATATTGAGATCTTTGAAATAGACACCAGCACCCACCCCTTCGTTAGTCTTCGATCCGTCTGTGAAAATACGCAGAGGATCATCCAACGTCTGCCTATCAGACATCCAGCCCGATCTGGAGCGAATGCTGATAGAGAATTTCTTCTCGAAGATAGCCTGGGTTATTAAGCGGTCAGTGTCGCTAGGAAGGAAGTTGAATTCCTTGAGAATGGTTGAGTGGCCGATGTTGAGTTCGGACCACAGTCATAGTGTTTTGAGTCTCAAGGCTTTGCTGGCTGCTATTTGTTTTCCGAATAGTTCCCGTGGTAGAAGGTGGAGGAGAATATTCAGTGCGTCTGACGGAGTACTTCTCAGTGCAACGCTGATGCACATACAGGCCAGTCTCTGTACTCGAGTGAGTGCCTTGCAGTTGATAGCTTTGTTTAGTGCTGTCCACCAAACTGAGACTCCGTTCAGAAGTGTCGGTCTGACAATCGAGATGAAAATCCAGTAGCGATGCGTGGTTGTAAGCCCCATTTGGATCTAATGGCTTTTTGCAGCTAAAAAGGGCAGAAGAGGCTTTCTTGACCCTATCCTGGCTGTTGAGTCTCCAGTTTAGCTTGTTAACAATCGTTAGACCCAGAAATTTCGCACTAGCAGTTAGATAGTGCCGCACAGCAACTGAGAGATTTTGTATCTTCTGGAGTACATAATCCGATTTTTGTGGGTTAACGCCGAGTCCGCATATTTGTGTCCATGCTTCCAGCTTGTCGAAGGCATTCTGCATTATGTCTCTTAGAGTGGAGACGAATATGCCAGATGCCGCTATGGCAATATCGTCCGCATAGGCAATAACTTTGCATCCTGCCTCTTCCAGTATTAATAACAGTTCATTTACCGTTACGTTCCAAAGAAGGGGAGAGAGAACACCTCCTTGTAGGGTGCCCCTATTAACTCCTGTATGTATCTCCCAGGTGATAGTGGATTACCCCGCTAGTGAGTAGCTGATGAATGAAAGCCACTAAGGACTTTCCGCTCCCGAGGTTGTTAAGCGCAAGTGAAATTGCTTTTGGTTCGATATTGTTGAACGCACCTTTGATGTCGAAAAATGTCACAAGTGTGTACATATATCGCCAGGATTTGGATTGAATCGAACCTCCTATAACTAGCTGATCACAAGGCCGAAGCTGTGCTGGTAACCAGCCGAAAGACTGTGAAATACGCCAACTTTCGGTTTGGTTCCCAGGTAATTACATCTGAAGCCTCGACAACCGCTTAAACTTTAAGACCCACGTCGAGTAATGCAGCAAAAAAGCGTCAGCGGATATAGGCAGTGCTTCCCGGGATGCTGCCGAACAGTGGAGAACCGGGATACCCGAGAAGGATCATGCTTTCCAGAGTGGTAAGCGCAATCCTCGAGTCTGAGCAAAAGGTCTCGCTGCCAAGGAGACAGCAAAGAACCTTGCGCAATAAGGGCTATCAGGGGTTTCTGAACAATTTGTTTAGGACGAAGCAGCCTGCGCAATAAGGGCTATCAGGGGTTTCTGAACAATTTGTTTAGGACGAAGCAGCCTGTGCAATTGCGGATATAGTCCTTATCCACATTCTCGCCAACGACATGCAATGGGTCTACCTAAGGTGAACGGCAAATTGCTTAGAGATCTGAAAAAGGACAAAATGGCCACGTCTGTGGCACGGGACACCACAACCGGAAGCATTGATGAGGCACGATTGAGGTCTGGAAGTTCCGAACTCACGCGGTTCCTGTTGGGTCATGGCGAATCCGAGATAGATACAGTTCCTGGCTACATCCTACGTGTCTTAGCTAGAAAATCATGAGGGAAGCAAGAAAAGCATTTTCTGCTGATTATCAACAGTTTGGTGTAATGAAACGAGACATCACTTTGCTCTGACTTAAGGGTGCGTGCATAAATCTGTCACACACACATAGTTGGCCCTACTCCGCAAATGTGTCCAAGACAGCTGTCATCAGGTGTGACATGATAAACCACATTTGCGACCACATCCCTCCTCTCTCGCAGCGAAACAAACGAGTTATTTAACATTTCACGTATAAAACTGACATTCCCCATTTGACACTTCCACACACCGTTCAGCATTGACGTTTGACACCTCCGAAGACCGAGCAAAAACCAGAACAACCAAAAAAATAAAGTGAGCAGAAGAAGACGAACCGAAAAGCCTTTATAACCGCAAAAAATTAATGATGCAATTAATTCGGTAATTTACTTTGACATCTGTCAGATAAGTTTTAATGTGTCAATGTGCGCTCGCAGCCGCTAAGGCCTGGTGAAAACTTTGCCACCTTACCCATCAACGTTAGCAGGTGGAAAAGCGAACGTCACAGAATGAAGGAAGCAGACGACAACGACGACGACGATAATGACAAGCATATCGATTTGTCCACAATAATTAGTCAAACGGGTGCCATTGTAGTGAGCCATTAAAGAATCGACTCGCTGCCACCACCACTCTGCCGGGCCAGGAGGCGGAGGCGACTCGGTAAGAAGCTTTGCACGCTCGATCATTTATAAAATGAAAGTTTTCTTCTTCTTTGGTTATGGTCGTTCGCCGCCGCACACCGCCTACCTCATCATCATCATCATCGTCGTCGTCGTCGTCATCAACAACATCATCGACTGCTCATGCTCGTCGGGTTCTTGTAAAGCAGCGAATCATTGGGTTTTTTTTTGCGCTTGTTCACGAGAATTCAATTTTTTTTCCTTCTCTCTCTCCCATCGGTTGGCTTCTATTTCGTTTTCTTTGGCCGTGCGAGCATTTCTTCGCCGCCTTGTGGAAGGAACAATTTTCTTTTCAATGCGATCGTTAGCAGTTCGCACCCGCTCGCTGGATGTGTGGATGGATTGCCTTTCGGACGGTGTGTCGTATATGGTAATTATCAACGCGGATTCGCCGATACGCCAAACGAAACAGAAACACCAGCCGGGGCTACGTGCATTACTCAGTCTTGTTTAATTTAAGCCAACCGGACGGTCGATGATGGTGGTGGTGACGGCCCAAGAGACCACAAGACAAGAAGCAAATCTAGCATGCGGCTGGCATGTTATTATTATTACTCTGCTTGCTGAATCATGAAGAGGACGCTGCGAGACGATCGACCATCCATGCCATCGGAAAAGACGAGAAGACACATTCGCTTATTTATTTATTTATTTTGTACCCGACTTGGCTGTGACTGCGACGACTAACTAACTGACTGAATGAATGGCTGACTGTGACTGTGTGTGTGTCTCTCCCTCTCTCTCTCTGTCTTTGCACCTCTCTCTGTTTGCTTGTGGTGTGTGTGTTGTGTTTTTTTTTTTTTTACAGTTTCACGATTCTTATGGCGGCCTACATCTTTGACTCTGGAAGTGGGTCACACCGGAATTGGGTCTCCCATGATAATAATTACCATTAGTTGCGGAGTTTTACCAGATTGTTATTATTACGAGTATTATTCTTTATATTTCTTCTTATTTTGTTGTTCAGTCGCGTCTTGCGCCTCGCCCGCCGCTGCTGGGTCTTTAGTTCATTCTTGGTCGCTTTGTAAGCTCAATTGTTACTGGCAGTGAGGAAGAAGAAAAAAAAAGAAATCTCGTTTAAAGGTCTTATGCGAGAGTAATAACTTCTTCTTCTTTCTTTTCATCTTTTTTTTTTTTT
Organism: Eristalis pertinax; assembly: GCA_907269125.1. Classification (NCBI taxonomy): domain Eukaryota; kingdom Metazoa; phylum Arthropoda; class Insecta; order Diptera; family Syrphidae; genus Eristalis; species Eristalis pertinax. The sequence continues at coordinate 105,846,651 of OU026145.1, read as the reverse complement.
TGGCGAATAGAACTGGAATAATGAAGGCAATTATTTTAGGCTAATTATGAGCTTTTTTTTCTGTCGGGCATTCTTTTTTTGTTTTGCTTCGAGTTCTTGTCGGGCTCTCTGTGAGTCGCTTTTGAGAGGGATTTTGTCACAACGTGGTGGGGGGACAATTAGATGGTATCAGATTGTCATCGTCGTCGTCGTCGTCGTCGTCTATTTTTTGACGGTTCCGCCTTAGGATTGAATTATAAGTTAGGCTTGTTACGAATTAATTGAAGCGAGTCGAAGTGGGATTGTGATCATTATGGGCTATGAATGGCTGCTGGACGGAGGGACATTGCTTGCAGCTCTTTTTTCTTCTTCTTCTGGGTAATTATGGGGTTTTTTGTTTTCTTTTTTTTTTTTTTTTGCTGTCATACCCCTCCTGCTCCTCCTCCTCCTCCTGCAGTGCGCCACTCACGAGGGAAAAGAAAGTAGATGTTGTGGCGATGAAGAGACACACACAGAAGACACAAGACAAAAGAGTTGAATAGCGAACTTCTTGTGGAATTGTTTGTGGAATGTGTTTGGATCACTTGCTTTTTTTTTTGTTGTTTTTCAACAGAATCATGTGGCAGGTGCAGGTTTTTTTTGTTTTTGGTTTTTTTTTTTCTCAAATCGCAGATAAAGTTGATTGTAGAAAATAAAAGGGTTGCCGAGAGTGGATTGAAAGGGAACAACGAGTTCACGAGCCGATCTCGTGTGTGTGATTGTTGGCATTTCTTTCTGTCATCATTCTTCTGTGGTAGCTGTGATTGCTTTTCACTGCACCATCAGAAATTCCTTCTTCTCCATCGTTTTCAAATCATTTGCCAAAAAAAAAAAAAAACGGCAGACAATCTTACAATTAATGAAGTATTTTTTGGTAATAAATTACTTGCCGTTGGTGATTTCAGACTCGCTGCATTGCATCGACAAGCCCCCGCTTTTGAGGCGACGGCCAATTTGGCAGCTTACAAGTGATTTGTACTCGGTTCAACTCTGCATTCGACATAACAATTGTGGGTGCATGGCGTGGTGAAATGTGAAGAAAATGAGTCTGCTCTCAGTGAAGAATGTCAATGAGGCTGAACCTAGAAGTAGATATTTTTTCGAATTTCTTTTACGAACTTAGGGTGAGCCTCTATGAGAGCCATACACTCATAGTTTTTGAAGGATTTTTACCTGCTTTACTTGCCTAAGCTATAGCTGCCTTCCATCATTAGCGGTCCTGGGCATCTACATAATGACACATTATAAACTGTAAACAATTCATTTTGGAGCTGTTAAATTTAGAATCCACACTTCCAAAAGACGTCTTGTCACAATACTATGAGACACGCTAATTTCATTAAATAAATAAATACAAATATTTCGCTCCTACTCGAATCGGGAGGTCAGTATTTAACGGCCCTCTTAGCTAAAGCGTTGACTATCTCATGTTGAACTACTACGCCTGAGTCATCGGCGAATGCGAACGGTATGCTGTTTTCGAAGATACGGAGCAGTTCATTTGTGAAGAGATTGAACAATAGTAGTCTCAGTTCCGATCCCTGTGGTACTCTCGTGTGAACGACGACATCATCACTGTTAAATATTTTTCAGTCGTTCTCTGAAAGATCTCTCGCTTAGACAACTTCGAAGCCAATCAGAGAGATTTCCTCGGATGGCCAGGTTAGGTTAGGCTTTGAATAGTTTTCCATGGTTCAGTGGATGAAAAGCCTTGCTGAACTCCATGAATAGAACGAGTTTTTATTCAGGTTTTCGTTGATAGTATTTACGAACTCATGCATAAGTTTTCCTGTGCTTTTATTTTTTCTGAAAACCATGCTGCTTGTCGTGGATCAGATAATGCTTTTCCGCAAAGCTCTGTAGTCGCCTTGATACCACCTCTTCCATGCACTTTTCAATGGTTGGCAAAATTGATACGGCCATGAAGTCACTTAAGAAATTCTGTACACCGCCGTTATAAATAGGGCATACCACTGCAGTCTTAAGTATTTGAGGAAGTTTTGTTTGTCGTAAGCTCTGCGATGATCTCTGTATATGCACGGGTCACGGGCGCCCTCTGGATAGCCACCGCGGCAACAATCAAGATGTGAACTAATGCATGCAGCGCGGCCCTGTCCAGGGATTTAATTGAGATCCCGGCTCTAAAGTTTCGGGAGTTTTGCTCGAGTGAAACTTCCCCTCCATGTAAAAAAACGAATACTTCAGAGACAACCAAATGCCTCGGAAACAACGCCTTTCGGGTCTGGACGTGAAATGTGAAGACCACGTGCAGCAGATGAACTTGCGGAGGATCTAGAAGCCTACAAGGCTCACAGCCACATTCGGCGTAATCTACGTCCACTACCCAAAGGAGTTTCTTATCAGAGCTCTCCTCTTCTTGGACGAAATCAAATTAGATAAGCCGACGAGTTGTCATGCGGCTGCATTAACCTCGTTTTTAAAAAGATCGTGCAAGAATCACTCGCCAATACTAGAGGTACGACCTGCCAGAAGTACGTACTGCTCACATAAGTGGACCACATTGACGTGATTGGCAGAAGACGGCGAACCGTCAATGAGGCGTTTGCTGACATTGGGAGGGAAGCAGCTAAAATGGATACAAGACGAAAACGATGTATAATATGCAGATGCAGACAGAGCATAGCAATGGGTAGCTATAACATCGAGGTGGTTCGAACAACTTCAGTATCGAGCTCAAAGGTAGAATACTTGCTAATCGCTGTTTCTTTCAGCTCAAGAGGCGATTGAGTATTGGAGCTTTCTCTTGAAGGACCGAACTGACTTTATGTAGATAGGTGATGAAGTGCCCTGCGAGCCTCATGGCCGAGACTCACTTAGACTGACTCGCGTGTCGGGTCCTTACTAGGGAATGGTTAATACCGTAAGACTTAGTCCTAGGTTAGGTTAGAGTAGGTAGTTGGACTGCCAGCGAAATCGCCAGCACGCTTAGACCATTGTGATGCCCATAGTCAGACTACTACCACTGATCGACAACTGCAGTGCCTAGAGCCGTTAATTTGATCCCAACGGCAAATGGTGATTGGACCAGATTTGAAAACCGAATAAAGACACAACTTAACTTTGCTTTCATTCAGATTCGAACCGGGAACCCCTCTATCCAGGGGCTGGCGCTCAACCAACGGCGCTATCCAGCTGTTAGTCTTTAGTCCTAAAACTACACAGATCCATCTGAAGATTTTCCACCTTAGGAGACTTTTTCAGTTCAACGCGGCTGTAGCCCTATGAAGAACATGCTTTCGCAGGAACTCTCTTCTCTTCTTTCCTAGGGCTGCCAATTCGCAGAGCAAATGTTGAATAGATTCTGTTTCTTGTTCGTCTCTGCAGCTTATGCTGAAGTCGTTAAGTTCAGACGGCACAGTGCCCGGCAAGGACTCCTATTAGGGTGCATCCTTGTGACTAAAACCAATCAATGATGTTGATATCTTCTTGCTCAGCATCGGCCATAGAGTCATTGCCATCGAGTTCTGGCTCTGTTCAGAGCCTCGTCTTCTAGTCTTTTTTTTTTCTTATGGATTTGAACGGCGTGAATGCTAGAGATTCGCCGATCTCCGATCCCTATTTCGCGAGACTGTCCGCCTTTTCGTTTCATTGAATTCCAACAAGCCTCGTTACCCAGCAGAGGGTCCTTTACCGTTTGGGTTTTCCTTACCGACCATTCTAGCAATTTCCCCCGCAACTTAATTAGAGCCCGCCTTGCTGATGGCGCTGTTTGATCCTCTTGGCTTTTTGCCGTCTGGGCTTCCACTAGCATTGTGCCGGACAAACCAGTAAGGCTTGAAAGGAATAGTCCACCCACGCAGAGTTGCCATGCCCGGGTAAGGATGTATACAACAGACTCTCGCAAAGGCGTCTGAGGGTGCATTTTCGTGGTTGGTATGAAGCCCAATGTTTTGTTCTTGGGCACGATTTACTGTCTGCTCACTCCACCAATTAGGTTTGACTGGCTCTTAGTTTTCGTTCCTCAAATAGACGTGAATCTAGTGTCATCGAACCTACTTAAGCAATGGCACCGCGACAAGGTGGATAGTCTACGTCAGGGAAGCTGACTTTACGTAACACCCTGATCATTCCTGTCCTGCTGCGCGGAGGCATGGGCAATCTCAAAAGCGGATGAAGAAGCCCTTGTAATTTTCGAAAGAAAAAATCTGCGTTCAATCTTTGGTCCTGTTTGCGTTGATTGCATTTGGAGAAGAAGATACAACCATGAACTGGAGTCTTGGCAGACGTCTACAACTTCAATCCGTGTAGAGACCATGAACAAGAGAGTTAAAGTCGGCCAAAGGCACTACGCCCTAGAGGATGCCCACGACATCGATGAGGCACACAAGTGGAGAAGTACCTCAGCCAACTTTCTGTGAAAGATGGAGCTGGGCAGCTGGAAAGATGTGATGATTGATACCCAAGTACGTCGCGGACTGTAGCGTCATTAGAAGTAGAAGACGATCATCAGCCGTCTTTTGGCATGGACAATTTCAAAAGGGGGTGATGGAGTCTTTTCTCGATGGTCGGGAGTTCTAGAGGTTGGATCCTCTAAAAGGTGGTTATCCTTTCTACGAGACCTGAAGACGCTCAAGTTGACGGTTACTCACACAAAAGGAGAATAAGGACTTCAATCAATGAGATGGGAGCAACTAGAGCCAGGCTTGTTGGTTGATGCCCAGGTCCAGCTTGGACTGTAGCGTCTTACACAGCAGATGACGAGGGTATTTCCAAATGAAGTGAACGTTCCATTTCCTGATTTCAGAGACGTTAATAGATCAAAAATGCGTCTTCAGTCATCTTCTGGAGCATCCTGCTGTCACTTGCAAATCTAGTGTCAACAGCTACATCTTCTAGATGAAACACTCAAAACTGGCACCTTCCATTCGACGCCTTCCTTTAACAAGTAACTGCGCCTGATTCTGAGTTCTGTTTGCAACAAAGTGCTAACTGTCAAAGTGACAGGTGTCACTAACCAGCGCCATTCGATTCAGCCTGTCAACCGCACTGACTTAAACACCAAGCTTCGTGTCAATCAAATACAATATTCCGGAACTGACGTAGGTCGCTGCGCGGCCTCTCCGCCACGCCACCACGGCAATTCCCCACGAAACCACACCGCATACGCCTTCAATAGTTTAGGCACGTTCCGCTTAGCCTAGAGGCAAAACACAATTTAGAACACGAATACCTCATCGGCATACAAGACAAGCGACGCCGCCGCAGCAGCAGCAGCGGCAAACTGCCTAAGACTGAAAGTGCATTCGAAAGAGGACTGACTGGCGATTGGCTATGCTGCACCATGTTCGTCAATCATCGACGAGCGCTCGATGCGCGCCGTTTCTTTCATTCCATAGCCCATCGCCATCGCCATCGCCATTCGCAGTGATATGGAATATGGATAATTGATGGACATGATTTGGGTGAAGAAGCAAATAAAGGCAAGACCTTACGGTCCGAGGTGCGAACACGAAAGAATTTTTATTTCACTTTTAGATTCATGCTAACGAGCACATTTTGGATTATTCATGAGTTCAGGAGGCTTCGACGTCGACAGACGCTCGCAGTGGAGCGCGACGCTGCGTATGTTACTTGTTCGGTTGGGTTTATGTGTAAAGAAGCGTTAGATGGGGATTTAATGGAGATCAGTGGAACAGCGGGATTTTATGCCAACGGATGGTGGTCCACTTTTTTTTTTTTGGGTGTCTCGTTGGCCAGACTCGGGCAGCGTGAAACGGTAGGGAACATGTACACTTAATAGGTTTTCAATGAATGCCCGTCTTTAACTAGTCCGGTACTTGGGAGGTGGAGCGGCCAAGTTGAAGAGTCGCTTAACGAGTACAACTTGTGCTCGTTCATTATGGAGATGTTCGACTCGAAGGTGGTTTAACAGAAGAGGTACACGTGCTGTCATCTGCGATGGCAGACTTTGTTTTGACACTTTTGGCTGACACTATATCACTGGAATTCACAGCTCTGCTATGAACTTGAGAAATGAATAGGCGTTGTTGGTACATGTGAGTTATTTTGACTACTGACTTGAAAATCGTAGCATTGGCATAGCTTTGTCCGAACTTGAGTGCAACAGTCTTCTATTTCAGGCGTAGATGCCCAGATTGTTGTGGAATTCTTGACATGAACAGGTAGTGACTTATCTTAACAAGATCCTCAGGACCGCAGTTCATAATAACCAATTTCCATCAGTTGCAAACAGCTTAAGCACCTTAAGCATCTTCTTCTTCTGTTGTAGCGCGGCCATTTTGGTTCATGACCTCGTCTTCTCGTGTCTTGGGCGGCCAGCACCGACGGGCGATTTCAGAAAGAAGTCAATGTGCTTCTGTGAGTCCAGACGAACCACCTGTTTGCGGACACATATATGCCTTTGACGGATCAAAACACACGTGCACAATGGATGAACTTGGCCAATCCCACCTGAAGCCGACGATCCAAAAAATCTTCTCCAGACCTCGCGCCTGTTATGGAAACTATACTCGCCGATGATTTTCAATTCCTGATCCAAACGCGTCTTCGAGAAGACGTAAGGAGAAGAAGATCGAACCACGAACTGTAAGGACTGTACAATGACATGAAACTAGCTAGGCGTCGATGAATCCAACGTTTCTTTTTCTTCTTCTCTCCGTTCCCAGTCATATCTGTGCAAGCTTCAAGCTTCTAGCAACCTTCTGGTAGTGTTTCCGAACGTCAATCCTGCAGTAACATCCCTCTATCGCCTCGATCTCCATCTTTCTGTCATCCCTTCTTTTCTGCTCGAAGAGCTTACGAGCCTCTTTTTGGAACGCCACACCAGGAGTAAAACTTCGCCTCTTGGGCTCTTCTTAGAGCTTCAGCTCTTCGTAGTGTAATCTGCACGTTTGCTATGAAAGAGCAGACCTCTGTCCAGTCACTCTCCGATCTCGTCATGTAGCGTACGAGATCCTCCGGGGTTGGCAAGTTCGCTCTGTCTTCTGCGAAGCGTGTGCAGTAGAACACTGCATCCTCCGCGTCTTCATTCACGTCTGGACATTCGGGGCACATAGGTGAGGAATCGTGTCCAAACCTGTGGAGGTATTTCCGATAGCCACCATGCCCCGACAGGAACTGTGTAAGATGAAAATTTCAGTTCCCTTTTTTTCTTTGCGTCCATTGTTCAATGGTGGGAATGAGCCTATGGGTCCACCTGCCCTTTGTGGAGCCATCCCAACTGGTTTGCCACAGCGTCATCGATGCCGCTCTTTCCTCCGTCTTTACTCTTTTTGCCTCCTGACGATTCAGGGGCCGCCGAAGGTACACCCTCTGGCTCTCGTTTGCGAGTATGTCAATGGGGATCATTCCGGCTAGAACACATGCTGCATCGTCAGATATGGTTCGGAAGCCGCTGATGGCTCTGATTGCGCAGAGCCTGTACCGCGCCGACAACTTCCGCCTGCACTCATTAATTGCCAGTGTGCCAGCCCATATTGGGGCGGCGTACATCAGGACTGAGCTGACCACTCTGGACAGTAGGATCCTACGTCCGTATCCAGGACCGCCGATATTTGGAAGCATACGGGAGAGTGCCGCCTGCATCATCGATGCCTTTTTGCTTGCGTACTCAATGTGGGGTTTGAAGCGAAGTCTATTGTCAATCATGACACCGAGATACTTCAATGATTCCCTTGATCTTATTGTCTGATTTCCGATCCGGAAGTTTGCGTACTCTACCCTCTTGCGGCTGGTTATTAAGACAGCCTCAGTCTTGTGGGCAGCTAGTTCCAGACCGGCAGACTCCAATCAGTCCTTCATTTTTTCTATCGCCTCGTCAGTAGCAGACTCCACCTCGTGAACGTGCTTGGCAACTGTGACCACTGCGATGTCATCAGCGAAGCCTATTACCTTCACTCCATCTGGTAGCGGCAGACGTAGAATCCCGTCATACATGATATTCCATAGGAGAGGTCCAAGGACAGACCCTTGCGGGACTCCCGCGGAAACGCTGTAGTACTTAGCGCCCTCATCAGAGTAGTACCTTAGCTTCCTGTTACTGAGATAGTCTGAGACTATCCTCCGCAGGTAGTACGGTGTATCCATTCTGGCAAGGGCTCTCCTAATAGAAGACCAGTTCGCCGAGTTGAATGCGTTTTTGACATCCAGCGTCACCACTGCGCAATATTTCTTCGTCCCCCATCTCCATCTTTCCCCCTGTATGGCTTCAGCGGCTGTATCTACTACCGCCTTTATGGCATCGACGGTAGAACGCGATTTTCTGAAGCCGTATTGGTGTTCTGACAGGGCTCCGTTTTGTTCAGCTACCGCAAGTAGCCTACCGTATATAATGCGCTCTAGGATCTTTCCTAGTGTGTCGAGTAGGCATATTGAAGCAGCACCAGGTGTTGCAATTTCCATGGTGTCGGGAACACTCCCTCCTCCAGACATCTTTGCATTGCTGTTATGAAAATGGCTGGTCTCGACTTCACTGCAGCCTTAACTGCCCTATTCGGGATGCCATCCGGCCCAGGTGCTTTGCTGTCGCCGATCTTCTTAGTTGCTTCGAACAGCTCAGCAGGCGTTACTGCCGGGATGTTCTGCGTGGTTGTCTCTCTCGTGATGGGAACGCTAGTAGTTGGTCTGTGGGGAAATAGGTGCTCTACTATGCTCCATAGCATTCTTGGGCAGGTTAGTTGTGGGGACCTGCTGCCTTTGATCTTCTTCATGACCACTCTATAAGCCATGCCCCAGGGGTCTGAGTCAGCTTCGTCGCAGAGCTGTTTAAAGCACTTTGACTTGCTGTCCTTAATGGCCCGTTCCAGTTCTCGCCACTTTAAATGTGTTGAGCCGTTCCTGGAAATCCGGTCTGCCTCTGGATCTTTGGGATCTGCGTCGAGCTCGTAGGCATATCGCTCTCAGTCTCTTGATCTCCTCGGTCCACCAGTAGCAGGGCTCGCCTCTTTTACTCGGAGTCCTTCTGGGCATTGCTGCGTCGCACGCTGTCGTTATGACCTGTGTCAGCTGTTGTGAGAGGGTCTCAGCTGAGCCATTGTTCGCTATGACGCTGGTATTCATCATTTCATTGAACACGTCTCTATCAAAAAGCGTGTCTTTCCATTTTGGCCCTGTTGAGACGGGGTGCAGCTTCCGTTTCTGCTTTCCGACGCTGAAGATTATCGCCTGGGATTCACGCCTAAGTCCACTATCGGACTGTTCCCGTCAGTCACTAGGACGATCATGACGTGGAAGGTAGAACTTTGATGTGTTCTAGGTCCTCTGTGTGGGACACCCATCTTACATCATAGAGCTGGAAGAAACAACTCCAAAGAATCGACATCGTGAGCGATGACGAACAATTCAGGTTACCCACCAACTTGGTGGACCTCCTTGCCCTTAACCTTGACTTCGGTGAGCTTCTTCAAGCGCTGCTTGTTCTGGTTACTGGTGAATTGGTGGAGGTACCTTCAGACGCTGTTGGAGAACAACCTTTTGACGCTGCACACGTGTGTATGTAATTGGGCCATCTCACGAAATGAGGCGAATTTAGCTTTAAGTCGAATCTTTCTTAACCCGTGAGTCACAGTTTTTCATCCTCAATTTGCAAGGCCCACCCGTTGTCCGTCCATGTCGCTTTTATAGCGGTCCAGTGCGTCCGCAAGCTGTTCGGCTGCACGCGGTCTGTTAAAAGCTTGAACGTTCGACGCGCAGCTCCGAAGTTCGCTGTCCTACTAAACTCGTCATCTATTATGGCGATTGCTACAAAGAGCGAAGGCAGCGCTTGTTTGGATGCGGGTTTGTTGTTCGAGGCAGGCTCAGGCAGGAAGCAAGCGAGCGCCTCATAACAATCCGCAGCAAGACTATATTCGGCAACATCAGCCAAATCTGCTCGCACGCCCCAACGGAAGATAAAGATGACCACAGCAAGGATATAGTTTCGTAATAGCTTCTGGACACTGGCCGCTGTCCACAAATTGCGATCAATGCCCCAGATGCGACACCCAGATCGTTCCATTAGACTTCAACGCAAAGATGGGTACGGAAGACATCTTTGCTAAGGTCATCACCTCAACATTGACAAAGGGACCTGGCGGTCCCCTGATTAATCAACTGTCAACCAGATTGATCACATTGCGATCGACGTCAGACACTCTTCCCGTATTCTCGATGACCGAACATTCCGAGGAGCCAACATCGACTCGAACCATTTCCTTGTTGTAGCCAAGGTAAGAACACGGAGGTCGAGAGAACAAAACCACAAATCGACGTCGGAAGGATACAATCGCACCAGACAGCCAGGAACTTTGCCGATTGAGTGTCACTGAAACTCCCAGAAACTTCAGCGACGTCTACACAAACAGTAGACGATGAATGGAAACGTTGTCGACCTAGGAACTGGTTTGACAACGAGTGCAGGCAGGTACATGCAGCAAAGCCTACCAGGCAACGCTGCATTGATCTGAATTACGAGAGCTGTTCGTGAGCTCTACGAATAGAAAAGAAGGCAAGAGACGCGGCTTCTCAGGAAGAAAAGGGAAAAGCACTAGAAGCGCGCGATAGAGGAAATGGAGAGGTGCCACTGCAGGAATGACGTACGAAAGTCTTACCAAGGGGTGGAACAGCTATCCAATGGATATAAGGTTCGGGCAGAAGCGACGAGAAGTCTCGCACTCGATACTGAGAATCTGAAAAGAGCACTTCTGTAGACTGTTGAACGGCGCGGTAGACACCAATACCGCTGTCAGGTTGTAAAAGGTCGTTCAACTGCAACTAATTTAAGTCATTTTTTCATATTACTGCTTAAATTCTATAGAAAATAGATAAAAAGTTGATGTGTTATATACAGATTTTGTTAAAGCTTATTTCAATGTTAATTGAAAAACTTGGAAAGCTGGGACTTACTGAAAGCTTTTTGAAATGGCTAAGGTCTTATTTGTCCAACCAGAAGCAAGTTCTTCAAATTCGTTGGTTTCATTCATCCTTCATTAATGTAGAGTCCGGTCATCCGCAAGGTAGTCATTTGGCACCACTTTTGTTGATTTTATTCGTGGATGCTGTGCCTGACGTCATACAATTTTCAGATTGTTTAATGTTTGCAGATGAATAAAATTATTTAGTGTAATATCTTCTATTCACGACTGCTTGAATTTTCCATAAAGATATTAACTCATTTTTAAACTGGTTTGAGTACAATAATCTTATGCTAAATATATTAAAATGTAAAATCTTTCGTGCCCACAGAACATTGTTACGCATCAATTTTATGCACAAGCTCGAAGATGATCAACTTCCAATAGTTAGTTAAGTGAAAGATCTTGGTGTTATCCTTGATTCCAAATTGACTTTTTCGGCCCATGTCGATTTTATTATATCGAACGCGAATGCACTTTTAGGTTTTTTCAAACGAACTTCTCGGCAATTTCCATGTCATTGGTACTGCCAACATTCGAATATTGCTGTGTTGTCTTTTTTTTTTTTTTTTTTTTTTTATAATTTGCGCGCGCTCAAGGGATTGCTAATACCCTTAAGTGTCCGGGTTCAAGGCACAGAACGGGCCGAAGGTATAGAGGGAGAAAGGGAGAGGAGGTACCTGTGCACATTGGTCTTAAATATCTGCGGGTTGTAGTCTGTGGGAAATATAGGGCTGGGAAGAGCATTCCAAATTCACGTAGTACGGCTGAAGAACGAGTCTCTAAATTTAACTGTGCGTCCGAAAGTAGGCTTAAGGGTAAACTGATGAGCATTCCTGGCGAGACGAGTATTGCGGGTGAATTCATGGAGAGGAGGAATGCAGTTGGCTAGCTCACTTGAGCATCGTTTGTTGAAATAGCGATAAAATACGGACAAAGAAGAAACGGTACGTCGATGTTCGAGCGAGTCTAATGACTTTGCGACATTGTTGTCTCCTATAAGTTTTATCGCTCGCTTTTGGATTCTATCTAGTAGGTGCAGGGTGGTCCTTGGGGCACCAGACCAGATATGAGCGTTGTACTCAAGCTTGGGGCGGATATACGCCTTATAAATGAAAGCCAAATCAGAGGGGGTGAAATATTTCTTGCATCGATTAAGGAAACCTAAACATTTCGCAGCGTTTTTGGCGACTTCAAATATGTGATCGTTCCAACTAAGTGTTCTGTTGATACACATACCAAGGATGGAAAGCTTTCCGGTTTCATCGACACAAGCACCATTCATGGATAATGGCTGATTAACAAGGGTTCGCTTCAGTGACAGCAGACAGCATTGAGTTGTAGAAGCATTGAATTCCACTCTGTTGTTGTTTCCCCAGTTAATTATGCTGTCAAGATCGGAATTCAAGGAGCTTAACATACGCTGCCGTTCCAATTCTACGGCCGAAGGGCAGGGTCGTGAGTCTCGGAACGAATATGAAAAGCTGAGGGTGCTGTCATCAGCGAAGGAATGGATTGGATTAGAAGTAGCAGACAAGAGATCATTAATAAAAATGAGAAAGAGTGTCTGGACCCTAATATATGAAAACGCCAGCAAAAGAAAAGAGGTTCACACGGCTCGCCTTAAGAAATATAAGATGGTCCGATGAAATGCCTGGTTATTCCTCAAGATGTGCGCTAATCAATTTAAAACCTTTAGAATGCCGCTGACAAACCGTTATTTTTCTCACTGACATTGTTTGTGGCAATATTATATCTGAAGAGCTACTCGCACTTGTCTATTGGTATGTCCCAGAAAGATGCCTTAGAAACAGAATGGACTCTTTAAAGCAGCAAGAGATGAGGTGTTAGGATACATGCAACAACTCATCTGTAAGATGGAACCTCAGTATCGTTTGCGATCCACACAAAAGGAAACCCCTTCAACTGTGCCAACTACCAAGGGGTAAGTCTCCTAAAAATCCTCTCTGCCGTTTTTTTTTTTTTTTTTTTATTTTCCTTCACAGTGTACACAAAACACTACGTTCTCTAAGTGTTAACTCTCAGTATCGCTTTACACAGCAGATTTTGCTGCGCGACTAAGGATCATCTACCGATTTTGCATCTCACAGATTACATCAAATAAACAATATTAATTATAGCATAGTGCATTGATCAATTTTTTAAACTCCAATCGAGACAAGCTAAAATCAATTTCGTTGCAAAGTTCACTTGTAATAGGTTCATTACAACCATAGTTGGTTCTATGCCTCTTATAGTCTCGTATAGTAAATTTCTCATCCGAAGAGATCTTTGGGGAGCATATATATTCATGAGAAAAAGTAAGTCTGGTGAATTTACACGGCAATTAATAATATCGCGGATGAACATGGCTGACGCTGCCTTACGCCTGAAACTTAAGGTTTGCAAGCCTATTATTTTACATCTATCGTCATATTTAGGGAGTTCGTCGAAGGAATACAATTTACGGACAGCATATCTCGTGAAATTTTTTTGTACTCTTTCGAATCTGAGTTCGTGTGTATCATATGGGGAATCCCAAATGATGGAAGAATATTCTAAATACGGTCTGACTAACGAACAATAGATGGACTTAAGACTAGTTATATCCCGAAAATCTCTACTATTTCTTTTCAGAAAACCTAACATAGCATTAGACTTCTTACTTACTTACTTAAGGTGGCGCTACAGTCCGGGGTGGACCTGGGCCTCAACCAACTAACAAGCTGTCTCCAGTTTCGCACTCATAGTTGGTTGAGGTCCCTTTCCACTTGCGTGCGCCACCTGAGTCGCGGTCTTCCTCTACTGCGCCGTCCCTCGGGGGTGGATTCGAAGACTTTTCGGGCCGGAGTATTGGTTTCCATCCGCTCTACATGACCTAGCCATCTCAGTCTTTGGATCTTCACTCTTCTGGCTAAGTCGATGTCGCAGAACAGCCCGTATAGTTCGTCATTATATCTCCTCCTCCACTCACCGCCTATGCAGACGGGACCGAAAATCACACGAAGAATTTTCCTCTCGAAGCAACCAAGGGCAGCTTCATCCGCTTTTGACAAAGTCCATGCCTCCGCGCCATATAGCAGGACTGGGACGATTAAGGTCTTGTAGAGCGTTATCTTGGTTGTTCGAGAGAGGGCTTTGTTTACCAGTTGCTTTCTTAGCCCAAAGAAGCAGCGATTGGCAAGGGTTATTCTTCGTTTGATTTCAGCGCTGGTGTCATTGTCTGAGTTTATAGCGGTGCCTAGGTAGACAAAGTTTTTGACTACCTCAAAGTTATATCTGTCTGCTGTGACGTTCTGACCGAGACGTCGGTGTTGGGTGCTCTTTCTCGTTGACAGCATATACTTGGTCTTACCCTCGTTTACCGCTAAACCCATCTTCGCGGCCTCCGTTGCAATACCCACAAAAGCGCCATTGACATCACGCTGCGTTCGGCATATGCGAGTAGTTGGACGGATTTCTGAAAGATTATTCCTCTGGTGTTGGCGTTCGAGTTTTGAACAATTCTTTCAAGAACTATGTTGAAAAAGTCGCATGACAGCGCGTCGCCTTGTCTGAATCCTTTTTTGACATCAAAGGTCTCGGTTAGGTCTTTACCGACCTTGATGGAGCAGCGTGCATTCTCCATCGTCATCCTACACAAACGGACGAGTTTGGTAGGGATGCCAAAACTAGACATTGCTCTGTATAGCTCGTCTCTATAGATGCTATCATACGCGGCCTTAAAATCGATGAAAAGGTGGTGGGTATCGATTTGTTGCTCCTGGGTTTTCTCCAAAATCTGCCGTAGTGTGAATATCTGGTCGATGGTGGATTTTCCTGGCCTAGACTTCGCAATTGTATAATCATAATGTGATGCAAAATTTAAGTTAGTATCAAAAATTACACCCAGATCTTTAACCTCTTCTAGGCGACTAAGTCTATGATCATTTATGAAATAATCATAGACAATCGGGGATGTAATTCGATATGCCGTAAAGATATTACATTTTTGAATATTCAGCTCTAGTCCATTGTGCTTGCACCATTCCACTAGTGCATGGATATCCAATTGGAAATTATTACAATCAGTTAAACTATTAATAGATAAATACAATTTAAAGTCGTCTGCGAATGTTAGAATTTTACAATATTTGAAAATTTCGTGAACATCGTTTATAAACAATAGAAAGAGTAATGGCCCCATATGGCTACCTTGTGGAACGCCCGATGTAACTTTTATTACTCGAGATCTAAAACTATCGATCATTACCAATTGCTTCCTGTCCTTTAAGTAATTGGAAAACCACTCTAACATTGACGAATGGAATCCCAAAGACTTTAGTTTGTTTAAAAGCAAAGTGTGATGTACTTTATCTAAGGCTTTCGAGAAATCGGTGTAAAGTACATCAACTTGTAATTGATTTTCTAAATTTGTATAAATGTAATTTGAAAATAATGATAAATTAGTTGTACAAGACCTGCCTTGCATAAAGCCATGCTGGTTATTAGAAATAATTTCTTTTACCATGAAATATAATTTTTCTTTTACAATACTTTCCAATCAACTTTGGTATCGATGAAAGCTTGGATATTGGTCGATAGTTTTCTACTTTTTGCCTTAAACCACTTTTATATATAGGCGTCAGAAAAGAATACTTCCATTCATTTAAAAATTCACCCATTTTTAGGGATTGATTAAAGATAATTCTTAGTGGACGATAAAGCGAATTCCAACATTTTTTTAAAATACCAGCCGGGACCCCATCGGGGCCTGGGCTGTAATTTACTTTAAGATTAGTTAAGGCATTTATTACATCCTGATCCGTAAATTCCAATACACCTATATCCAGAACCTCGGGTATATTAGAGTAATGGTTCATCGTTGTCTGGACCGGAGACCCATTCTAGACAGACTCAAAAAAGTTGGCAAATAGGTCACAGGTTTCATCCAAGTTTGTTGAAGTTACGTTACCAAATTCCATTATCTTGGGCAAGCCCAAGGAATTTCTTTTTGAATTAACGTAATTCCAAAATGATGCACCATTGTTCCTTACCGAAGTTTCTACGGACAAGATGTATTGTTTATATATAAATCTATTCAAGAACTCATATTCTTTCCTGAATCTCAAAAACCGTTCACGATTTAAACTAGTTTTATTTGAAATATAGTTTGAATATGCTTTCCTTTTAATATTTCGTAGATTTACTAAGCTTTTGTTTGTCCATGGAATTCTATGACGCGTTTTAGGAACAAAAGTCTCTAAACCAGAATTAATTTTATTCATGAATATATCATAGTTACCTTTCAAATTGGGGGAATCCAACAAGTCATCCCAATTGAATTGATTTAGGTACTCATTCAGTGCAACAAAATTGGTCTTAGCGAATTTATAATATATAAATAATTATAGTTTTGTATGAGCACCTGAAACCGTTCGTCAATAATCAGTGCGATTTCAGGCCGGTCCACCATCGACCAAATCTTCACACACTACGGCAGAACCTGGGAAAAAAACCCGAGAGATGCAGATATTTACTCATTTATTTCAAGTAGACGGAATTTTTAAAATTTTAAGTTAAAGACCTGTGTTAGAGGTTTAGGACACGTAGATCCTTTACAGCTATGATATGGTGATATACAATAAGTCATTAGTTGTGGATTATGTGTATGTAATTAACTAAGGGAAAACTACTAGCAAAAAACCCTTATGTGATACCATTCCAAAGATTTTCTTTTCCATATAGTCCTTACAATATATATTAATGTAAGTAGTGATAATTGAGTTTTCTACGTCCAGTGAACCAGATAGCCTGTGACTTTTGGGGGTTTGGCTTAATCTTCCATTTAAGTGCAAATTTAGAGAGCACAGCTGTAGTGTATTGTAAACATCTAGAAATAATGTACCAGAAGCAAAGAAGGCAGTGTCATCAGCAAACATTGCTGTCGAAAAAAGGTAAGTCTGATACATAAATATTAAACAGAGTAGGTGCAAGTACAGATCCCTGGGGAACTCTATATTCAATTTGTTTGGTGTTTGATTCATATATCCCGATTTTTACTACAAAGTTTCTATCAGTGAGGAAGCTTGGAATCAATTTGGTGATCTGTAACGGAAAATTTAGTTTATATAACTTGTAAACTAGAGCGTCGTGCCATAGCGTGTCGAACGCTTTTTCGATGTCTAGTAAGACAAGGCCTGTTGCCTCTTTCGTTTTAAATTTGTCACGTACATGATTTTTGGTTCTTGCTATTTGGTGGCAAGTGTTATGCCCCTTTCTGAACCCACATTGAAAGTTTGCTATGATGTTTTGTGTTCACATATGAATTTATTAACAACTTCTTCAAATAGCTTACTAGTAGCGTTAAGCAAGCTAATGGGTCTGTAAGTGGTGGGGTTTTCTCCGGGTTTTCCAGATTTTGCAATGGGCACGATCGACGCCGTTTTCCATTGAACAGGAAAATAACACAGATTTAAACAAGAATTAAAAATACAAGTTGCCACTGGGGGGAACAACTTTTAGCAACTTGTTTCTTGTAATTTTATCCAAGCCAGGTGATTTATTAGGCTCCAAATTTCTGTTACTAGGTGAGATTCGTCTATAAGAACTGAGGAATTCGAAACAATTTCTTGAGTGCGCATTACATCATTAACAGTGCAATTTTTTTTTTTTTTTTTTTATTCATTTTTTTATTTCTACAATTCATAACAGACTTATATACTAGACAAAAATGCTTAAAACTAGATGGACGAACAATGTTTATATATTCTAACTTACTGGCCCTCGGCGGGCACTCTAAGCTAAACTAAATCTTAAAATATGTCTTTCGACTTAACCTACATGATTAAATAAAAGTAAATTAGCATGAACAAATTAAGATTAAGAAAATTGTAAAAAAAACTTAATATCAGAACTTTTTATTTTAAACTTACATGCTACCTTAAAATAACTTAAAACTACCTTAGACTAATCACACTATATTAAAATATATGCTTGTACTTACGACTACCTTAAAAACTACCCTAAGCTACGTAAGTCGGCCGTAGGCTGCCGCTGATAGAGTACCACCTACCGCTGCAAGACGGTGACCGACTACCGGTACTACGCTTACTACCCCGGGTCTAAAGGGTTCGACGATGGAGTTCCCTCCCTACCCAGCCACCAGAATTTTCGATGCTGCATTGCAACATCCCGAACATCCCGCTTAGATACCGCCATACTGAAGCGGAGGAGACCTTCCTCAGCTCGTTGTGCGACGGAACGGTCGTGGTTGAGTCGCCCATCCACAGTTGAACGGGCGATGTGGAAGAGGAGCGGTACCGCATTTTCATTTTGAATCAGACCGTGCTTATCAGAATGGAGGAAAGCTTCTGGGGGGACGAAGCCATTATAACGTACCCTCTCGTGGTACTGAGGATTGGGGTAGTAAGCCCCAGAGATCAGGTTATTAACAGAGTTCATCGCTCTGGCAGTGTGGCCTCGAATCAATTTCAACAGGAAATTGTCCACTCGTATCAGGTTCGCCCTGTTGTATAAAACCTCATTGGAGTAGAATTTTTTGTACTGGGACTCTGGTGTTCTGTAAAGGCGAAGGCAAGCCCTAAGACAAGCCCTCTCAAACACCCGAATCTTTTCCATCAAGCTTGCACTCACGTTGAACCACACGGGACAGCCATAGGTGAGCATTGGCCGGATGAGGGCCATGTAGCAGATCACCTTCACCCTCGCATATTAATTAACAGTGCGATCATCACTAAGGTGTGCTGTTACTGTATGACAGTGACAGAAGGTATCGGCTAATAAGTTTGATTTTTCACCCGGGGTGATGTAAAGGTGATTGTCATCTTTAAGAGGCGGAATATTACCACACACCTATTTTTAAGAGTGGCTGGGTGCTGTGGGAATCGGGTAGGCACTGACTGGCGTCAACCTGGCGATGCCCAGTGTTGTAACTTTTTCTACACACCAATTGTGCTTATTTTACCTCCAAGTGGTAGCCATCGGGTACTGGTTGTAGTTCACCCGAGCTCAACTTGCCAAACTTATAAGTGCGACCTCTTGTCCTAGGGGTTACAAAAAAGGAACTGGCCCTCCAGGTTGGGGGTTGTGCCGTCGGGGTAACTGCCCGGCCACACAAAAAAATTGCTAGTTACGAAGCAACAACAAGCCTCGGAAACGGATGATTTTACTGATGACGACCCATGCAAACGATATACGGACAACGATCTTCGGATTTGTACGTGGAATGTAAGGTCCCTTTATAGGCCACGTGCAGCCGAACAACTAGCGGAAGCCCTAGACTGCTGCAAAGCAGATATAACCGCCATCCAAGAAGTGCGATGGGATGGACCCGGCAAAAGAAGGATGAAAAACTGTGATATATACTACGGTGATTGCTACAAACAACAAAAACAGCGCCTATTTGGATGTGGATTTGTCGTTAGAGGCAGACTTAGGCAAGAAATCCTATCGTTCAGGTCCGTAAACGAGCGCCTCACGACAATTCGCATCCAGGCTAAATTTGCCAACATAAGCCTTATATGCGCACATGCCCCCACAGAGGAGAAAGATGATGACACCAAAGACAGGTTCTATGAGCTCCTGAACAAAACGTATGAGCAATGCCCTAGCTACGACTTTAAAATTGTCCTTGGCGGTTTTAACGCAAAGCTAGGAAGAGAGAACATCTTTGGTAGTACGGTCGGGAAGCACAGCCTACACGACACCACATCCGATAACGGATTTAGGCTGATCGATTTTGCTGCGGGGCGAAATGTTGTAGTAGCCAGTACAAGATTCTCACATCTCGATATTCACAAAGGAACATGGCGATCTCCTGATCAATCAACCGTCAATCAGATTGACCATATTGCGATAGACGCAAGGCAATCCTCCAGTATCATAGATGTCCGAACGTTCCGAGGCGCCAACATTGATTCGGACCACCACCTTGTTGTAGCCAAGGTAAGGCTGCGGATATGCCGAACACCGCCAAGACAAAGAAATACTGTGAGGAAATTCAACGTCAGCCGGCTACAATCGCAAGAGATTGCCAAATCCTTTTCCAATCTTGTCTCCCTTAACCTCTTAAGAAGTCCTACGCCGCCAACATCAAATATTGAAGACCAGTGGCAGCATTGCCAAAAAGCCATCCGAGATGCCGCCTCTGATGTGCTGGGTTTCAATCCGCCACCACAACGAAACCCCTGGTTTGACAACGAGTGTCGGCAGGCGAATGCAGCCAAGCAAGAAGCATACAAAGCGGCACTGCATAGAAGGACAAGAGCTGCTCGGGAGCTCTACGAGCAGAAGAGGAGAGACGAACACCGGCTTCTCAGGAGAAAAAAGAAGGAGCATGAGAAGCGCGCGATCGGCAGAATAGAGGGATATTACTGCAGGAATGAGGTGAGGAAGTTTTACCAAAGGGTAAAGTTAACCAGTCAAGGTTATAAAGTCCGAACCGAAGCCTCTAAGGATGATCAAGGGAACATCGTAGTAGAGTCACAGTCGATGCTGAGGATATGGAAAAGCCATTTCTGCAGACTGTATAACGGCGACGAAGAACCAAATCCCGCTGTCAGGCAGAACGAACCATTCAATCCCAATGAAAGGGACGACGAAGATCAACAATTCCGTCCACCCGACCCGGATGAAGTGAGGATTGCCATATCTAAACTGAAATCCAACAAGGCTGCGGGAGCTGACGGCCTACCCGCCGAGCTTTTTAAAGCCGCAGGCGATGATTTGGTAAGGAGCATGCACCAACTCATCTGTAAAATATGGTCGGAGGAAAACATGCCCGATGAATGGAACCTCAGCATTGTTTGCCCGATCCATAAAAAAGGAGACCCTTTGAACTGCGCCAACTACAGAGGCATCAGTCTCCTAAGTATCGCATATAAAATCTTATCTGCCATACTGTGTGAACGCCTAAAGCCATTCGTCAACAACCTGGTCGGTCCATACCAGTGTGGCTTTAGGACAGGAAAATCCACCATCGACCAGATATTCACACTACGGCAGATTTTGGAGAAAACCCAGGAGCAACAAATCGATACCCACCACCTTTTCATCGATTTTAAGGCCGCGTATGATAGCATCTATAGAGACGAGCTATACAGAGCAATG
Organism: Eristalis pertinax; assembly: GCA_907269125.1. Lineage (NCBI taxonomy): Eukaryota > Metazoa > Arthropoda > Insecta > Diptera > Syrphidae > Eristalis > Eristalis pertinax. Next base: position 105,825,652 of record OU026145.1, on the reverse strand, counting down.
TCTAGTTTTGGCATCCCTACCAAACTCGTCCGTTTGTGTAGGATGACGATGGAGAATGCACGCTGCTCCATCAAGGTCGGTAAAGACCTAACCGAGACCTTTGATGTCAAAAAAGGATTCAGACAAGGCGACGCGCTGTCATGCGACTTTTTCAACATCGTTCTTGAAAGAATTGTTCAAAACTCGAACGCCGACACCAGAGGAACAATCTTTCAGAAGTCCGTCCAACTACTCGCATATGCCGACGATATTGACATTATTGGAAGAACGCAGCGTGATGTCAATGGCGCTCTTGTGGGTATTGCAACGGAGGCCGCGAAGATGGGTTTAGCGGTAAACGAGGGTAAGACCAAGTATATGCTGTCAACGAGAAAGGACACCCAACACCGACGTCTCGGTCAGAACGTCACAGCAGACAGATATAACTTTGAGGTAGTCAAAAACTTTGTCTACCTAGGCACCGCTATAAACTCAGACAATGACACCAGCGCTGAAATCAAACGAAGAATAACCCTTGCCAATCGCTGCTTCTTTGGGCTAAGAAAGCAACTGGTAAACAAAGCCCTCTCTCGAACAACCAAGATAACGCTCTACAAGACCTTAATCGTCCCAGTCCTGCTATATGGCGCGGCGGCATGGACTTTGTCAAAAGCGGATGAAGCTGCCCTTGGTTGCTTCGAGAGGAAAATTCTTCGTGTGATTTTCGGTCCCGTCTGCATAGGCGGTGAGTGGAGGAGGAGATATAATGACGAACTATACGGGCTGTTCAGCGACATCGACTTAGCCAGAAGAGTGAAGATCCAAAGACTGAGATGGCTAGGTCATGTAGAGCGGATGGAAACCAATACTCCGGCCCGAAAAGTCTTCGAATCCAACCCCGAGGGACGGCGCAGTAGAGGAAGACCGCGACTCAGGTGGCGCACGCAAGTGGAAAGGGACCTCAACCAACTATGCGTGCGAAACTGGAGACAGCTAGCTAAAGATCGAGCTGGCTGGAGACGCTTGTTGGTTGAGGCCCAGGTCCACCCCGGACTGTAGCGCCACCTTAAGTAAGTAAGTACCTATTTTTAAGAATCTTTGACACTTTCCAGAATGGCTTACTTGACTTTTCAAAAGAAGATAGTACATTATTCCACAGTGTGTTTTTGTATGTTACAATTGCTTCTTTTATGGCTTTATTGAAGAACTTCGTGCTGTCAAGAATAGAGTCAATACGAAAAAGAAGCTATTTTCTCCTCTCGCAGTTTCTTAGTCGAATTAAGAATAGAATATTCTCCGGCAGTGAAGACCTTGTACTTTTAATAGGGACCTTTTTTTTTTTTTTTTTTTTGTTTACGTCCATGGATGTGGCAATCTTCGAAAGATACTAATAGCCCGTGCCATTCGCATGCACGATTCGCAAACCCAAGTTCTCGATTTCGGGAATACGCCTACGTACTAACCCACACCCTGCACTCTTCTACCACTCTCCCCGCCGTTAGGTATTACTTCGCGGGGCTGGTTAGCGACTCAAGCTGGATCGACTGTGTTTGCCTGTTCGGCTCGCCTTACTCTTTCAAGCCTTCTTAGCTCGATCTGCAAGTTTGATATGAAGGAACAGATTTCCTCCCACTTCTCGGCTGACTCCGTCATATGACCGACTAGGAGCTCCGGTGTTGGTAAGTTTATTCTTGTCCCTTCAAATCGTCTGCAGTGGAAAGTCGTGTGTTCTGCGTCTTCTTCAGAGTCCTCACATTCTGGGCAAAGGGAAGAGCTATCGTGTCCGAACCTATGGAGATACTTTCGATAAACCCCGTGGCCCGACAGAAACTGCGTAAGGTGGAAGTTGCAGTTTCCGCTTGCTCTCTTTGTCCACGTTTCGATTGTTGGAATCAGTCTGTGAGTCCATCTACCTTTGTTTGAGGTGTCCCATCTGGCTTGCCACATTGTCATTGAGGCTGCTCTTTCTTCCTTCCTTATCCTGTTTACGCCAGTCTCTGGCCGGTTCGTCGATCGCCTTAGGTAGACCCTATGCATCTCATTTGCGAGAATGTCGATGGGGACCATACCCGCAATCACACAGGCTGCTTCGTCCGAAATTGTCCGGAAGCCGCTGATTGTTCTTATGGCGCAGAGCCTGTATGGTGACGAGAGCTTCTTAGCTGTCTCCTTTATAGAGAGAGCACTCGACCAGACTGGCGCATATAGGCATATATGGCGCATATAGGAGAATTGAACTTACCACTCTGGAAAGCAGAATCCTTCTTGGGTATCCTATGTTTGGCAGCATACCAGAAAGTGCTGCCTGCATCTTTGAAGCTTTCCTGCTGCAGTATTCGACATGCTTTTTGAAATTAAGTCGGTTGTCGAGCATCACTCCTAGGTATTTCAGTGATTTCTTGGATCTAATTAGCTCTAAATAGGGACCTTGGAAATCAAACATTGGTGACATACGTGCACATAGTTTCCACTTGTTCAGTCTTGCAGATGATACTTAGTGGTGGTTCACTGTGTTTTAAACTGTTGTCAATGTCGATTTGATTAAGTTCCAGTCTCCTAAGCATCGCCCCTAAGATCTTCTCTGCTGTTTTGTGTGAGCGCCTGAAACCATATGTACATAGTCTGATAGGTTCTTATCAGAGTGGTTTCAGGCCGGGCAACTCCATCGTCGACCAAATCTTGACACTACGGCAGATCCTGGGAAAAAAACCCAAGAGATGCAGATCGACACCCACCACCTTTTCGTCGATTTCAAGACCACATATGACAGCCTGCATAGAGACGAGCTATACAGCGCCATGTCTCGTTTTGACATTCCTGCCAAACTCGTCAGGTTGTGCAGGAACTCTCGCTGCTCCATCAAGGTCGGTAACGAACTCACCGAGATCTTCAATGTCAAAAAAGGCAAGGCGATGCGCTATCATGTGACTTCTTTAACATCATCCTGGGGGAGGTCGTGCCAAACTCACTCGCCAACACAAGAGGCACAATCTTCCAAAAGTCCGTTCAACTGCTTTCTTACGCGGACGACATTGACGTGATTGTACGAACACAGCGAGCCATCAATGAGACGTTTGCTGGCATTGAAGTGGAAGCGGCTAAAATGGGTCTGGCAGTAAATGAGGGCAAGACAAAGTACATGCTGTCATCACGGAAGGACGCACAACATCGACGACTCTGCCAGATCGTCACTGTAGGCTGCTATAACTTCGAGGTAGTCAAGGACTTAAACTACCTCGGCTCCCCAGTAAACAGTACGAACAACATCAGTACCGAGATTAACTCTTGCCAATCGCTGTTATTTTGGGCTCAAGATTCAATTGAGTGGTAGAACCCTCAAGCTAACATTGCAAAAGACTCTGATCATCCATGTCGTCCTATATGGCGCAGAAGTCTGGACAACCTCAAGCGTAGATGCTTGGTCTTTTCGAAAGAAAAGTTCTGCGTTCCATCTTTGGTCCTATTTGCGTTGATGGTTTTTGGAGAGGAAGATTCAACGGGCTGTACAGCGACCTGAGCCTAGACAGGGGGCTACGGATTCAGCGCCTAAGATGGCTAGGGCATGTAAAGCGCATGGACAACACTGCTCCAGCCTGAAGTGTCTTCGACTCTGAACCAGTGGGACAACGCAATAGAGGACGCCCACGGAATCGATGACGCAGACAAGTGGAGAAGGACCTCAACCAACTTGGCGATCGAAAATGGAGACAGCTGGCTAAAGATCGTGCCAGCTGGAGAAGCTTGTTGATTCAGGCCCAGGTCCACCCCGAACTGTAGTGCCATTAGAGGAAAAAGAAGTGGAATAAGGGTCGTTAGCGATAAAATCATCCACATCCGAGGCTCATTGCTGCTTCGTAACCATGATTGTCGGATTGTCGGAGTTACCCCGACGCGCAATTTCTAACCTGTTCAAACATTAATGCCGTAAAATTTACCGTTTTCAGTTTGATAATCTCCCCTTTTAAAGTGTACCACTCGCAGGACTGGGATCATCATCTCTCCGAACATAAATATTATCACTCCCAATTATATAGGATTCTATTCTAAAACGACGATCTGTCTCAACAGGAATAAACCATCACGATTCTACTTGGAAAGCCCCCCAAGCTTGAAGCCACTCACGGCCGCCAATGCAAACAAAATTGAACAAAGTGCCTCTCAAGACCTGGATCTTCGCCTAACCGCCGACTATTCCATCTCCTCTCCTCGTGCGCGCCAATAGCCAAACGATATGTTGGCCACTCAAGCATAACCGGTGTCTTTAAAGTCAACCATCCGCAAAAGCAAACGCCATCTGGTGCACAAAGTGTTCAATAAACACACACTAACACACACACCGAGAAAGGTGTTAGGTACTTGTCCCAAACAATTTCGGCTATAACATCAATAAATCTCGAAGCCAAAGTCGGTCAACAGTCCTGTTGAACCGTTTAATTCAAAAATTACACTTCGAACGAAGTTTTACAACACTCCATCGCACCTTAGGCGGGTTCAATAAATGAAAAAAATTGGGAGAGGGCGGAGGGGGGTAACATGGGGGAAAAAAACGTCTAGAAAAACATTTAACAATTAACAAATTTATTGCTGAGTCAAGCCCATAATTGGCAAAGACTCGACACAATGGCGGTTGTTGGCAACATTTTCCCCATCCGTACGGTAGACCAAGTTGAACCTGGTCCCCTCGGTCCCCCCTCCCCCCTCCCCCCCTGGGTGCACTTACATACTACACTCGTAGAAGCAGTGGATACAGAGAAAAAAAAGGAAAAAGAGTGAATAACGCCAACAACAACAACAATAGCACACATATCAGACCATAACTTAGCCAAGTATATGAACCAAAAGAAAGCAAAAACAACAAATGGAGAGCTACTTTCACCCAAGGTCATTGTGTCTTTTACTGGACGCTTGGACGGCGTACAACGATCAACAGAGACTCTCTACGATGATGGCGTAGTTGTTGTTTTTGAAGACTACATAACATATACCGTTAGATTTTCTTCGCACATCGCCATCAGCCATCGCCATCAGCCATCAGCCATCGCCAATAGCAGCGTCTGTTGACGATTTGCAAATATTTTTGCAATTATCAGAAGTTGCAACCGAATAAATATTTGCTGAATAGCTGAATGATAAGCTGAATTAGTGAAAACGGCATTTGGTAGGGATGCCACTGCATCCGCCATCGACGATAGCGGTCGCGAATGCAATCAACAAAAAACCCGAAAAAAAAAAAACCAAACAAAATATTCATTTCGTCAATCTGACCTTGTTAATGATCGTGAAACAAGGTTTCCCAACGGTGACCGTTGCCATTGATCACGTTCAAAAGTGGGCAACCATGCGAGAGCGCGCATGTGTGTGTGCATCTCGTTCTCGGGCCCGTCTTGACAATGCAATCGGCCGGCTCGCTTGCACGTTGAAACGAACTCGAACTTCGTGGAGTCACTGTCATGGCCCTTTTTGCCTCAACTTTGCATACCATTGCATACTGCACACACACACACACACACATACGTGCGCGCCGTGCTGGGAAGAAACACGTTTTGTTGTTCGAACTCGATTTCTGTTTTCATGCAGCGAATGAGGTACGAGCTGTTGTTTATATGGGATCTTGTTATGCTGCTGCTGCTGCTGCTTGCTGCTTGCGCTGACGGCGATGATGATGATGATGATGGTTGTTGATGTTGGCTCTGGCCGTGTATGCGGGCCAATACACGCGAAGTGAAACCGGCATAAGTGCAACCAACACATAGGCATGCGGAAACTGGGTCAACGAACAAGGTTGTGTACAATAGCGCGCGCGGTGGTGCCACCTATACCAGAGAAACTCACTTTTCCAGTTGAGGCTTTTTTCTTTTTCTTCTTCTGCTTCTGCTTCTCTTTCTCCTATCCACTCGGCCACCTCGGTGTCTCTGTGTGCGTGTCAGTGTTAAGGCTTTTCATCTCATCTAAACTCTGTTGTGTTTTTTTTTTTTTCATCTATTTTGGACTGTTTATCCGTTTAGATATGTGCATGCCACGGGTTTGTGTGGAACACCCTGCAGATGGACGGTATTTGCAAGCCTCGTCGTCTAGTCCATACTCATGATTTATGCTGGCTGGACTGGTCTGGGTTATTGGCGAAATTTAGTGGTAATATGGCTTATTTACGGATTAGTTTGGATTAAAAGGGAAAAGGAGGTCAGCAGGCGAGTGGTGGCATTCATCGAGTGGACGACGAGTTGTTTGATGAGCCATCGTATCGTTCCCAGCGGCGGCGGCGCGGCGCAAACGGAGGGAATATGATTTGTGTGAGGAGAGTGCTGAGGCCTTTTGTATTGAAATTGAACTGATTTGTTCGCATCGGTGTCGGTGGGGCTTACAACGACCGGAAATGTAAACAGTGCGGTTGATCTAGTTTGATTTGATTTAAGCCCGCCGAACAGGTACTTTACATTGTGTAGTGCTTTAATCAATTATGGCTCGGAGATGAAGCGGTGCTGGTAGCCAGCACTCGAGATGCACTCGAATTGGTGGATCGTGGATTTAACTGACTTCGACAAGAGTTGCTCTTGGAAAGGTGAGGTGACTTGAGGAAGAAATCTGAGAATGAAGTTGTTTTGCTTCTTTCGCTTTTTTTTTTTTGTTTTTCAGGAATGTGCTTTTGAACAGGATTTATGTAGAAAATGGGGGGCTTTGTGACAACCTTCTGCGTGACTGTCCATCTTGTCGTGGTGAGGAAGTTTAGTAGGTCTCCCGATGACTCTGAGGGGTCACTTATACTGTACGACCTCCAGATAGGGCTGCCGAAGCTAAGAGCCAATCAACCCTGGCGTGAGCAATAAGCAAACCGTACCAAAGAATGAACGGTTGAGGGGTAATTCAACCGCCAACGAGCTCCTTTAGGCACCTGGCCAGTTTAAGTTTAATTTAGAAAGAAAATCTTTTGTACATTAAGATTACAAGCAAAATCTCATAAGTTTATACGATCGAAAGGTCTTATCGTGTGACATATTATGAGAAATTTAAGTTACTTAAGGTGGCGCTACAGTCCGGGATGGACCTGGGCCTCAACCAACAAGCGTTTCCAGCCAACTCGATCTTTAGCTAGCTGCCTCCAATTTAGCACGCATAGTTGGTTGATGTGCCTTTTCACTTGCATGCCCCACCTTAGTCACGGTGCCGTCCTTCGAGAGTGGTTTTAAAGACTTTCCTAGGCCGGAGCATTGGCCATCTCAATCGTTGGATCTTCAAGTCGATGTCGCTGAACAGCTGGCACAGTTCGTTGTTATATCATCTCATCCACTCACCATCTATGCAGACAGGACCGAAAATCACCCGAAGAATTTTTCTCCAACCAAAGAGTAACTTCATCAGCTTTTGGCAAGTTCGTGCCCCTGCGCCATATAGCAGGACTGGGACGATTAAGGTCTTATAGAGAGTTAATTTGGTAGTTCGAGAGAGGGTTTTCGTTTCAATTGCTTTCTTAGCCCAAAGAAGCAGCGATTGGCAAGAGTTATTGTTCGTTTGATTTCAGCGCTGGTGTCGTTGTCTGAGTTAATAGCCGCTCCTAAGTAGACAAAGTCTTTGACTGCCTCAAAATTATATGTGCCCTTTCTTAGTGACATTATTTGCCCTCATTTACCGTTAAACCCATCATTGCGGCCTCCGTCACAATACTCCCGAAAGTGCCATTGTCATCACGCTGCGTTCTTCCGAGAATGTCACTATCATCTGTAATCAGGAAGGCCGAGCTTGGTGTCAAAGCCAAGTTAGCGGTTTTCAACTCAGTATTTTATTCCAACTCTCATGAAATTTGGGTAATGGCCGAACGAATAATAATCGCGAATACAAGCTGCCGAAATGAGATTTCTTCGTGCTGTTGTGGGAGTTACTCGACGGAAATGGGTGAGAAATACGGCACTACGCAAGGAACTCAATGTAGAGTAGCTGGTTCTTCGAAATTTGGTCACGTGGTACGAATGTCCTCATCATCAGGACTGCCGAGGCGTGCCTTAAATGCGATTCCATCAGGTAGGCTACCGCTTGGCAAACCCAGGATGAGGTGGCTGCACCAAGTCCAAAAATTCGCCTGGTTGCGCTTGGGCATAACTCCTGATGATTTAGAGTGGCCTGGAGATCTCACATGCGTTCATTACCTCCGCGACCATTGTAGTTGATCATGTGGATGAGAAGATGATGATGAAAGATTGTCCATAAAGACAGAAAAAAACATAGTCTAAGTCGAAAGGCACATTTAAATTTGTTAGCATGTAAGTAAAATGATTTATAAAATAAAACAAAAATGAATGTTGTTCAATTTCACAGACGCTTTGAAAGTAAAGGGTGTTATTTTTAGTGGCGGAAAACTATAAATGTTGCCTAAAACACAGAAAAATGTCTTTAATATCCATTAAATTGAATTAATTTGACGACTAATTTGAATTCGACTTCGGGCATGTGACGGGCGCGCATGCAGCGTACATGGCGTAATCTGTATCTCCAATTTTCACATACTCTTCGGTTGCGGCAAAGGATGTGGGAATCCTCCAAAGAGGAGGCATTCAACCCGGGCAATTGGCATGCACGATTTCCTAGCCCCTAGTGTCCGATGCCGGGAATACATACGCCTGCTTACCTACTGATTACCGATTCGGCTCGCCTAACTCTTTCGAGCCTTCCCAGCTCATTCTGTACGCTCGTTATAAAGGCGCAGGTCTCCAATCAATTGACAACTGACTCTGTCGTATGGCGGACTAGGACCTTGGGTGTTCATTCTTGCAACTGCGAGGCGCCTGAAATGAAATATTGTTTGCCATCGTGTCCAAATCTATTGAGGCACTTTCGATGACCGCCGTGACTCAACAGAAACTGCGTGAGATGGTCGCTGCAGTTCGCCTGTGTTCTCGATGTCCAGACTTCAATCTGCCACTGGTTGTGGTGTCACATCTGGTTTGCCACAGTGCCATAGACGTTGCGATCAGACAGCTTATGCTAATCTCTAAGCGGTTTGCCGTTTGCGACCTATTGCATTTCGTTGGCGAGAATATCGATAGGGCCCATACTGGCAATGACACTGGCTGCTTGTTGTTCGGAAGCTGCCGATAGTCCTTATTATATAATCGTTATGTATAATATGTATAATCGTTTTGTTAAAGTTCTGAAAGAAGGTTTTGTGAAATTCATTCCTCTATCACAAAAGCGTGGCCCTTGTAAGCCTTCGTGGTATAATAGCATAAGTTCTAATAATCGTTCCGACTATGTCACATTTCGTAAATTGCGTAAACAATTCTTTGTGCTCAATAAGTTTCTTTATAAAAATTACATTTTTTTCGATTGAAAGCAATATTAGACATGATAGCAAATCGTTTTGGAAATTTATTAACATCAAAAGGAAATCTGTTGGAATGCCTAATTTAATGCATATTAAAGAAGAAGAACCATTTCTGCAGACTGTATAACGGCGACGAAGAACCAAATCCCGCTGTCAGGCAGAACGAACCATTCAACCCCAATGAAAGGGACGACGAAGATCAACAATTCCGTCCACCCGACCCGGATGAAGTGAGGATTGCCATATCTAAACTGAAATCCAACAAGGCTGCTGGAGCTGACGGCCTACCCGCCGAGCTTTTTAAAGCCGCAGGCGATGATTTGGTAAGGAGCATGCACCAACTCATCTGTAAAATATGGTCGGAGGAAAACATGCCCGATGAATGGAACCTCAGCATTGTTTGCCCGATCCATAAAAAAGGAGACCCTTTGAACTGCGCCAACTACAGAGGCATCAGTCTCCTAAGTATCGCATATAAAATCTTATCTGCCATACTGTGTGAACGCCTAAAGCCATTCGTCAACAACCTGGTCGGTCCATACCAGTGTGGCTTTAGGACAGGAAAATCCACCATCGACCAAATATTCACACTACGGCAGATTTTGGAGAAAGCCCAGGAGCAACAAATCGATACCCACCACCTTTTCATCGATTTTAAGGCCGCGTATGATAGCATCTATAGAGACGAGCTATACAGAGCAACGTCTAGTTTTGGCATCCCTACCAAACTCGTCCGTTTGTGTAGGATGACGATGGAGAATGCACGCTGCTCCATCAAGGTCGGTAAAGACCTAACCGAGACCTTTGATGTCAAAAAAGGATTCAGACAAGGCGACGCGCTGTCATGCGACTTTTTCAACATCGTTCTTGAAAGAATTGTTCAAAACTCCAACGCCAACACCAGAGGAACAATCTTTCAGAAGTCCGTCCAACTACTCGCATATGCCGACGATATTGACATTATCGGAAGAACGCAGCGTGATGTCAATGGCGCTTTTGTGGGTATTGCAACGGAGGCCGCGAAGATGGGTTTAGCGGTAAACGAGGGTAAGACCAAGTATATGCTGTCAACGAGAAAGAGCACCCAACACCGACGTCTCGGTCAGAACGTCACAGCAGACAGATATAACTTTGAGGTAGTCAAAAACTTTGTCTACCTAGGCACCGCTATAAACTCAGACAATGACACCAGCGCTGAAATCAAACGAAGAATAACCCTTGCCAATCGCTGCTGCTTTGGGCTAAGAAAGCAACTGGTAAACAAAGCCCTCTCTCGAACAACCAAGATAACGCTCTACAAGACCTTAATCGTCCCAGTCCTGCTATATGGCGCGGAGGCATGGACTTTGTCAAAAGCGGATGAAGCTGCCCTTGGTTGCTTCGAGAGGAAAATTCTTCGTGTGATTTTCGGTCCCGTCTGCCTAGACGGTGAGTGGAGGAGGAGATATAATGACGAACTATACGGGCTGTTCAGCGACATCGACTTAGCCAGAAGAGTGAAGATCCAAAGACTGAGATGGCTAGGTCATGTAGAGCGGATGGAAACCAATACTCCGGCCCGAAAAGTCTTCGAATCCACCCCCGAGGGACGGCGCAGTAGAGGAAGACCGCGACTCAGGTGGCGCACGCAAGTGGAAAGGGACCTCAACCAACTATGCGTGCGAAACTGGAGACAGCTAGCTAAAGATCGAGCTGGCTGGAGATGCTTGTTGGTTGAGGCCCAGGTCCACCCCGGACTGTAGCGCCACCTTAAGTAAAGTAAGTAAAGAAGAAGAATCCGATGACATACATTCGACTCTTGAATTATTTGCAAATTTCTTTGAATCAACTTTTACTGATTGAAATTGTAATGTTACAAGCAATAGTCTTTCTAATTTAGTAGACATTGGATCGCTATCGTTAGATTCGACTGATATCATTAGTTCTCTAAAAACCTTAAAGCCAAGCTTTAATTGCGGAGAGGACATCCGTCATCCTTAAATACTGTGCTGACACTCTCTCTCTCATATCCTCTATTACTTATTTTCAACCGTTCTCTTTCAGAGGGAGTTTTTCTTGATGAATGAAAAAAGCTTTTCTATTTCCGATTCATAAATCGAGCTCTAAAAACAATGTTGAAATCTATAGGGGAATCTGCAAACTTTCAGCGATTCGAAAATTGTTTGAGAGTATGGTGAACAGAAAACTAGACTTCATATTTAAAGAATCCGAAAGGATGCACAACATGGCTTTATATCTGTCAACAAATATGTCAATCTACTCATCCTTCATGATAAATGAGATGAAAAATAACAAGCAAGTTGATGCAATCTGTACAGATTTTAGCATAGCTTTCGACTCTGTTAACCATTCAGTGTTAATTAATAAGCTTGAAAACCTTGGATTTAACTCTGAGTTTCTCCTTTGGGTCTCATATTTTCTTATTAATCACACACTGAGAGTTAAATATTGGAAATTCTTTATCCAAACTAATAAAGTGTTGCTCACGGGTTTCGCAAGGAAGTCACTTAGGACCGTCAGTGACAGAGATTTCTCGTCTCGTTATCCTGCACAACAAGACGAATTTAGCTCGTCTCTATGTCAGGATCTGGCGCAGTGTAAATGTCTGATATATTGTGGACTTCTCTGACCTGAACCTCGACCAGATTGTTGATAAACGGCTTCAGGCGAGTTAAAACATAGTAGTTGCCGCAGTTAAAGGGGTACTTTTCTTCTCCTCCGACCATCTCTTAATTATGTATGAGCTGGTGTATGAGTCCAACAAGATCATCTCCAGCTGCTTTAAAGATTTCAGTGGACACAACAGATTTGTTAGACTTCAGTCACAATGTTGCTATATTGATCTCGCCTGGATCGGAGGCGATCCAGATTGAGTTGATCATTCTTCGGGTCCTCGAAGTCCCAGTCTGCAGAAGTGATTCCATTAAATGCTCGCTATCGACGACCAAATGTCTAGTTTTCAAAATGCATATTTGAATTTCACGTCATCCCGCCCAGAGAATGTAGTGCTTGATCTTGATCTCAAAGGCAACCGAAATAAAAACTCTAGAACACTTCTTTGAAGATTCTGAAGAATAATTGCATCCGTGATCACTTGATCGATCTTCCTTTGCCAGAAGACAATGTATCCAAGTGCCTAGGATATGTCCATAAGCTCTAACAGTCCACTTGATGCCCATATAAACTGAATGAACCATGAAACTACTTTCGAACTCCCGCTCTGATTGCTGCACGATTATACTAACGATGGAGAATTCTAGACGCTCCATTAAGGTCAGTATCGACTCAACGGGACCTGGCAATCGTATGGAATTCTTGAGATGACCTACGAGTATATGCGCCTGAGTTTTAAATATCTGACAATGTGTCCTGACTTTGTGCAGTTTTTTTTCGATACCCAGTTGGTGTTATTGGCGCCTAATGGCAGACTTCATTATTGCCTACAACATTACTATTTTAGAGATCTAATTTTTAGTTTTAGATTTGCGCAAAATAAGTCTCAGCCAAAACATTTATCGAACATTGTCATTCCGCAATTCTTCTTTTTCCTCCTTAGCTTCAGATCAGGAATACTGCTTGCACGCATAACTGATTTCATGTGTTGTCATAAAACGTAACATAAACTTAGGCGCACAATATAATAAAAACCGCCGCTGTACACAGTTGATGTAAATTTTAAGGTTCTGATCAGAGAGTCAAATCAGATTGATTTGAGATCCTATTGCAATATGATGCCTTAAACCCAAACGCCAATAGACTGCAAAGGAAGGAAGGAAGTTCAGAAAAGTCTTCACCTTTTGATGACGTGCAATAATGTCAAATTTGGCATTTATTGCTGAAACCAGGGTCACTTCCGGTGAATTCAAATACGTATGCTCACTGCCTGTGCCTCACTTTACGCTTTTGGAATTCACCGGCTTTTCAACTGGTAGGAGAGTCATAGGTTAGGTTGGGATGGAGTGGCTGACTGCTGGAGCAGTCACACTTTGACCCGTTGTGATACCTATTCCGCTAACCAGCTAGCGCTTTTGATAACGCAGAGGAGTTGACTAATAGTGATGTTGTTAAGTTCTGTCAAGTTGTTGAAGTAGTAGACGTATATATGACGCTTTCTACGTGTGGAAAGAGCATTACAATTACATAGGAGATGTGAAATGGTTTTGTACCTCTTCTTTATCCATGCAGCTTCTACAGAAGTCATTAAAGGGAAGGCCTAGTCAGGAGGCGTGCGTGCTTCATTAATCGCTATAGTTTCTGCCTGAAAAACACTATAGTGGTTTGGTAGTCAGAGTGACAGTTGGATGTTTAAATCCTTACAATAGACACCTGCTCCCACACCATCGCCCATCTTCGATCTATCTGTGAAGATTCGCAGAGGACCATCCAGCGTCGGATAATCAGACTCCCAGTAAGATCTTGGGGGAATGCTGATAGAGAAGTTTTTCTCGAAGAGTAGCCTGGGTCTGAGAAGGTCGGTATCTTCAGGTAGGGACCTAAAGTAGTTTAGAATGGTGGAGTGTCCGAATCGCAGTTCCTTCCCCATGTTTACCGATTTCAGCCTTATCGCCGAGCAAGCAGCAGATTGTTTACCGAATAATTCTATCGGAGGAATGCTAAGGAGTATGTTCAGGGCTTCAGAAGGGGGTTGTCCTTAGCGCCCCACTGATGCATACACACGCCACGCACTTTTCGAGCGATTTGCAATGTTTATGTTAAGAGCGGTCCACCAGGTCGCGACGCCATATAGGAGTATGGGCCTGATTATAGAAATGAATATCCAGTGGACTATGCGCGGTTCGCATATACTCGTAGATCCTATAGCTTTTTTGCAGAAGTATAAAGCCGTATATGCCTTCCTGACGCCTTCCTGGATGTTTCCAGTTTAGTTTCGTGTCTAGAATGAGGACTAAGAATTTTGCACTGTTGTAGAGGGACTCCACGGATCAAAGGTAGGAATTTTATATTTTGTGGTGAAGAGTACCTACTAGTTCAGTTTTCTGTGGGTTCACACTCAAGCCACAATTCCTAGTTCATTGTTCTAGTCCGAAGAGGGCTGCCTGCAGTATATACCTGATGGTGGATATGTACTTCCCGGATGCAGCACCCTGTATTTTCTATGATCAGAAGGAGTTCGTTTGTTACCACATTCCATAGAAAAGGAGATAGCACACCACCTTGCGGCGTGCCTCTATTGACCGACTTGCAGATCGTGGTGTCACTAAGCTTGGAGCTTATCATCTATGGTCAATGTCACTATGGTCTCTTCGATCCCTAGTCGTTTCAGTGCTCCGGTTATAGCCTGGGGCTCGACGTTGTTAAAGGCTCCCTCTATATCCACAAAGACAGTAAGGGTTAATTCCTTATGTTGGAGGGATTATTCTAAAATCCCTTGTTGTAGGATTGCTGGGAAGTCTGATGTATCAGTTTCTCAAAGGTTTTGAGTAGGAAGGATGATAGACTTATGGGCCCCCAGCCAAGTTGATCATCGGCACGGTACGTGTGACACCTTGAGCCAGCCCAACGGAGGGGATGAGTGGAGGAGGGTAAGTAATTGAGTGGAGGGAAGGCAGCGTTTGGCTGTATCTTAGCTTCATGTCTCGTCATCGGGAATATCATCCCAATTATTGACCTTTGCTAAGCCTTCGCACCACGTCAAGGTGTACAACCAAGCAAAGGTAGGAGAGTCATAGGCGATACTAAAAATTGAAACGAAACACTTCTGCAGGACTTCAAATGACAATGAATGCTCCATTCAATTTGGACGTTGGTAGATGAGGAGACGTAGATACATGAGGCCAAGATAACAATATCGAGACTGAAGTCAAATAAAGCTGCTGACTAGATTTAAGACAGCTGAAAATGATCTGGATTGAGCTTATCTGTAAAATATGGTTGAAGGAACGCCTTTCCGAAAAGGGGGGGGTCCTATTATCATTTGCCCGATCCACAAGAAAGGAGATTCAAGATCTCATCTTTACCATCTCCGAACCAGTTGGGCAACGAAACAGAAGACGTCTGCGTGAATTCAAGTGAAGAAGGAACTCAACTAACTGGATTGGAACTGGATTCAACATCGGAAACGAACTCTACGAAGCTTTCAATGTGTAAAATGGATTTAGACAAGGCGACGCGCTGTCATGTGACTTCTTCAACATCTCTTGAGAAGGTAGTGCAGAACTATCTCGCCAACACAAGGGGCCCGATCTTCCAAGAGTCCTTGCAACTGTCAGCATACGCGGAGGACATTGACGTGGTTGCGCAAACAAAGCGAGTCGTCAATGAAGTTTGTTTGCGGGCATTGAGACAGAAGCGGCTAAAATAGGCCTGGCGGTGAATGAGGGAAAAACAAAGCATATACTGACTTCGACGTCTTGGCCACAACGTCACCATAGGCAGATATACTTTCGGGTTATGGACTTCATCTGCCTCGGTTCTCAAGTAAACCTCTCAAGTAGCACCTGGAACGAGATCTAACGTAACTCCAACTGTTGATAATCTCAAAAGCGGATGAAAAAGCCCTTGATCTCAGGCGTGATCAGGCGTTGTCAGACGCCTATGGTAGCTGTGCCATGTAGAGAGCATAGACAACTTAGCTCTGACCCAAAGAATCTTCGACTAAGGGCTAACGCAGCAGAAGACGCCCGCTAAAGTGACGCAAGTGGAGGAGGACATCAACGTCAACAAATTGAAAAATTGGAGGCTGTTGTATAAAGATGGTGCCTGTTGCAGGGGCTTGTGGCCTTGTTGGACTGTAGCGCTAGACAAAGGTGAAGACGGAATTTCTGCCAGTAATTTGTAGTAAAAGCTTATGCGATGAAACCCTCTGCAACGCCTGTGGACAAGACGTCGACACAGCAGAGCACTTCCTCTGCTACTGTCCCGGCTTTGCTCGGATCAGGTGGCAGTTATTTGGTGATGATGAGGTGAGAGCCAATGATGTAGTCTCCTCATCACAAAAGCACCTGCTGGTACTCCTCCGGAATGCCATGAAATTCCATTAAAGTAGGTTGCTACCTGGTAGTACAATGGGCCAATTTTGATTCTAAGGACAAAACAAAGCATATACTTGGCGACAACAACGTCACCGTAGGCAGATATAGCTTCGAGTTAAGGACTTCGTCTACATCGGCTCCTAAGTAATCAGTGCGAATAACACCTCTAATTCCTCTACA
This sequence comes from Eristalis pertinax, assembly GCA_907269125.1. Classification (NCBI taxonomy): domain Eukaryota; kingdom Metazoa; phylum Arthropoda; class Insecta; order Diptera; family Syrphidae; genus Eristalis; species Eristalis pertinax. The sequence continues at coordinate 105,809,188 of OU026145.1, read as the reverse complement.
AGCTCTTTTCAGGTTTCACCAAAACCAACATGGACATCGCAATAGGTCCAGTAGGACTTAAACGTGAGACGTTTTCATCCGTTTATCCACGTACCATATCTAACCTAATACCTGTAACGAGATCAATCGCAGAATAACTCTTGCCAATCGCTGTTCTTCGAGCCCAAGAGGCCATTGAATAGTGGAGCCCTCCCTTAATGCATCATGGTATCCACAGAGATCTTGAAAATTTACCAGTCCAAGATGAAAATGATTAGCGCCGCCTGGAAGAGCATACTAACTCTGCAGTTTATTCGATCCTTGAGGAAACAAATGTCTTGCGCCCACTTCAAAGGACTAAACCCCTTGATCTCGTGCGATAGCCTACACCCGCCCATGGTTGCGGTGTTAGCAGGAACATTCATTGCAGAGTTACCTGTCATGACGTATCTAAATCAAGAAATACACACTACTGGATAAGTGCTTCACTTAGTTGTAGTCGAACATAACATTTAAAGGTGGTTTTAGTGAGTAAAAATCTCACACTTCTATAAGCGAACGTTCGCCATAGAGTCTTGTTGAAGACTTCCAACTAGAAACGGAAAAAAAAATCGGCGAGCTCATGTGTTATATGTGGCTAGAGATTAACGGCGAGAGATGAACGATTTGACATTATTAAGAGCAAAACCAAGAAATGAAGAAGCTCGAAAAATAGGAATTTCATCAGCAACTTTTGGATTGATCCCGAAAAATTTGGAGGTTATGCCCAAGAAACCGCTAAATTGGTTACAAATTTATGTCCCTGGTATTATATCCCAGCAATAGTACATAAAATTCTGTTCCACTGAGCAGAAATAATAAATTAATTATTTTATGCATTTAAACCAAAAAAATGAGTTTTTTTTATTTTCTTAACTTTTGATTCCTCCTCTAATCTTATAGCCAGAAATAACAGAGCAAGGAGATATCCAACTTCGGCGAGAATTTCCCCTAGTCCACACCGGAGAGAAATGTGAGAGTAGTGAAACTCCCTTGTATATCACACATCCTCTTACAAAAACCATGGATCCACCACAATATGGCGGCCGATTCGTAGATTTTGTGGGATAATGGCGGCAGTTTCGTGGATTTTGTGGTAAATCGTCGGCAGATTCATGGATTTGCCCAATCTCATGTACTATTGTTCGGAGGGTGTTCAAAAGGTGTTCAAAAAGAGCACATATAATACTTGGGTGAATAAAAATGTAATGCTATTTAAATAATACATGTGAATCTATTTGCAGGAATATTTTGAATCAATTTAATTTTCTTCAAAGTAATATATAGGCGATCAGTTTGCAGTTGTATATCATTCATGAATTGTGAAAACTCATGAATTTAAATTTCATAATTGTTCAGAAAAATGTCTAAATAGTGCAACTAAAACTAACTCATGAAAATGGTTGTCAAAATTTGGAATAAACTTCCATCACATTTCTGTAAAAAAACTAAAATGACCAAAAAAGTTATTTTTTTAAATGATTCATGCTAATTTTTCAATATTATTATTATTAGTACTTTTACACAAGTTTCGCGTGAATGCATTTGATATGTTTCATTCATACATGTGCAGAAATAAATATGTACATTAAGTAATGTATTCATTAATTTCATCCTAGTGCTTCAGATAGTAATTCCCAAAAATGGAAGTTTAATAAATCAGCTTCATGAACATACGCTTTGTTCGTTTGCTTACCCCTCCTTTCTGTGTTGAAAATTTAACAACAAAATTTGAAAAAAATTCAGTAACGAGCGAATTTTTAAATAAGAACTCTAATTCACCCCAATACTACGGTTGGGGAAGGGTGTCAGCTGTTTACCAGCTGTTCGTAAGAGCTCACATGTATTCACAGACAGGGGAGAAAAAGCTTATAAAAAACGCTGTCAGATGAAATCAAGGTTCAAGAGAGGTAGAAGTTGGATATCTCCTTGCTCTCTTATTTCTGCTTATAGCTACATCAACCATTTTTGGATCACGACAGTATCACGTGGCACTTGTACAAGTACTATTTCATTAAGTTCGGTTCAAAAGTTAAGGATTTATTTTCTCCTCTCCCATACAACGGGACCACTGTGCGTCGTTCGTAGTTTAACTGTGACTTCTGACGTGATACCAATTCAATTCAATTTATTTGAACAAAAGCTATACAATGGTCTTACATTCTAAAAGCTTAAGCTAGCCAAATATGTGTTGGCTCAACAGTATGGGCCCAACGGATATACATTGTTTACAAAGTTTGAAATGTTGTCTGTTATAGTTATTGGCCCTTAGTAATAAAGGAATTTAAACTCGAGTTTTACGTAAACTCGAGTTTAACACGAAATCCGTAGTAATAAACGAGCAACCCACTTCTAAAATCGACAAATATTTAGATGTGGCCGAGTCGTATCTAAGTCGAATTTAAAAGTGACAGTTTAATGTTTCAAAATGAGTGTCAAAATCAGCTGTGCTAGCTCACAATAGCGAATATGACAGGTTGTGCTAGCTCACAATAGCGAATATGACAGGTTTATTCACAATGATTACGTTAAATTCGAGTTTTGTTAAAACTGATTTATTACTACGGAAACTTAAAAGTACCTTAGCTACACCTAACAAAATTCGACTTTAGAAGCGACTTTATAATTTTCTATTACTAAGGGCCATTGAATTTGCTTATTTTATGCTATGAAGATCTTTGACATCGCGGTGTTCAGTTCCGTGTGTCCGTGTTGATCAGAGATGAAGTAGTAAAGAGATGTCCAACTCGGGTTTGGGTCTTTACTAAAAAACCCCTCGCCTATCTCTGATTTGCTCTAAAGGCACGCATACTACTTTATTTTCACGCACACTTCTTAAGGCTTTAAAGCAGCCTGCAATTGCTCTCTGATGAATCGTATTCACAAACACTGTCTGTGAATATTTTATAAAAAACAGCAAGAGAGGTAGAAGTTGACTATCTCCTTAATACTTCATCTCTGGTGTTGGTCCTCTCGGGATGGCTGACGTGATACAGGGTGCCTATTATAGTTTTATACAATGTATTGCAGTGGCAGAGATATGGTTAAACACAGTATCGTGATAGACCTAAGAATCTAGTGTTCGAAAATGGTTTAAAAGTGGCATGAATCTGACAAACTGTGCATACGAACGAAAAAAGGCTCATTTTTAAAAACCAGCATTAACAGATATAAAACTCCAGTCCTACACAAACTTTAACAATTTTAACAAAATTATCTTGGATTCGTATCACTTAATTTCCTACAATAAGCGACGTTCACACTCAACAATTTGTCGCTACTTTTTGATTGATGTCAAATTGGAAAAAGTCAAAATGACTTGCTTACCGTAGACTTGTAGTCTGACAACTTGTGCATTGACATTGACAAGCACGGTTGCAAATCGTATCGACAAATTATTAAGTCTGAACGCCATTTATCAATTTTAACAAAATTATCCTAGATTTAAATGACTATATCCTACAATCCAATTGAAGTGACAACCTTTAAAAAAATATATGAAAAACAAAAATCAAACCACACACCCTTACTCGTCGCCATGGGAAAAACTATCGAGCATGACAGTTTTCAACCATCAAAAATGCTGCCATCGCACAAGTCAAACTCTCCACAGCCCACAATTCTCCAAATCACCAGCACTGTTCTCATCTCACTCGCACCAATCAAACATCAAGTGAAAAACTTCATTTTCAACTAAATGAACAAAAGAGACAACCCCATCAGTGGACTGAATAAAAAGAAGAAACTCCACTCTTTCTACAGCACAAACTGAAACAGCAGCAAAAAAAAAACCAGTAGGCAGACCAAATGTCAAAAATTACTGTGACTATCTTTCGATAATTTAAACTTAATCATTTTTGTCGTAAATTAATCACTATTTCTATGAAAAATTATTTGAAAAAAAGTACTTTTCTTTGTTTACTCAAAGTGCTAGCGGTCGGCGTCTG
>OU026145.1:105060697-105205023 GCA_907269125.1 Eristalis pertinax | reverse complement strand
GAAGGGCTTCGCCCATGGTAGATTCTTTACACTGGCCTCAGTCCATGAGGGGCTTCGCCCATAGTAGATTCTCTGCAGTAGCCTCAGTCCATGAAGGGCTTCGCCATGGTAGATTCTTTACACTGGCCTCAGTCCATGAAGGGCTTCGCCCATGGTAGATTCTTTACACTGGCCTCAGTCCATGAAGGGCTTCGCCCATGGTAGATTCTTTATAACTGGCCTCAGTCCATGAAGGGCTTCGCCCATAGTAGATTCTCTGCAGTAGCCTCAGTCCATGAAGGGCTTCGCCCATAGTAGATTCTCTGCAGTAGCCTCAGTCCATGAAGGGCTTCGCCCATGGTAGATTCTTTACACTGGCCTCAGTCCATGAAGGGCTTCGCCCATGGTAGATTCTTTACACTGGCCTCAGTCCATGAAGGGCTTCGCCCATGGTAGATTCTTTACACTGGCCTCAGTCCATGAAGGGCTTCGCCCATAGTAGATTCTTCACACTGGCCTCGGTCCATGAAGGGCTTCGCCCATAGTAGATTCTCTGCGCTGGCCTCAATCCATGAAGGGCTTCGCCCATGGTAGATTCTTTACACTGGCCTCAGTCCATGAAGGGCTTCGCCCATAGTAGATTCTCTGCAGTAGCCTCAGTCCATGAAGGGCTTCGCCCATGGTAGATTCTTTACACTGGCCTCAGTCCATGAAGGGCTTCGCCCATGGTAGATTCTTTACACTGGCCTCAGTCCATGAAGGGCTTCGCCCATAGTAGATTCTTCACACTGGCCTCGGTCCATGAAGGGCTTCGCCCATAGTAGATTCTCTGCGCTGGCCTCAATCCATGAAGGGCTTCGCCCATGGTAGATTCTTTACACTGGCCTCAGTCCATGAAGGGCTTCGCCCATGGTAGATTCTTTACACTGGCCTCAGTCCATGAAGGGCTTCGCCCATGGTAGATTCTTTACACTGGCCTCAGTCCATGAAGGGCTTCGCCCATAGTAGATTCTCTGCAGTAGCCTCAGTCCATGAAGGGCTTCGCCCATGGTAGATTCTTTACACTGGCCTCAGTCCATGAAGGGCTTCGCCCATGGTAGATTCTTTACACTGGCCTCAGTCCATGAAGGGCTTCGCCCATAGTAGATTCTCTGCAGTAGCCTCAGTCCATGAAGGGCTTCGCCCATGGTAGATTCTTTACACTGGCCTCAGTCCATGAAGGGCTTCGCCCATGGTAGATTCTTTACACTGGCCTCAGTCCATGAAGGGCTTCGCCCATGGTAGATTCTCTGCAGTAGCCTCAGTCCATGAAGGGCTTCGCCCATGGTAGATTCTTTACACTGGCCTCAGTCCATGAGGGGCTTCGCCCATAGTAGATTCTCTGCAGTAGCCTCAGTCCATGAAGGGCTTCGCCCATGGTAGATTCTTTACACTGGCCTCAGTCCATGAGGGGCTTCGCCCATAGTAGATTCTCTGCAGTAGCCTCAGTCCATGAAGGGCTTCGCCCATGGTAGATTCTTTACACTGGCCTCAGTCCATAAAGGGCTTCGCCCATGGTAGATTCTTTACACTGGCCTCAGTCCATGAAGGGCTTCGCCCATGGTAGATTCTTTACACTGGCCTCAGTCCATGAAGGGCTTCGCCCATGGTAGATTCTTTACACTGGCCTCAGTCCATGAAGGGCTTCGCCCATGGTAGATTCTTTACACTGGCCTCAGTCCATGAAGGGCTTCGCCCATGGTAGATTCTTTACACTGGCCTCAGTCCATGAAGGGCTTCGCCCATGGTAGATTCTTTACACTGGCCTCAGTCCATGAAGGGCTTCGCCCATAGTAGATTCTTCACACTGGCCTCGGTCCATGAAGGGCTTCGCCCATAGTAGATTCTCTGCGCTGGCCTCAATCCATGAAGGGCTTCGCCCATGGTAGATTCTTTACACTGGCCTCAGTCCATGAAGGGCTTCGCCCATAGTAGATTCTCTGCAGTAGCCTCAGTCCATGAAGGGCTTCGCCCATGGTAGATTCTTTACACTGGCCTCAGTCCATGAAGGGCTTCGCCCATGGTAGATTCTTTACACTGGCCTCAGTCCATGAAGGGCTTCGCCCATAGTAGATTCTTCACACTGGCCTCGGTCCATGAAGGGCTTCGCCCATAGTAGATTCTCTGCGCTGGCCTCAATCCATGAAGGGCTTCGCCCATGGTAGATTCTTTACACTGGCCTCAGTCCATGAAGGGCTTCGCCCATGGTAGATTCTTTACACTGGCCTCAGTCCATGAAGGGCTTCGCCCATGGTAGATTCTTTACACTGGCCTCAGTCCATGAAGGGCTTCGCCCATAGTAGATTCTCTGCAGTAGCCTCAGTCCATGAAGGGCTTCGCCCATGGTAGATTCTTTACACTGGCCTCAGTCCATGAAGGGCTTCGCCCATGGTAGATTCTTTACACTGGCCTCAGTCCATGAAGGGCTTCGCCCATAGTAGATTCTTCACACTAGCCTCGGTCCATGAAGGGCTTCGCCCATAGTAGATTCTCTGCGCTGGCCTCAATCCATGAAGGGCTTCGCCCATGGTAGATTCTTTACACTGGCCTCAGTCCATGAAGGGCTTCGCCCATGGTAGATTCTTTACACTGGCCTCAGTCCATGAAGGGCTTCGCCCATAGTAGATTCTTCACACTGGCCTCGGTCCATGAAGGGCTTCGCCCATAGTAGATTCTCTGCGCTGGCCTCAGTCCATGAAGGGCTTCGCCCATGGTAGATTCTTTACACTGGCCTCAGTCCATGAAGGGCTTCGCCCATAGTAGATTCTCTGCAGTAGCCTCAGTCCATGAAGGGCTTCGCCCATGGTAGATTCTTTACACTGGCCTCAGTCCATGAAGGGCTTCGCCCATGGTAGATTCTTTACACTGGCCTCAGTCCATGAAGGGCTTCGCCCATAGTAGATTCTTCACACTGGCCTCGGTCCATGAAGGGCTTCGCCCATAGTAGATTCTCTGCGCTGGCCTCAATCCATGAAGGGCTTCGCCCATGGTAGATTCTTTACACTGGCCTCAGTCCATGAAGGGCTTCGCCCATGGTAGATTCTTTACACTGGCCTCAGTCCATGAAGGGCTTCGCCCATGGTAGATTCTTTACACTGGCCTCAGTCCATGAAGGGCTTCGCCCATAGTAGATTCTTCACACTGGCCTCGGTCCATGAAGGGCTTCGCCCATGGTAGATTCTTTACACTGGCCTCAGTCCATGAAGGGCTTCGCCCATGGTAGATTCTTTACACTGGCCTCAGTCCATGAAGGGCTTCGCCCATAGTAGATTCTTCACACTAGCCTCGGTCCATGAAGGGCTTCGCCCATAGTAGATTCTCTGCGCTGGCCTCAATCCATGAAGGGCTTCGCCCATGGTAGATTCTTTACACTGGCCTCAGTCCATGAAGGGCTTCGCCCATGGTAGATTCTTTACACTGGCCTCAGTCCATGAAGGGCTTCGCCCATAGTAGATTCTTCACACTGGCCTCGGTCCATGAAGGGCTTCGCCCATAGTAGATTCTCTGCGCTGGCCTCAATCCATGAAGGGCTTCGCCCATGGTAGATTCTTTACACTGGCCTCAGTCCATGAAGGGCTTCGCCCATAGTAGATTCTCTGCAGTAGCCTCAGTCCATGAAGGGCTTCGCCCATGGTAGATTCTTTACACTGGCCTCAGTCCATGAAGGGCTTCGCCCATAGTAGATTCTTTACACTGGCCTCAGTCCATGAAGGGCTTCGCCCATAGTAGATTCTTCACACTGGCCTCGGTCCATGAAGGGCTTCGCCCATAGTAGATTCTCTGCGCTGGCCTCAATCCATGAAGGGCTTCGCCCATGGTAGATTCTTTACACTGGCCTCAGTCCATGAAGGGCTTCGCCCATAGTAGATTCTCTGCAGTAGCCTCAGTCCATGAAGGGCTTCGCCCATGGTAGATTCTTTACACTGGCCTCAGTCCATGAAGGGCTTCGCCCATGGTAGATTCTTTACACTGGCCTCAGTCCATGAAGGGCTTCGCCCATAGTAGATTCTTCACACTGGCCTCGGTCCATGAAGGGCTTCGCCCATAGTAGATTCTCTGCGCTGGCCTCAATCCATGAAGGGCTTCGCCCATGGTAGATTCTTTACACTGGCCTCAGTCCATGAAGGGCTTCGCCCATGGTAGATTCTTTACACTGGCCTCAGTCCATGAAGGGCTTCGCCCATGGTAGATTCTCTGCAGTAGCCTCAGTCCATGAAGGGCTTCGCCCATGGTAGATTCTTTACACTGGCCTCAGTCCATGAGGGGCTTCGCCCATAGTAGATTCTCTGCAGTAGCCTCAGTCCATGAAGGGCTTCGCCCATGGTAGATTCTTTACACTGGCCTCAGTCCATGAGGGGCTTCGCCCATAGTAGATTCTCTGCAGTAGCCTCAGTCCATGAAGGGCTTCGCCCATGGTAGATTCTTTACACTGGCCTCAGTCCATAAAGGGCTTCGCCCATGGTAGATTCTTTACACTGGCCTCAGTCCATGAAGGGCTTCGCCCATGGTAGATTCTTTACACTGGCCTCAGTCCATGAAGGGCTTCGCCCATGGTAGATTCTTTACACTGGCCTCAGTCCATGAAGGGCTTCGCCCATGGTAGATTCTTTACACTGGCCTCAGTCCATGAAGGGCTTCGCCCATAGTAGATTCTTCACACTGGCCTCGGTCCATGAAGGGCTTCGCCCATAGTAGATTCTCTGCGCTGGCCTCAATCCATGAAGGGCTTCGCCCATGGTAGATTCTTTACACTGGCCTCAGTCCATGAAGGGCTTCGCCCATGGTAGATTCTTTACACTGGCCTCAGTCCATGAAGGGCTTCGCCCATAGTAGATTCTTCACACTGGCCTCGGTCCATGAAGGGCTTCGCCCATGGTAGATTCTTTACACTGGCCTCAGTCCATGAAGGGCTTCGCCCATAGTAGATTCTCTGCAGTAGCCTCAGTCCATGAAGGGCTTCGCCCATGGTAGATTCTTTACGCTGGCCTCAGTCCATGAAGGGCTTCGCCCATGGTAGATTCTTTACACTGGCCTCAGTCCATGAAGGGCTTCGCCCATAGTAGATTCTTCACACTGGCCTCGGTCCATGAAGGGCTTCGCCCATAGTAGATTCTCTGCGCTGGCCTCAATCCATGAAGGGCTTCGCCCATGGTAGATTCTTTACACTGGCCTCAGTCCATGAAGGGCTTCGCCCATAGTAGATTCTCTGCAGTAGCCTCAGTCCATGAAGGGCTTCGCCCATGGTAGATTCTTTACACTGGCCTCAGTCCATGAAGGGCTTCGCCCATGGTAGATTCTTTACACTGGCCTCAGTCCATGAAGGGCTTCGCCCATAGTAGATTCTTCACACTGGCCTCGGTCCATGAAGGGCTTCGCCCATAGTAGATTCTCTGCGCTGGCCTCAATCCATGAAGGGCTTCGCCCATGGTAGATTCTTTACACTGGCCTCAGTCCATGAAGGGCTTCGCCCATGGTAGATTCTTTACACTGGCCTCAGTCCATGAAGGGCTTCGCCCATAGTAGATTCTTCACACTGGCCTCGGTCCATGAAGGGCTTCGCCCATAGTAGATTCTCTGCGCTGGCCTCAATCCATGAAGGGCTTCGCCCATGGTAGATTCTTTACACTGGCCTCAGTCCATGAAGGGCTTCGCCCATAGTAGATTCTCTGCAGTAGCCTCAGTCCATGAAGGGCTTCGCCCATGGTAGATTCTTTACACTGGCCTCAGTCCATGAAGGGCTTCGCCCATGGTAGATTCTCTGCACTGGCCTCAGTCCATGAAGGGCTTCGCCCATAGTAGATTCTCTGCGCTGGCCTCAATCCATGAAGGGCTTCGCCCATGGTAGATTCTTTACACTGGCCTCAGTCCATGAAGGGCTTCGCCCATAGTAGATTCTCTGCAGTAGCCTCAGTCCATGAAGGGCTTCGCCCATGGTAGATTCTCTGCAGTAGCCTCAGTCCATGAAGGGCTTCGCCCATGGTAGATTCTTTACACTGGCCTCAGTCCATGAAGGGCTTCGCCCATGGTAGATTCTTTACACTGGCCTCAGTCCATGAAGGGCTTCGCCCATGGTAGATTCTTTACACTGGCCTCAGTCCATGAAGGGCTTCGCCCATAGTAGATTCTTCACACTGGCCTCGGTCCATGAAGGGCTTCGCCCATAGTAGATTCTCTGCGCTGGCCTCAATCCATGAAGGGCTTCGCCCATGGTAGATTCTTTACACTGGCCTCAGTCCATGAAGGGCTTCGCCCATAGTAGATTCTCTGCAGTAGCCTCAGTCCATGAAGGGCTTCGCCCATGGTAGATTCTCTGCAGTAGCCTCAGTCCATGAAGGGCTTCGCCCATGGTAGATTCTTTACACTGGCCTCAGTCCATGAAGGGCTTCGCCCATGGTAGATTCTTTACACTGGCCTCAGTCCATGAAGGGCTTCGCCCATAGTAGATTCTCTGCAGTAGCCTCAGTCCATGAAGGGCTTCGCCCATGGTAGATTCTCTGCACTGGCCTCAGTCCATGAAGGGCTTCGCCCATAGTAGATTCTCTGCGCTGGCCTCAATCCATGAAGGGCTTCGCCCATGGTAGATTCTTTACACTGGCCTCAGTCCATGAAGGGCTTCGCCCATAGTAGATTCTCTGCAGTAGCCTCAGTCCATGAAGGGCTTCGCCCATGGTAGATTCTCTGCAGTAGCCTCAGTCCATGAAGGGCTTCGCCCATGGTAGATTCTTTACACTGGCCTCAGTCCATGAGGGGCTTCGCCCATAGTAGATTCTCTGCAGTAGCCTCAGTCCATGAAGGGCTTCGCCCATGGTAGATTCTTTACACTGGCCTCAGTCCATAAAGGGCTTCGCCCATGGTAGATTCTTTACACTGGCCTCAGTCCATGAAGGGCTTCGCCCATGGTAGATTCTTTACACTGGCCTCAGTCCATGAAGGGCTTCGCCCATGGTAGATTCTTTACACTGGCCTCAGTCCATGAAGGGCTTCGCCCATAGTAGATTCTCTGCAGTAGCCTCAGTCCATGAAGGGCTTCGCCCATGGTAGATTCTTTACACTGGCCTCAGTCCATGAAGGGCTTCGCCCATGGTAGATTCTCTGCACTGGCCTCAGTCCATGAAGGGCTTCGCCCATAGTAGATTCTCTGCGCTGGCCTCAATCCATGAAGGGCTTCGCCCATGGTAGATTCTTTACACTGGCCTCAGTCCATGAAGGGCTTCGCCCATAGTAGATTCTCTGCAGTAGCCTCAGTCCATGAAGGGCTTCGCCCATGGTAGATTCTCTGCAGTAGCCTCAGTCCATGAAGGGCTTCGCCCATGGTAGATTCTTTACACTGGCCTCAGTCCATGAAGGGCTTCGCCCATGGTAGATTCTTTACACTGGCCTCAGTCCATGAAGGGCTTCGCCCATGGTAGATTCTTTACACTGGCCTCAGTCCATGAAGGGCTTCGCCCATGGTAGATTCTTTACACTGGCCTCAGTCCATGAAGGGCTTCGCCCATAGTAGATTCTCTGCAGTAGCCTCAGTCCATGAAGGGCTTCGCCCATGGTAGATTCTCTGCACTGGCCTCAGTCCATGAAGGGCTTCGCCCATAGTAGATTCTCTGCAGTAGCCTCAGTCCATGAAGGGCTTCGCCCATGGTAGATTCTCTGCAGTAGCCTCAGTCCATGAAGGGCTTCGCCCATGGTAGATTCTTTACACTGGCCTCAGTCCATGAAGGGCTTCGCCCATGGTAGATTCTTTACACTGGCCTCAGTCCATGAAGGGCTTCGCCCATGGTAGATTCTTTACACTGGCCTCAGTCCATGAAGGGCTTCGCCCATGGTAGATTCTTTACACTGGCCTCAGTCCATGAAGGGCTTCGCCCATAGTAGATTCTCTGCAGTAGCCTCAGTCCATGAAGGGCTTCGCCCATGGTAGATTCTCTGCACTGGCCTCAGTCCATGAAGGGCTTCGCCCATAGTAGATTCTCTGCGCTGGCCTCAATCCATGAAGGGCTTCGCCCATGGTAGATTCTTTACACTGGCCTCAGTCCATGAAGGGCTTCGCCCATAGTAGATTCTCTGCAGTAGCCTCAGTCCATGAAGGGCTTCGCCCATGGTAGATTCTCTGCAGTAGCCTCAGTCCATGAAGGGCTTCGCCCATGGTAGATTCTTTACACTGGCCTCAGTCCATGAGGGGCTTCGCCCATAGTAGATTCTCTGCAGTAGCCTCAGTCCATGAAGGGCTTCGCCCATGGTAGATTCTTTACACTGGCCTCAGTCCATAAAGGGCTTCGCCCATGGTAGATTCTTTACACTGGCCTCAGTCCATGAAGGGCTTCGCCCATGGTAGATTCTTTACACTGGCCTCAGTCCATGAAGGGCTTCGCCCATGGTAGATTCTTTACACTGGCCTCAGTCCATGAAGGGCTTCGCCCATAGTAGATTCTCTGCAGTAGCCTCAGTCCATGAAGGGCTTCGCCCATGGTAGATTCTTTACACTGGCCTCAGTCCATGAAGGGCTTCGCCCATGGTAGATTCTCTGCACTGGCCTCAGTCCATGAAGGGCTTCGCCCATGGTAGATTCTTTACACTGGCCTCAGTCCATGAAGGGCTTCGCCCATGGTAGATTCTCTGCGCTGGCCTCAATCCATGAAGGGCTTCGCCCATGGTAGATTCTTTACACTGGCCTCAGTCCATGAAGGGCTTCGCCCATGGTAGATTCTTTACACTGGCCTCAGTCCATGAAGGGCTTCGCCCATGGTAGATTCTTTACACTGGCCTCAGTCCATGAAGGGCTTCGCCCATAGTAGATTCTCTGCAGTAGCCTCAGTCCATGAAGGGCTTCGCCCATGGTAGATTCTTTACACTGGCCTCAGTCCATGAAGGGCTTCGCCCATGGTAGATTCTTTACACTGGCCTCAGTCCATGAAGGGCTTCGCCCATAGTAGATTCTCTGCAGTAGCCTCAGTCCATGAAGGGCTTCGCCCATGGTAGATTCTTTACACTGGCCTCAGTCCATGAAGGGCTTCGCCCATGGTAGATTCTCTGCGCTGGCCTCAATCCATGAAGGGCTTCGCCCATGGTAGATTCTTTACACTGGCCTCAGTCCATGAAGGGCTTCGCCCATGGTAGATTCTTTACACTGGCCTCAGTCCATGAAGGGCTTCGCCCATGGTAGATTCTTTACACTGGCCTCAGTCCATGAAGGGCTTCGCCCATAGTAGATTCTCTGCAGTAGCCTCAGTCCATGAAGGGCTTCGCCCATGGTAGATTCTTTACACTGGCCTCAGTCCATGAAGGGCTTCGCCCATGGTAGATTCTTTACACTGGCCTCAGTCCATGAAGGGCTTCGCCCATAGTAGATTCTCTGCAGTAGCCTCAGTCCATGAAGGGCTTCGCCCATGGTAGATTCTTTACACTGGCCTCAGTCCATGAAGGGCTTCGCCCATGGTAGATTCTTTACACTGGCCTCAGTCCATGAAGGGCTTCGCCCATAGTAGATTCTTCACACTGGCCTCGGTCCATGAAGGGCTTCGCCCATAGTAGATTCTCTGCGCTGGCCTCAATCCATGAAGGGCTTCGCCCATGGTAGATTCTTTACACTGGCCTCAGTCCATGAAGGGCTTCGCCCATGGTAGATTCTTTACACTGGCCTCAGTCCATGAAGGGCTTCGCCCATAGTAGATTCTTCACACTGGCCTCGGTCCATGAAGGGCTTCGCCCATAGTAGATTCTCTGCGCTGGCCTCAATCCATGAAGGGCTTCGCCCATAGTAGATTCTTCACACTGGCCTCGGTCCATGAAGGGCTTCGCCCATAGTAGATTCTCTGCGCTGGCCTCAATCCATGAAGGGCTTCGCCCATGGTAGATTCTTTACACTGGCCTCAGTCCATGAAGGGCTTCGCCCATAGTAGATTCTCTGCAGTAGCCTCAGTCAATGAAGGGCTTCGCCCATGGTAGATTCTTTACACTGGCCTCAGTCCATAAAGGGCTTCGCCCATGGTAGATTCTTTACACTGGCCTCAGTCCATGAAGGGCTTCGCCCATGGTAGATTCTTTACACTGGCCTCAGTTCATGAAGGGCTTCGCCCATGGTAGATTCTTTACACTGGCCTCAGTCCATGAAGGGCTTCGCCCATAGTAGATTCTCTGCAGTAGCCTCAGTCCATGAAGGGCTTCGCCCATGGTAGATTCTTTACACTGGCCTCAGTCCATAAAGGGCTTCGCCCATGGTAGATTCTTTACACTGGCCTCAGTCCATGAAGGGCTTCGCCCATGGTAGATTCTTTACACTGGCCTCAATCCATGAAGGGCTTCGCCCATGGTAGATTCTTTACACTGGCCTCAGTCCATGAAGGGCTTCGCCCATAGTAGATTCTCTGCAGTAGCCTCAGTCCATGAAGGGCTTCGCCCATGGTAGATTCTTTACACTGGCCTCAGTCCATGAAGGGCTTCGCCCATGGTAGATTCTTTACACTGGCCTCAGTCCATGAAGGGCTTCGCCCATAGTAGATTCTCTGCAGTAGCCTCAGTCCATGAAGGGCTTCGCCCATGGTAGATTCTTTACACTGGCCTCAGTCCATGAAGGGCTTCGCCCATGGTAGATTCTTTACACTGGCCTCAGTCCATGAAGGGCTTCGCCCATAGTAGATTCTTCACACTGGCCTCGGTCCATGAAGGGCTTCGCCCATAGTAGATTCTCTGCGCTGGCCTCAATCCATGAAGGGCTTCGCCCATGGTAGATTCTTTACACTGGCCTCAGTCCATGAAGGGCTTCGCCCATGGTAGATTCTTTACACTGGCCTCAGTCCATGAAGGGCTTCGCCCATAGTAGATTCTTCACACTGGCCTCGGTCCATGAAGGGCTTCGCCCATAGTAGATTCTCTGCGCTGGCCTCAATCCATGAAGGGCTTCGCCCATGGTAGATTCTTTACACTGGCCTCAGTCCATGAAGGGCTTCGCCCATAGTAGATTCTCTGCAGTAGCCTCAGTCCATGAAGGGCTTCGCCCATGGTAGATTCTTTACACTGGCCTCAGTCCATGAAGGGCTTCGCCCATAGTAGATTCTTCACACTGGCCTCGGTCCATGAAGGGCTTCGCCCATAGTAGATTCTCTGCGCTGGCCTCAATCCATGAAGGGCTTCGCCCATAGTAGATTCTTCACACTGGCCTCGGTCCATGAAGGGCTTCGCCCATAGTAGATTCTTCACACTGGCCTCGGTCCATGAAGGGCTTCGCCCATAGTAGATTCTCTGCAGTAGCCTCAGTCCATGAAGGGCTTCGCCCATGGTAGATTCTTTACACTGGCCTCAGTCCATGAAGGGCTTCGCCCATGGTAGATTCTTTACACTGGCCTCAGTCCATGAAGGGCTTCGCCCATAGTAGATTCTTCACACTGGCCTCGGTCCATGAAGGGCTTCGCCCATAGTAGATTCTCTGCGCTGGCCTCAATCCATGAAGGGCTTCGCCCATGGTAGATTCTTTACACTGGCCTCAGTCCATGAAGGGCTTCGCCCATGGTAGATTCTTTACACTGGCCTCAGTCCATGAAGGGCTTCGCCCATGGTAGATTCTTTACACTGGCCTCAGTCCATGAAGGGCTTCGCCCATAGTAGATTCTTCACACTGGCCTCGGTCCATGAAGGGCTTCGCCCATAGTAGATTCTCTGCGCTGGCCTCAATCCATGAAGGGCTTCGCCCATGGTAGATTCTTTACACTGGCCTCAGTCCATGAAGGGCTTCGCCCATGGTAGATTCTTTACACTGGCCTCAGTCCATGAAGGGCTTCGCCCATAGTAGATTCTTCACACTGGCCTCGGTCCATGAAGGGCTTCGCCCATAGTAGATTCTCTGCGCTGGCCTCAATCCATGAAGGGCTTCGCACATGGTAGATTCTTTACACTGGCCTCAGTCCATGAAGGGCTTCGCCCATGGTAGATTCTTTACACTGGCCTCAGTCCATGAAGGGCTTCGCCCATGGTAGATTCTTTACACTGGCCTCAGTCCATGAAGGGCTTCGCCCATAGTAGATTCTTCACACTGGCCTCGGTCCATGAAGGGCTTCGCCCATAGTAGATTCTCTGCGCTGGCCTCAATCCATGAAGGGCTTCGCCCATGGTAGATTCTTTACACTGGCCTCAGTCCATGAAGGGCTTCGCCCATGGTAGATTCTTTACACTGGCCTCAGTCCATGAAGGGCTTCGCCCATAGTAGATTCTCTGCGCTGGCCTCAATCCATGAAGGGCTTCGCCCATGGTAGATTCTTTACACTGGCCTCAGTCCATAAAGGGCTTCGCCCATGGTAGATTCTTTACACTGGCCTCAGTCCATGAAGGGCTTCGCCCATGGTAGATTCTTTACACTGGCCTCAGTCCATGAAGGGCTTCGCCCATGGTAGATTCTTTACACTGGCCTCAGTCCATGAAGGGCTTCGCCCATGGTAGATTCTTTACACTGGCCTCAGTCCATGAAGGGCTTCGCCCATGGTAGATTCTTTACACTGGCCTCAGTCCATGAAGGGCTTCGCCCATAGTAGATTCTCTGCAGTAGCCTCAGTCCATGAAGGGCTTCGCCCATGGTAGATTCTTTACACTGGCCTCAGTCCATGAAGGGCTTCGCCCATAGTAGATTCTTCACACTGGCCTCGGTCCATGAAGGGCTTCGCCCATAGTAGATTCTCTGCGCTGGCCTCAATCCATGAAGGGCTTCGCCCATGGTAGATTCTTTACACTGGCCTCAGTCCATGAAGGGCTTCGCCCATAGTAGATTCTCTGCAGTAGCCTCAGTCCATGAAGGGCTTCGCCCATGGTAGATTCTTTACACTGGCCTCAGTCCATGAAGGGCTTCGCCCATGGTAGATTCTTTACACTGGCCTCAGTCCATAAAGGGCTTCGCCCATGGTAGATTCTTTACACTGGCCTCAGTCCATGAAGGGCTTCGCCCATGGTAGATTCTTTACACTGGCCTCAGTCCATGAAGGGCTTCGCCCATAGTAGATTCTCTGCAGTAGCCTCAGTCCATGAAGGGCTTCGCCCATGGTAGATTCTCTGCAGTAGCCTCAGTCCATGAAGGGCTTCGCCCATGGTAGATTCTTTACACTGGCCTCAGTCCATGAAGGGCTTCGCCCATAGTAGATTCTCTGCAGTAGCCTCAGTCCATGAAGGGCTTCGCCCATGGTAGATTCTTTACACTGGCCTCAGTCCATGAAGGGCTTCGCCCATAGTAGATTCTTTACACTGGCCTCAGTCCATGAAGGGCTTCGCCCATGGTAGATTCTTTACACTGGCCTCAGTCCATGAACGGCTTCGCCCATAGTAGATTCTCTGCAGTAGCCTCAGTCCATGAAGGGCTTCGCCCATGGTAGATTCTCTGCAGTAGCCTCAGTCCATGAAGGGCTTCGCCCATGGTAGATTCTTTACACTGGCCTCAGTCCATGAAGGGCTTC
Source organism: Eristalis pertinax (assembly GCA_907269125.1). Taxonomy (NCBI): domain Eukaryota; kingdom Metazoa; phylum Arthropoda; class Insecta; order Diptera; family Syrphidae; genus Eristalis; species Eristalis pertinax. The sequence goes on along the minus strand of OU026145.1, from coordinate 105,191,581 downwards.
GCCCATAGTAGATTCTCTGCAGTAGCCTCAGTCCATGAAGGGCTTCGCCCATGGTAGATTCTCTGCAGTAGCCTCAGTCCATGAAGGGCTTCGCCCATGGTAGATTCTTTACACTGGCCTCAGTCCATGAAGGGCTTCGCCCATAGTAGATTCTCTGCAGTAGCCTCAGTCCATGAAGGGCTTCGCCCATGGTAGATTCTCTGCAGTAGCCTCAGTCCATGAAGGGCTTCGCCCATGGTAGATTCTTTACACTGGCCTCAGTCCATAAAGGGCTTCGCCCATGGTAGATTCTTTACACTGGCCTCAGTCCATGAAGGGCTTCGCCCATAGTAGATTCTCTGCAGTAGCCTCAGTCCATGAAGGGCTTCGCCCATGGTAGATTCTTTACACTGGCCTCAGTCCATGAAGGGCTTCGCCCATAGTAGATTCTCTGCAGTAGCCTCAGTCCATGAAGGGCTTCGCCCATGGTAGATTCTTTACACTGGCCTCAGTCCATGAAGGGCTTCGCCCATGGTAGATTCTTTACACTGGCCTCGGTCCATGAAGGGCTTCGCCCATAGTAGATTCTCTGCGCTGGCCTCAATCCATGAAGGGCTTCGCCCATGGTAGATTCTTTACACTGGCCTCAGTCCATAAAGGGCTTCGCCCATGGTAGATTCTTTACACTGGCCTCAGTCCATGAAGGGCTTCGCCCATGGTAGATTCTTTACACTGGCCTCAGTCCATGAAGGGCTTCGCCCATAGTAGATTCTCTGCAGTAGCCTCAGTCCATGAAGGGCTTCGCCCATGGTAGATTCTCTGCAGTAGCCTCAGTCCATGAAGGGCTTCGCCCATGGTAGATTCTTTACACTGGCCTCAGTCCATAAAGGGCTTCGCCCATGGTAGATTCTTTACACTGGCCTCAGTCCATGAAGGGCTTCGCCCATGGTAGATTCTTTACACTGGCCTCAGTCCATGAAGGGCTTCGCCCATAGTAGATTCTCTGCAGTAGCCTCAGTCCATGAAGGGCTTCGCCCATGGTAGATTCTCTGCAGTAGCCTCAGTCCATGAAGGGCTTCGCCCATGGTAGATTCTTTACACTGGCCTCAGTCCATAAAGGGCTTCGCCCATGGTAGATTCTTTACACTGGCCTCAGTCCATGAAGGGCTTCGCCCATGGTAGATTCTTTACACTGGCCTCAGTCCATAAAGGGCTTCGCCCATGGTAGATTCTTTACACTGGCCTCAGTCCATGAAGGGCTTCGCCCATGGTAGATTCTTTACACTGGCCTCAGTCCATGAAGGGCTTCGCCCATAGTAGATTCTCTGCAGTAGCCTCAGTCCATGAAGGGCTTCGCCCATGGTAGATTCTTTACACTGGCCTCAGTCCATGAAGGGCTTCGCCCATAGTAGATTCTTTACACTGGCCTCAGTCCATGAAGGGCTTCGCCCATGGTAGATTCTTTACACTGGCCTCAGTCCATGAACGGCTTCGCCCATAGTAGATTCTCTGCAGTAGCCTCAGTCCATGAAGGGCTTCGCCCATGGTAGATTCTCTGCAGTAGCCTCAGTCCATGAAGGGCTTCGCCCATGGTAGATTCTTTACACTGGCCTCAGTCCATGAAGGGCTTCGCCCATAGTAGATTCTCTGCAGTAGCCTCAGTCCATGAAGGGCTTCGCCCATGGTAGATTCTCTGCAGTAGCCTCAGTCCATGAAGGGCTTCGCCCATGGTAGATTCTTTACACTGGCCTCAGTCCATGAAGGGCTTCGCCCATAGTAGATTCTCTGCAGTAGCCTCAGTCCATGAAGGGCTTCGCCCATGGTAGATTCTCTGCAGTAGCCTCAGTCCATGAAGGGCTTCGCCCATGGTAGATTCTTTACACTGGCCTCAGTCCATAAAGGGCTTCGCCCATGGTAGATTCTTTACACTGGCCTCAGTCCATGAAGGGCTTCGCCCATAGTAGATTCTCTGCAGTAGCCTCAGTCCATGAAGGGCTTCGCCCATGGTAGATTCTTTACACTGGCCTCAGTCCATGAAGGGCTTCGCCCATGGTAGATTCTTTACACTGGCCTCGGTCCATGAAGGGCTTCGCCCATAGTAGATTCTCTGCGCTGGCCTCAATCCATGAAGGGCTTCGCCCATGGTAGATTCTTTACACTGGCCTCAGTCCATAAAGGGCTTCGCCCATGGTAGATTCTTTACACTGGCCTCAGTCCATGAAGGGCTTCGCCCATGGTAGATTCTTTACACTGGCCTCAGTCCATGAAGGGCTTCGCCCATAGTAGATTCTCTGCAGTAGCCTCAGTCCATGAAGGGCTTCGCCCATGGTAGATTCTTTACACTGGCCTCAGTCCATGAAGGGCTTCGCCCATGGTAGATTCTTTACACTGGCCTCAGTCCATGAAGGGCTTCGCCCATGGTAGATTCTTTACACTGGCCTCGGTCCATGAAGGGCTTCGCCCATAGTAGATTCTCTGCGCTGGCCTCAATCCATGAAGGGCTTCGCCCATGGTAGATTCTTTACACTGGCCTCAGTCCATGAAGGGCTTCGCCCATAGTAGATTCTCTGCAGTAGCCTCAGTCCATGAAGGGCTTCGCCCATGGTAGATTCTCTGCAGTAGCCTCAGTCCATGAAGGGCTTCGCCCATGGTAGATTCTTTACACTGGCCTCAGTCCATAAAGGGCTTCGCCCATGGTAGATTCTTTACACTGGCCTCAGTCCATGAAGGGCTTCGCCCATAGTAGATTCTCTGCAGTAGCCTCAGTCCATGAAGGGCTTCGCCCATGGTAGATTCTCTGCAGTAGCCTCAGTCCATGAAGGGCTTCGCCCATGGTAGATTCTTTACACTGGCCTCAGTCCATGAAGGGCTTCGCCCATGGTAGATTCTTTACACTGGCCTCAGTCCATGAAGGGCTTCGCCCATAGTAGATTCTCTGCAGTAGCCTCAGTCCATGAAGGGCTTCGCCCATGGTAGATTCTCTGCAGTAGCCTCAGTCCATGAAGGGCTTCGCCCATGGTAGATTCTTTACACTGGCCTCAGTCCATAAAGGGCTTCGCCCATGGTAGATTCTTTACACTGGCCTCAGTCCATGAAGGGCTTCGCCCATAGTAGATTCTCTGCAGTAGCCTCAGTCCATGAAGGGCTTCGCCCATGGTAGATTCTCTGCAGTAGCCTCAGTCCATGAAGGGCTTCGCCCATGGTAGATTCTTTACACTGGCCTCAGTCCATGAAGGGCTTCGCCCATGGTAGATTCTTTACACTGGCCTCAGTCCATGAAGGGCTTCGCCCATGGTAGATTCTTTACACTGGCCTCGGTCCATGAAGGGCTTCGCCCATAGTAGATTCTCTGCGCTGGCCTCAATCCATGAAGGGCTTCGCCCATGGTAGATTCTTTACACTGGCCTCAGTCCATGAAGGGCTTCGCCCATAGTAGATTCTCTGCAGTAGCCTCAGTCCATGAAGGGCTTCGCCCATGGTAGATTCTCTGCAGTAGCCTCAGTCCATGAAGGGCTTCGCCCATGGTAGATTCTTTACACTGGCCTCAGTCCATGAAGGGCTTCGCCCATGGTCGATTCTTTACACTGGCCTCAGTCCATGAAGGGCTTCGCCCATGGTAGATTCTTTACACTGGCCTCGGTCCATGAAGGGCTTCGCCCATAGTAGATTCTCTGCGCTGGCCTCAATCCATGAAGGGCTTCGCCCATGGTAGATTCTTTACACTGGCCTCAGTCCATGAAGGGCTTCGCCCATGGTAGATTCTTTACACTGGCCTCAGTCCATGAAGGGCTTCGCCCATGGTAGATTCTTTACACTGGCCTCAGTCCATGAAGGGCTTCGCCCATAGTAGATTCTCTGCAGTAGCCTCAGTCCATGAAGGGCTTCGCCCATGGTAGATTCTCTGCAGTAGCCTCAGTCCATGAAGGGCTTCGCCCATGGTAGATTCTTTACACTGGCAGCTCAGTCCATAAAGGGCTTCGCCCATGGTAGATTCTTTACACTGGCCTCAGTCCATGAAGGGCTTCGCCCATGGTAGATTCTTTACACTGGCCTCAGTCCATGAAGGGCTTCGCCCATGGTAGATTCTTTACACTGGCCTCGGTCCATGAAGGGCTTCGCCCATGGTAGATTCTTTACACTGGCCTCAGTCCATGAAGGGCTTCGCCCATGGTAGATTCTTTACACTGGCCTCAGTCCATGAAGGGCTTCGCCCATAGTAGATTCTCTGCGCTGGCCTCAATCCATGAAGGGCTTCGCCCATGGTAGATTCTTTACACTGGCCTCAGTCCATGAAGGGCTTCGCCCATGGTAGATTCTTTACACTGGCCTCAGTCCATGAAGGGCTTCGCCCATGGTAGATTCTTTACACTGGCCTCAGTCCATGAAGGGCTTCGCCCATGGTAGATTCTCTGCAGTAGCCTCAGTCCATGAAGGGCTTCGCCCATGGTAGATTCTCTGCAGTAGCCTCAGTCCATGAAGGGCTTCGCCCATGGTAGATTCTTTACACTGGCCTCAGTCCATAAAGGGCTTCGCCCATGGTAGATTCTTTACACTGGCCTCAGTCCATGAAGGGCTTCGCCCATGGTAGATTCTTTACACTGGCCTCAGTCCATGAAGGGCTTCGCCCATAGTAGATTCTCTGCAGTAGCCTCAGTCCATGAAGGGCTTCGCCCATGGTAGATTCTTTACACTGGCCTCAGTCCATGAGGGGCTTCGCCCATAGTAGATTCTCTGGAGTGGCCTCAGTCCATGAAGGGCTTCGCCCATGGTAGATTCTTTACACTGGCCTCAGTCCATGAAGGGCTTCGCCCATAGTAGATTCTCTGCACTGGCCTCAGTCCATGAAGGGCTTCGCCCATAGTAGATTCTCTGCAGTAGCCTCAGTCCATGAAGGGCTTCGCCCATAGTAGATTCTCTGCAGTAGCCTCAGTTCATGCAGGGCTTCGCCCATGGTAGATTCTTTACACTGGCCTCAGTCCATGAAGGGCTTCGCCCATAGTAGATTCTCTGCACTGGCCTCAGTCCATGAAGGGCTTCGCCCATAGTAGATTCTCTGCAGTAGCCTCAGTCCATGAAGGGCTTCGCCCATAGTAGATTCTCTGCACTGGCCTCAGTCCATGAAGGGCTTCGCCCATAGTAGATTCTCTGCAGTAGCCTCAGTCCATGAAGGGCTTCGCCCATGGTAGATTCTTTACACTGGCCTCAGTCCATGAAGGGCTTCGCCCATGGTAGATTCTTTACACAGGCCTCAGTCCATGAAGGGCTTCGCCCATGGTAGATTCTTTACACTGGCCTCAGTCCATGAAGGGCTTCGCCCATAGTAGATTCTCTGCAGTAGCCTCAGTCCATGAAGGGCTTCGCCCATGGTAGATTCTTTACACTGGCCTCAGTCCATGAAGGGCTTCGCCCATAGTAGATTCTCTGCACTGGCCTCAGTTCATGCAGGGCTTCGCCCATGGTAGATTCTTTACACTGGCGTCAGTCCATGAAGGGCTTCGCCCATGGTAGATTCTTTACACAGGCCTCAGTCCATGAAGGGCTTCGCCCATAGTAGATTCTCTGCAGTAGCCTCAGTCCATGAAGGGCTTCGCCCATGGTAGATTCTTTACACTGGCCTCAGTCCATGAAGGGCTTCGCCCATAGTAGATTCTCTGCAGTAGCCTCAGTCCATGAAGGGCTTCGCCCATGGTAGATTCTTTACACTGGCCTCAGTCCATGAAGGGCTTCGCCCATAGTAGATTCTCTGCAGTAGCCTCAGTCCATGAAGGGCTTCGCCCATGGTAGATTCTTTACACTGGCCTCAGTCCATGAAGGGCTTCGCCCATGGTAGATTCTTTACACTGGCCTCAGTCCATGAAGGGCTTCGCCCATAGTAGATTCTCTGCAGTAGCCTCAGTCCATGAAGGGCTTCGCCCATGGTAGATTCTTTACACTGGCCTCAGTCCATGAAGGGCTTCGCCCATAGTAGATTCTCTGCAGTAGCCTCAGTCCATGAAGGGCTTCGCCCATGGTAGATTCTTTACACTGGCCTCAGTCCATGAAGGGCTTCGCCCATGGTAGATTCTTTACACTGGCCTCAGTCCATGAAGGGCTTCGCCCATAGTAGATTCTCTGCAGTAGCCTCAGTCCATGAAGGGCTTCGCCCATGGTAGATTCTTTACACAGGCCTCAGTCCATGAAGGGCTTCGCCCATGGTAGATTCTTTACACTGGCCTCAGTCCATGAAGGGCTTCGCCCATAGTAGATTCTCTGCAGTAGCCTCAGTCCATGAAGGGCTTCGCCCATGGTAGATTCTTTACACTGGCCTCAGTCCATGAAGGGCTTCGCCCATGGTAGATTCTTTACACTGGCCTCAGTCCATGAAGGGCTTCGCCCATGGTAGATTCTTTACACTGGCCTCAGTCCATGAAGGGCTTCGCCCATAGTAGATTCTCTGCAGTAGCCTCAGTCCATGAAGGGCTTCGCCCATGGTAGATTCTTTACACTGGCCTCAGTCCATGAAGGGCTTCGCCCATAGTAGATTCTCTGCACTGGCCTCAGTCCATGAAGGGCTTCGCCCATAGTAGATTCTCTGCAGTAGCCTCAGTCCATGAAGGGCTTCGCCCATAGTAGATTCTCTGCACTGGCCTCAGTCCATGAAGGGCTTCGCCCATAGTAGATTCTCTGCAGTAGCCTCAGTCCATGAAGGGCTTCGCCCATGGTAGATTCTTTACACTGGCCTCAGTCCATGAAGGGCTTCGCCCATGGGTAGATTCTTTACACAGGCCTCAGTCCATGAAGGGCTTCGCCCATGGTAGATTCTTTACACTTGGCCTCAGTCCATGAAGGGCTTCGCCCATAGTAGATTCTCTGCAGTAGCCTCAGTCCATGAGGGCTTCGCCCATGGTAGATTCTTTACACTGGCCTCAGTCCATGAAGGGCTTCGCCCATGGTAGATTCTTTACACTGGCCTCAGTCCATGAAGGGCTTCGCCCATAGTAGATTCTCTGCAGTAGCCTCAGTCCATGAAGGGCTTCGCCCATGGTAGATTCTTTACACTGGCCTCAGTCCATGAAGGGCTTCGCCCATAGTAGATTCTCTGCAGTAGCCTCAGTCCATGAAGGGCTTCGCCCATAGTAGATTCTCTGCAGTAGCCTCAGTTCATGAAGGGCTTCGCCCATGGTAGATTCTTTACACTGGCCTCAGTCCATGAAGGGCTTCGCCCATAGTAGATTCTCTGCACTGGCCTCAGTCCATGAAGGGCTTCGCCCATAGTAGATTCTCTGCAGTAGCCTCAGTCCATGAAGGGCTTCGCCCATAGTAGATTCTCTGCACTGGCCTCAGTCCATGAAGGGCTTCGCCCATAGTAGATTCTCTGCAGTAGCCTCAGTCCATGAAGGGCTTCGCCCATAGTAGATTCTCTGCACTGGCCTCAGTCCATGAAGGGCTTCGCCCATAGTAGATTCTCTGCAGTAGCCTCAGTCCATGAAGGGCTTCGCCCATAGTAGATTCTCTGCACTGGCCTCAGTCCATGAAGGGCTTCGCCCATAGTAGATTCTCTGGAGTGGCCTCAGTCCATGAAGGGCTTCGCCCATGGTAGATTCTTTACACTGGCCTCAGTCCATGAAGGGCTTCGCCCATAGTAGATTCTCTGCAGTAGCCTCAGTCCATGAAGGGCTTCGCCCATGGTAGATTCTTTACACTGGCCTCAGTCCATGAAGGGCTTCGCCCATGGTAGATTCTTTACACAGGCCTCAGTCCATGAAGGGCTTCGCCCATGGTAGATTCTTTACACTGGCCTCAGTCCATGAAGGGCTTCGCCCATAGTAGATTCTCTGCAGTAGCCTCAGTCCATGAAGGGCTTCGCCCATGGTAGATTCTTTACACTGGCCTCAGTCCATGAAGGGCTTCGCCCATGGTAGATTCTTTACACTGGCCTCAGTCCATGAAGGGCTTCGCCCATAGTAGATTCTCTGCAGTAGCCTCAGTCCATGAAGGGCTTCGCCCATGGTAGATTCTTTACACTGGCCTCAGTCCATGAAGGGCTTCGCCCATAGTAGATTCTCTGCAGTAGCCTCAGTCCATGAAGGGCTTCGCCCATAGTAGATTCTCTGCAGTAGCCTCAGTTCATGCAGGGCTTCGCCCATGGTAGATTCTTTACACTGGCCTCAGTCCATGAAGGGCTTCGCCCATAGTAGATTCTCTGCACTGGCCTCAGTCCATGAAGGGCTTCGCCCATAGTAGATTCTCTGCAGTAGCCTCAGTCCATGAAGGGCTTCGCCCATAGTAGATTCTCTGCACTGGCCTCAGTCCATGAAGGGCTTCGCCCATAGTAGATTCTCTGCAGTAGCCTCAGTCCATGAAGGGCTTCGCCCATGGTAGATTCTTTACACTGGCCTCAGTCCATGAAGGGCTTCGCCCATAGTAGATTCTCTGCAGTAGCCTCAGTCCATGAAGGGCTTCGCCCATAGTAGATTCTCTGCAGTAGCCTCAGTTCATGCAGGGCTTCGCCCATGGTAGATTCTTTACACTGGCCTCAGTCCATGAAGGGCTTCGCCCATAGTAGATTCTCTGCACTGGCCTCAGTCCATGAAGGGCTTCGCCCATAGTAGATTCTCTGCAGTAGCCTCAGTCCATGAAGGGCTTCGCCCATAGTAGATTCTCTGCACTGGCCTCAGTCCATGAAGGGCTTCGCCCATAGTAGATTCTCTGCAGTAGCCTCAGTCCATGAAGGGCTTCGCCCATAGTAGATTCTCTGCACTGGCCTCAGTCCATGAAGGGCTTCGCCCATGGTAGATTCTTTACACAGGCCTCAGTCCATGAAGGGCTTCGCCCATGGTAGATTCTTTACACTGGCCTCAGTCCATGAAGGGCTTCGCCCATAGTAGATTCTCTGCAGTAGCCTCAGTCCATGAAGGGCTTCGCCCATGGTAGATTCTTTACACTGGCCTCAGTCCATGAAGGGCTTCGCCCATGGTAGATTCTTTACACTGGCCTCAGTCCATGAAGGGCTTCGCCCATGGTAGATTCTTTACACTGGCCTCAGTCCATGAAGGGCTTCGCCCATAGTAGATTCTCTGCAGTAGCCTCAGTCCATGAAGGGCTTCGCCCATGGTAGATTCTTTACACTGGCCTCAGTCCATGAAGGGCTTCGCCCATAGTAGATTCTCTGCACTGGCCTCAGTCCATGAAGGGCTTCGCCCATAGTAGATTCTCTGCAGTAGCCTCAGTCCATGAAGGGCTTCGCCCATAGTAGATTCTCTGCACTGGCCTCAGTCCATGAAGGGCTTCGCCCATAGTAGATTCTCTGCAGTAGCCTCAGTCCATGAAGGGCTTCGCCCATGGTAGATTCTTTACACTGGCCTCAGTCCATGAAGGGCTTCGCCCATGGTAGATTCTTTACACAGGCCTCAGTCCATGAAGGGCTTCGCCCATGGTAGATTCTTTACACTGGCCTCAGTCCATGAAGGGCTTCGCCCATAGTAGATTCTCTGCAGTAGCCTCAGTCCATGAAGGGCTTCGCCCATGGTAGATTCTTTACACTGGCCTCAGTCCATGAAGGGCTTCGCCCATGGTAGATTCTTTACACTGGCCTCAGTCCATGAAGGGCTTCGCCCATAGTAGATTCTCTGCAGTAGCCTCAGTCCATGAAGGGCTTCGCCCATGGTAGATTCTTTACACTGGCCTCAGTCCATGAAGGGCTTCGCCCATAGTAGATTCTCTGCAGTAGCCTCAGTCCATGAAGGGCTTCGCCCATAGTAGATTCTCTGCAGTAGCCTCAGTTCATGCAGGGCTTCGCCCATGGTAGATTCTTTACACTGGCCTCAGTCCATGAAGGGCTTCGCCCATAGTAGATTCTCTGCACTGGCCTCAGTCCATGAAGGGCTTCGCCCATAGTAGATTCTCTGCAGTAGCCTCAGTCCATGAAGGGCTTCGCCCATAGTAGATTCTCTGCACTGGCCTCAGTCCATGAAGGGCTTCGCCCATAGTAGATTCTCTGCAGTAGCCTCAGTCCATGAAGGGCTTCGCCCATAGTAGATTCTCTGCACTGGCCTCAGTCCATGAAGGGCTTCGCCCATAGTAGATTCTCTGCAGTAGCCTCAGTCCATGAAGGGCTTCGCCCATAGTAGATTCTCTGCACTGGCCTCAGTCCATGAAGGGCTTCGCCCATAGTAGATTCTCTGGAGTGGCCTCAGTCCATGAAGGGCTTCGCCCATGGTAGATTCTTTACACTGGCCTCAGTCCATGAAGGGCTTCGCCCATAGTAGATTCTCTGCAGTAGCCTCAGTCCATGAAGGGCTTCGCCCATGGTAGATTCTTTACACTGGCCTCAGTCCATGAAGGGCTTCGCCCATGGTAGATTCTTTACACAGGCCTCAGTCCATGAAGGGCTTCGCCCATGGTAGATTCTTTACACTGGCCTCAGTCCATGAAGGGCTTCGCCCATAGTAGATTCTCTGCAGTAGCCTCAGTCCATGAAGGGCTTCGCCCATGGTAGATTCTTTACACTGGCCTCAGTCCATGAAGGGCTTCGCCCATGGTAGATTCTTTACACTGGCCTCAGTCCATGAAGGGCTTCGCCCATAGTAGATTCTCTGCAGTAGCCTCAGTCCATGAAGGGCTTCGCCCATGGTAGATTCTTTACACTGGCCTCAGTCCATGAAGGGCTTCGCCCATAGTAGATTCTCTGCAGTAGCCTCAGTCCATGAAGGGCTTCGCCCATAGTAGATTCTCTGCAGTAGCCTCAGTTCATGCAGGGCTTCGCCCATGGTAGATTCTTTACACTGGCCTCAGTCCATGAAGGGCTTCGCCCATAGTAGATTCTCTGCACTGGCCTCAGTCCATGAAGGGCTTCGCCCATAGTAGATTCTCTGCAGTAGCCTCAGTCCATGAAGGGCTTCGCCCATAGTAGATTCTCTGCACTGGCCTCAGTCCATGAAGGGCTTCGCCCATAGTAGATTCTCTGCAGTAGCCTCAGTCCATGAAGGGCTTCGCCCATGGTAGATTCTTTACACTGGCCTCAGTCCATGAAGGGCTTCGCCCATGGTAGATTCTTTACACAGGCCTCAGTCCATGAAGGGCTTCGCCCATGGTAGATTCTTTACACTGGCCTCAGTCCATGAAGGGCTTCGCCCATAGTAGATTCTCTGCAGTAGCCTCAGTCCATGAAGGGCTTCGCCCATGGTAGATTCTTTACACTGGCCTCAGTCCATGAAGGGCTTCGCCCATGGTAGATTCTTTACACTGGCCTCAGTCCATGAAGGGCTTCGCCCATAGTAGATTCTCTGCAGTAGCCTCAGTCCATGAAGGGCTTCGCCCATGGTAGATTCTTTACACTGGCCTCAGTCCATGAAGGGCTTCGCCCATAGTAGATTCTCTGCAGTAGCCTCAGTTCATGCAGGGCTTCGCCCATGGTAGATTCTTTACACTGGCCTCAGTCCATGAAGGGCTTCGCCCATGGTAGATTCTTTACACTGGCCTCAGTCCATGAAGGGCTTCGCCCATAGTAGATTCTCTGCAGTAGCCTCAGTCCATGAAGGGCTTCGCCCATGGTAGATTCTTTACACTGGCCTCAGTCCATGAAGGGCTTCGCCCATGGTAGATTCTTTACACTGGCCTCAGTCCATGAAGGGCTTCGCCCATAGTAGATTCTCTGCAGTAGCCTCAGTTCATGCAGGGCTTCGCCCATGGTAGATTCTTTACACTGGCCTCAGTCCATGAAGGGCTTCGCCCATAGTAGATTCTCTGCACTGGCCTCAGTCCATGAAGGGCTTCGCCCATAGTAGATTCTCTGCAGTAGCCTCAGTCCATGAAGGGCTTCGCCCATAGTAGATTCTCTGCACTGGCCTCAGTCCATGAAGGGCTTCGCCCATAGTAGATTCTCTGCAGTAGCCTCAGTCCATGAAGGGCTTCGCCCATGGTAGATTCTTTACACTGGCCTCAGTCCATGAAGGGCTTCGCCCATGGTAGATTCTTTACACAGGCCTCAGTCCATGAAGGGCTTCGCCCATGGTAGATTCTTTACACTGGCCTCAGTCCATGAAGGGCTTCGCCCATAGTAGATTCTCTGCAGTAGCCTCAGTCCATGAAGGGCTTCGCCCATGGTAGATTCTTTACACTGGCCTCAGTCCATGAAGGGCTTCGCCCATAGTAGATTCTCTGCACTGGCCTCAGTTCATGCAGGGCTTCGCCCATGGTAGATTCTTTACACTGGCGTCAGTCCATGAAGGGCTTCGCCCATGGTAGATTCTTTACACTGGCCTCAGTCCATGAAGGGCTTCGCCCATAGTAGATTCTCTGCAGTAGCCTCAGTCCATGAAGGGCTTCGCCCATGGTAGATTCTTTACACTGGCCTCAGTCCATGAAGGGCTTCGCCCATGGTAGATTCTTTACACAGGCCTCAGTCCATGAAGGGCTTCGCCCATGGTAGATTCTTTACACAGGCCTCAGTCCATGAAGGGCTTCGCCCATGGTAGATTCTTTACACTGGCCTCAGTCCATGAAGGGCTTCGCCCATAGTAGATTCTCTGCAGTAGCCTCAGTCCATGAAGGGCTTCGCCCATAGTAGATTCTCTGCACTGGCCTCAGTCCATGAAGGGCTTCGCCCATAGTAGATTCTCTGCAGTAGCCTCAGTCCATGAAGGGCTTCGCCCATGGTAGATTCTTTACACTGGCCTCAGTCCATGAAGGGCTTCGCCCATGGTAGATTCTTTACACTGGCCTCAGTCCATGAAGGGCTTCGCCCATAGTAGATTCTCTGCAGTAGCCTCAGTCCATGAAGGGCTTCGCCCATGGTAGATTCTTTACACTGGCCTCAGTCCATGAAGGGCTTCGCCCATGGTAGATTCTTTACACTGGCCTCAGTCCATGAAGGGCTTCGCCCATAGTAGATTCTCTGCACTGGCCTCAGTCCATGAAGGGCTTCGCCCATAGTAGATTCTCTGCAGTAGCCTCAGTCCATGAAGGGCTTCGCCCATGGTAGATTCTTTACACTGGCCTCAGTCCATGAAGGGCTTCGCCCATGGTAGATTCTTTACACTGGCCTCAGTCCATGAAGGGCTTCGCCCATAGTAGATTCTCTGCAGTAGCCTCAGTCCATGAAGGGCTTCGCCCATGGTAGATTCTTTACACTGGCCTCAGTCCATGAAGGGCTTCGCCCATGGTAGATTCTTTACACTGGCCTCAGTCCATGAAGGGCTTCGCCCATAGTAGATTCTCTGCACTGGCCTCAGTCCATGAAGGGCTTCGCCCATAGTAGATTCTCTGCAGTAGCCTCAGTCCATGAAGGGCTTCGCCCATGGTAGATTCTTTACACTGGCCTCAGTCCATGAAGGGCTTCGCCCATGGTAGATTCTTTACACAGGCCTCAGTCCATGAAGGGCTTCGCCCATGGTAGATTCTTTACACAGGCCTCAGTCCATGAAGGGCTTCGCCCATGGTAGATTCTTTACACTGGCCTCAGTCCATGAAGGGCTTCGCCCATAGTAGATTCTCTGCAGTAGCCTCAGTCCATGAAGGGCTTCGCCCATGGTAGATTCTTTACACTGGCCTCAGTCCATGAAGGGCTGCGCCCATGGTAGATTCTTTACACAGGCCTCAGTCCATGAAGGGCTTCGCCCATGGTAGATTCTTTACACTGGCCTCAGTCCATGAAGGGCTTCGCCCATAGTAGATTCTCTGCAGTAGCCTCAGTCCATGAAGGGCTTCGCCCATGGTAGATTCTTTACACTGGCCTCAGTCCATGAAGGGCTTCGCCCATGGTAGATTCTTTACACAGGCCTCAGTCCATGAAGGGCTTCGCCCATGGTAGATTCTTTACACTGGCCTCAGTCCATGAAGGGCTTCGCCCATGGTAGATTCTTTACACAGGCCTCAGTCCATGAAGGGCTTCGCCCATGGTAGATTCTTTACACTGGCCTCAGTCCATGAAGGGCTTCGCCCATAGTAGATTCTCTGCAGTAGCCTCAGTCCATGAAGGGCTTCGCCCATGGTAGATTCTTTACACTGGCCTCAGTCCATGAAGGGCTTCGCCCATGGTAGATTCTTTACACAGGCCTCAGTCCATGAAGGGCTTCGCCCATGGTAGATTCTTTACACTGGCCTCAGTCCATGAAGGGCTTCGCCCATAGTAGATTCTCTGCAGTAGCCTCAGTCCATGAAGGGCTTCGCCCATAGTAGATTCTCTGCAGTAGCCTCAGTCCATGAAGGGCTTCGCCCATAGTAGATTCTCTGCAGTAGCCTCAGTCCATGAAGGGCTTCGCCCATGGTAGATTCTCTGCAGTAGCCTCAGTCCATGAAGGGCTTCGCCCATGGTAGATTCTCTGCAGTAGCCTCAGTCCATGAAGGGCTTCGCCCATGGTAGATTCTTTACACTGGCCTCAGTCCATGAAGGGCTTCGCCCATGGTCGATTCTTTACACTGGCCTCAGTCCATGAAGGGCTTCGCCCATGGTAGATTCTTTACACTGGCCTCGGTCCATGAAGGGCTTCGCCCATAGTAGATTCTCTGCGCTGGCCTCAATCCATGAAGGGCTTCGCCCATGGTAGATTCTTTACACTGGCCTCAGTCCATGAAGGGCTTCGCCCATGGTAGATTCTTTACACTGGCCTCAGTCCATGAAGGGCTTCGCCCATAGTAGATTCTCTGCAGTAGCCTCAGTCCATGAAGGGCTTCGCCCATGGTAGATTCTTTACACTGGCCTCAGTCCATGAAGGGCTTCGCCCATAGTAGATTCTCTGCAGTAGCCTCAGTTCATGCAGGGCTTCGCCCATGGTAGATTCTTTACACTGGCCTCAGTCCATGAAGGGCTTCGCCCATGGTAGATTCTTTACACTGGCCTCAGTCCATGAAGGGCTTCGCCCATAGTAGATTCTCTGCAGTAGCCTCAGTCCATGAAGGGCTTCGCCCATGGTAGATTCTTTACACTGGCCTCAGTCCATGAAGGGCTTCGCCCATGGTAGATTCTTTACACAGGCCTCAGTCCATGAAGGGCTTCGCCCATGGTAGATTCTTTACACTGGCCTCAGTCCATGAAGGGCTTCGCCCATAGTAGATTCTCTGCAGTAGCCTCAGTCCATGAAGGGCTTCGCCCATGGTAGATTCTTTACACTGGCCTCAGTCCATGAAGGGCTTCGCCCATGGTAGATTCTTTACACAGGCCTCAGTCCATGAAGGGCTTCGCCCATGGTAGATTCTTTACACTGGCCTCAGTCCATGAAGGGCTTCGCCCATAGTAGATTCTCTGCACTAGCCTCAGTCCATGAAGGGCTTCGCCCATGGTAGATTCTTTACACTGGCCTCAGTCCATGAAGGGCTTCGCCCATGGTAGATTCTTTACACTGGCGTCAGTCCATGAAGGGCTTCGCCCATGGTAGATTCTTTACACAGGCCTCAGTCCATGAAGGGCTTCGCCCATGGTAGATTCTTTACACTGGCCTCAGTCCATGAAGGGCTTCGCCCATAGTAGATTCTCTGCAGTAGCCTCAGTCCATGAAGGGCTTCGCCCATGGTAGATTCTTTACACTGGGCTCAGTCCATGAAGGGCTTCGCCCATGGTAGATTCTTTACACAGGCCTCAGTCCATGAAGGGCTTCGCCCATGGTAGATTCTTTACACTGGCCTCAGTCCATGAAGGGCTTCGCCCATAGTAGATTCTCTGCAGTGGCGTCGGTCCATGAAGGGCTTCGCCCATGGTAGATTCTTTACACTGGCCTCAGTCCATGAAGGGCTTCGCCCATGGTAGATTCTTTACACAGGCCTCAGTCCATGAAGGGCTTCGCCCATGGTAGATTCTTTACACTGGCCTCAGTCCATGAAGGGCTTCGCCCATGGTAGATTCTTTACACAGGCCTCAGTCCATGAAGGGCTTCGCCCATGGTAGATTCTTTACACTGGCCTCAGTCCATGAAGGGCTTCGCCCATAGTAGATTCTCTGCAGTAGCCTCAGTCCATGAAGGGCTTCGCCCATGGTAGATTCTTTACACTGGGCTCAGTCCATGAAGGGCTTCGCCCATGGTAGATTCTTTACACAGGCCTCAGTCCATGAAGGGCTTCGCCCATGGTAGATTCTTTACACTGGCCTCAGTCCATGAAGGGCTTCGCCCATAGTAGATTCTCTGCAGTAGCCTCAGTCCATGAAGGGCTTCGCCCATGGTAGATTCTTTACACTGGCCTCAGTCCATGAAGGGCTTCGCCCATAGTAGATTCTCTGCAGTAGCCTCAGTCCATGAAGGGCTTCGCCCATGGTAGATTCTTTACACTGGCCTCAGTCCATGAAGGGCTTCGCCCATGGTAGATTCTTTACACTGGCCTCAGTCCATGAAGGGCTTCGCCCATAGTAGATTCTCTGCAGTAGCCTCAGTCCATGAAGGGCTTCGCCCATGGTAGATTCTTTACACTGGCCTCAGTCCATGAAGGGCTTCGCCCATGGTAGATTCTTTACACTGGCGTCAGTCCATGAAGGGCTTCGCCCATGGTAGATTCTTTACACAGGCCTCAGTCCATGAAGGGCTTCGCCCATGGTAGATTCTTTACACTGGCCTCAGTCCATGAAGGGCTTCGCCCATGGTAGATTCTCTGCAGTAGCCTCAGTCCATGAAGGGCTTCGCCCATGGTAGATTCTTTACACTGGGCTCAGTCCATGAAGGGCTTCGCCCATGGTAGATTCTTTACACAGGCCTCAGTCCATGAAGGGCTTCGCCCATGGTAGATTCTTTACACTGGCCTCAGTCCATGAAGGGCTTCGCCCATAGTAGATTCTCTGCAGTGGCGTCGGTCCATGAAGGGCTTCGCCCATGGTAGATTCTTTACACTGGGCTCAGTCCATGAAGGGCTTCGCCCATGGTAGATTCTTTACACAGGCCTCAGTCCATGAAGGGCTTCGCCCATGGTAGATTCTTTACACTGGCCTCAGTCCATGAAGGGCTTCGCCCATGGTAGATTCTTTACACAGGCCTCAGTCCATGAAGGGCTTCGCCCATGGTAGATTCTTTACACTGGCCTCAGTCCATGAAGGGCTTCGCCCATAGTAGATTCTCTGCAGTAGCCTCAGTCCATGAAGGGCTTCGCCCATGGTAGATTCTTTACACTGGCCTCAGTCCATGAAGGGCTTCGCCCATGGTAGATTCTTTACACTGGCCTCAGTCCATGAAGGGCTTCGCCCATGGTAGATTCTTTACACTGGCGTCAGTCCATGAAGGGCTTCGCCCATGGTAGATTCTTTACACAGGCCTCAGTCCATGAAGGGCTTCGCCCATGGTAGATTCTTTACACTGGCCTCAGTCCATGAAGGGCTTCGCCCATGGTAGATTCTTTACACAGGCCTCAGTCCATGAAGGGCTTCGCCCATGGTAGATTCTTTACACTGGCCTCAGTCCATGAAGGGCTTCGCCCATAGTAGATTCTCTGCAGTAGCCTCAGTCCATGAAGGGCTTCGCCCATGGTAGATTCTTTACACTGGCCTCAGTCCATGAAGGGCTTCGCCCATGGTAGATTCTTTACACAGGCCTCAGTCCATGAAGGGCTTCGCCCATGGTAGATTCTTTACACTGGCCTCAGTCCATGAAGGGCTTCGCCCATGGTAGATTCTTTACACAGGCCTCAGTCCATGAAGGGCTTCGCCCATGGTAGATTCTTTACACTGGCCTCAGTCCATGAAGGGCTTCGCCCATAGTAGATTCTCTGCAGTAGCCTCAGTCCATGAAGGGCTTCGCCCATGGTAGATTCTTTACACTGGCCTCAGTCCATGAAGGGCTTCGCCCATAGTAGATTCTCTGCAGTAGCCTCAGTCCATGAAGGGCTTCGCCCATGGTAGATTCTTTACACTGGCCTCAGTCCATGAAGGGCTTCGCCCATGGTAGATTCTTTACACTGGCCTCAGTCCATGAAGGGCTTCGCCCATAGTAGATTCTCTGCAGTAGCCTCAGTCCATGAAGGGCTTCGCCCATGGTAGATTCTTTGCACTGGCCTCAGTCCATGAAGGGCTTCGCCCATAGTAGATTCTCTGCAGTAGCCTCAGTCCATGAAGGGCTTCGCCCATGGTAGATTCTTTACACTGGCCTCAGTCCATGAAGGGCTTCGCCCATGGTAGATTCTTTACACTGGCCTCAGTCCATGAAGGGCTTCGCCCATAGTAGATTCTCTGCAGTAGCCTCAGTCCATGAAGGGCTTCGCCCATGGTAGATTCTTTACACTGGCCTCAGTCCATGAAGGGCTTCGCCCATAGTAGATTCTCTGCAGTAGCCTCAGTCCATGAAGGGCTTCGCCCATGGTAGATTCTTTACACTGGCCTCAGTCCATGAAGGGCTTCGCCCATAGTAGATTCTCTGCAGTAGCCTCAGTCCATGAAGGGCTTCGCCCATGGTAGATTCTTTACACTGGCCTCAGTCCATGAAGGGCTTCGCCCATGGTAGATTCTTTACACTGGCCTCAGTCCATGAAGGGCTTCGCCCATAGTAGATTCTCTGCAGTAGCCTCAGTCCATGAAGGGCTTCGCCCATGGTAGATTCTTTACACTGGCCTCAGTCCATGAAGGGCTTCGCCCATGGTAGATTCTTTACACTGGCCTCAGTCCATGAAGGGCTTCGCCCATAGTAGATTCTCTGCACTGGCCTCAGTCCATGAAGGGCTTCGCCCATAGTAGATTCTCTGCAGTAGCCTCAGTCCATGAAGGGCTTCGCCCATGGTAGATTCTTTACACTGGCCTCAGTCCATGAAGGGCTTCGCCCATGGTAGATTCTTTACACTGGCCTCAGTCCATGAAGGGCTTCGCCCATAGTAGATTCTCTGCAGTAGCCTCAGTCCATGAAGGGCTTCGCCCATGGTAGATTCTTTACACTGGCCTCAGTCCATGAAGGGCTTCGCCCATGGTAGATTCTTTACACTGGCCTCAGTCCATGAAGGGCTTCGCCCATAGTAGATTCTCTGCAGTAGCCTCAGTCCATGAAGGGCTTCGCCCATGGTAGATTCTTTACACTGGCCTCAGTCCATGAAGGGCTTCGCCCATGGTAGATTCTTTACACTGGCCTCAGTCCATGAAGGGCTTCGCCCATAGTAGATTCTCTGCACTAGCCTCAGTCCATGAAGGGCTTCGCCCATAGTAGATTCTCTGCAGTAGCCTCAGTCCATGAAGGGCTTCGCCCATGGTAGATTCTTTACACTGGCCTCAGTCCATGAAGGGCTTCGCCCATGGTAGATTCTTTACACTGGCCTCAGTCCATGAAGGGCTTCGCCCATAGTAGATTCTCTGCACTGGCCTCAGTCCATGAAGGGCTTCGCCCATAGTAGATTCTCTGCAGTAGCCTCAGTCCATGAAGGGCTTCGCCCATGGTAGATTCTTTACACTGGCCTCAGTCCATGAAGGGCTTCGCCCATAGTAGATTCTCTGCAGTAGCCTCAGTCCATGAAGGGCTTCGCCCATGGTAGATTCTTTACACTGGCCTCAGTCCATGAAGGGCTTCGCCCATGGTAGATTCTTTACACTGGCCTCAGTCCATGAAGGGCTTCGCCCATAGTAGATTCTCTGCACTGGCCTCAGTCCATGAAGGGCTTCGCCCATAGTAGATTCTCTGCAGTAGCCTCAGTCCATGAAGGGCTTCGCCCATGGTAGATTCTTTACACTGGCCTCAGTCCATGAAGGGCTTCGCCCATGGTAGATTCTTTACACTGGCCTCAGTCCATGAAGGGCTTCGCCCATAGTAGATTCTCTGCACTGGCCTCAGTCCATGAAGGGCTTCGCCCATAGTAGATTCTCTGCAGTAGCCTCAGTCCATGAAGGGCTTCGCCCATGGTAGATTCTTTACACTGGCCTCAGTCCATGAAGGGCTTCGCCCATGGTAGATTCTTTACACTGGCCTCAGTCCATGAAGGGCTTCGCCCATAGTAGATTCTCTGCAGTAGCCTCAGTCCATGAAGGGCTTCGCCCATGGTAGATTCTTTACACTGGCCTCAGTCCATGAAGGGCTTCGCCCATGGTAGATTCTTTACACTGGCCTCAGTCCATGAAGGGCTTCGCCCATAGTAGATTCTCTGCACTGGCCTCAGTCCATGAAGGGCTTCGCCCATAGTAGATTCTCTGCAGTAGCCTCAGTCCATGAAGGGCTTCGCCCATGGTAGATTCTTTACACTGGCCTCAGTCCATGAAGGGCTTCGCCCATGGTAGATTCTTTACACTGGCCTCAGTCCATGAAGGGCTTCGCCCATAGTAGATTCTCTGCAGTAGCCTCAGTCCATGAAGGGCTTCGCCCATGGTAGATTCTTTACACTGGCCTCAGTCCATGAAGGGCTTCGCCCATGGTAGATTCTTTACACTGGCCTCAGTCCATGAAGGGCTTCGCCCATAGTAGATTCTCTGCACTGGCCTCAGTCCATGAAGGGCTTCGCCCATAGTAGATTCTCTGCAGTAGCCTCAGTCCATGAAGGGCTTCGCCCATGGTAGATTCTTTACACTGGCCTCAGTCCATGAAGGGCTTCGCCCATGGTAGATTCTTTACACTGGCCTCAGTCCATGAAGGGCTTCGCCCATAGTAGATTCTCTGCAGTAGCCTCAGTCCATGAAGGGCTTCGCCCATGGTAGATTCTTTACACTGGCCTCAGTCCATGAAGGGCTTCGCCCATGGTAGATTCTTTACACTGGCCTCAGTCCATGAAGGGCTTCGCCCATAGTAGATTCTCTGCAGTAGCCTCAGTCCATGAAGGGCTTCGCCCATGGTAGATTCTTTACACTGGCCTCAGTCCATGAAGGGCTTCGCCCATGGTAGATTCTTTACACTGGCCTCAGTCCATGAAGGGCTTCGCCCATAGTAGATTCTCTGCACTGGCCTCAGTCCATGAAGGGCTTCGCCCATAGTAGATTCTCTGCAGTAGCCTCAGTCCATGAAGGGCTTCGCCCATGGTAGATTCTTTACACTGGCCTCAGTCCATGAAGGGCTTCGCCCATGGTAGATTCTTTACACTGGCCTCAGTCCATGAAGGGCTTCGCCCATAGTAGATTCTCTGCACTGGCCTCAGTCCATGAAGGGCTTCGCCCATAGTAGATTCTCTGCAGTAGCCTCAGTCCATGAAGGGCTTCGCCCATGGTAGATTCTTTACACTGGCCTCAGTCCATGAAGGGCTTCGCCCATGGTAGATTCTTTACACTGGCCTCAGTCCATGAAGGGCTTCGCCCATAGTAGATTCTCTGCAGTAGCCTCAGTCCATGAAGGGCTTCGCCCATAGTAGATTCTCTGCAGTAGCCTCAGTTCATGCAGGGCTTCGCCCATGGTAGATTCTTTACACTGGCCTCAGTCCATGAAGGGCTTCGCCCATAGTAGATTCTCTGCACTGGCCTCAGTCCATGAAGGGCTTCGCCCATAGTAGATTCTCTGCAGTAGCCTCAGTCCATGAAGGGCTTCGCCCATAGTAGATTCTCTGCACTGGCCTCAGTCCATGAAGGGCTTCGCCCATAGTAGATTCTCTGCAGTAGCCTCAGTCCATGAAGGGCTTCGCCCATGGTAGATTCTTTACACTGGCCTCAGTCCATGAAGGGCTTCGCCCATGGTAGATTCTTTACACAGGCCTCAGTTCATGAAGGGCTTCGCCCATGGTAGATTCTTTACACTGGCCTCAGTCCATGAAGGGCTTCGCCCATAGTAGATTCTCTGCAGTAGCCTCAGTCCATGAAGGGCTTCGCCCATGGTAGATTCTTTACACTGGCCTCAGTACATGAAGGGCTTCGCCCATGGTAGATTCTTTACACTGGCCTCAGTCCATGAAGGGCTTCGCCCATAGTAGATTCTCTGCAGTAGCCTCAGTCCATGAAGGGCTTCGCCCATGGTAGATTCTTTACACTGGCCTCAGTCCATGAAGGGCTTCGCCCATAGTAGATTCTCTGCAGTAGCCTCAGTTCATGCAGGGCTTCGCCCATGGTAGATTCTTTACACTGGCCTCAGTCCATGAAGGGCTTCGCCCATGGTAGATTCTTTACACTGGCCTCAGTCCATGAAGGGCTTCGCCCATAGTAGATTCTCTGCAGTAGCCTCAGTCCATGAAGGGCTTCGCCCATGGTAGATTCTTTACACTGGCCTCAGTCCATGAAGGGCTTCGCCCATAGTAGATTCTCTGCAGTAGCCTCAGTTCATGAAGGGCTTCGCCCATGGTAGATTCTTTACACTGGCCTCAGTCCATGAAGGGCTTCGCCCATAGTAGATTCTCTGCACTGGCCTCAGTCCATGAAGGGCTTCGCCCATAGTAGATTCTCTGCAGTAGCCTCAGTCCATGAAGGGCTTCGCCCATAGTAGATTCTCTGCACTGGCCTCAGTCCATGAAGGGCTTCGCCCATAGTAGATTCTCTGCAGTAGCCTCAGTCCATGAAGGGCTTCGCCCATGGTAGATTCTTTACACTGGCCTCAGTCCATGAAGGGCTTCGCCCATGGTAGATTCTTTACACAGGCCTCAGTCCATGAAGGGCTTCGCCCATGGTAGATTCTTTACACTGGCCTCAGTCCATGAAGGGCTTCGCCCATAGTAGATTCTCTGCAGTAGCCTCAGTCCATGAAGGGCTTCGCCCATGGTAGATTCTTTACACTGGCCTCAGTCCATGAAGGGCTTCGCCCATAGTAGATTCTCTGCAGTAGCCTCAGTTCATGCAGGGCTTCGCCCATGGTAGATTCTTTACACTGGCCTCAGTCCATGAAGGGCTTCGCCCATGGTAGATTCTTTACACTGGCCTCAGTCCATGAAGGGCTTCGCCCATAGTAGATTCTCTGCAGTAGCCTCAGTCCATGAAGGGCTTCGCCCATGGTAGATTCTTTACACTGGCCTCAGTCCATGAAGGGCTTCGCCCATAGTAGATTCTCTGCAGTAGCCTCAGTTCAGGAAGGGCTTCGCCCATGGTAGATTCTTTACACTGGCCTCAGTCCATGAAGGGCTTCGCCCATAGTAGATTCCCTGCACTGGCCTCAGTCCATGAAGGGCTTCGCCCATAGTAGATTCTCTGCAGTAGCCTCAGTCCATGAAGGGCTTCGCCCATAGTAGATTCTCTGCACTGGCCTCAGTCCATGAAGGGCTTCGCCCATAGTAGATTCTCTGCAGTAGCCTCAGTCCATGAAGGGCTTCGCCCATGGTAGATTCTTTACACTGGCCTCAGTCCATGAAGGGCTTCGCCCATGGTAGATTCTTTACACTGGCCTCAGTCCATGAAGGGCTTCGCCCATAGTAGATTCTCTGCAGTAGCCTCAGTCCATGAAGGGCTTCGCCCATGGTAGATTCTTTACACTGGCCTCAGTCCATGAAGGGCTTCGCCCATAGTAGATTCTCTGCAGTAGCCTCAGTTCAGGAAGGGCTTCGCCCATGGTAGATTCTTTACACTGGCCTCAGTCCATGAAGGGCTTCGCCCATAGTAGATTCTCTGCACTGGCCTCAGTCCATGAAGGGCTTCGCCCATAGTAGATTCTCTGCAGTAGCCTCAGTCCATGAAGGGCTTCGCCCATAGTAGATTCTCTGCACTGGCCTCAGTCCATGAAGGGCTTCGCCCATAGTAGATTCTCTGCAGTAGCCTCAGTCCATGAAGGGCTTCGCCCATGGTAGATTCTTTACACTGGCCTCAGTCCATGAAGGGCTTCGCCCATGGTAGATTCTTTACACTGGCCTCAGTCCATGAAGGGCTTCGCCCATAGTAGATTCTCTGCAGTAGCCTCAGTCCATGAAGGGCTTCGCCCATGGTAGATTCTTTACACTGGCCTCAGTCCATGAAGGGCTTCGCCCATAGTAGATTCTCTGCAGTAGCCTCAGTCCATGAAGGGCTTCGCCCATGGTAGATTCTTTACACTGGCCTCAGTCCATGAAGGGCTTCGCCCATGGTAGATTCTTTACACAGGCCTCAGTCCATGAAGGGCTTCGCCCATGGTAGATTCTTTACACTGGCCTCAGTCCATGAAGGGCTTCGCCCATAGTAGATTCTCTGCACTGGCCTCAGTTCATGCAGGGCTTCGCCCATGGTAGATTCTTTACACTGGCGTCAGTCCATGAAGGGCTTCGCCCATGGTAGATTCTTTACACAGGCCTCAGTCCATGAAGGGCTTCGCCCATAGTAGATTCTCTGCAGTAGCCTCAGTCCATGAAGGGCTTCGCCCATGGTAGATTCTTTACACAGGCCTCAGTCCATGAAGGGCTTCGCCCATGGTAGATTCTTTACACTGGCCTCAGTCCATGAAGGGCTTCGCCCATAGTAGATTCTCTGCAGTAGCCTCAGTCCATGAAGGGCTTCGCCCATGGTAGATTCTTTACACAGGCCTCAGTCCATGAAGGGCTTCGCCCATAGTAGATTCTCTGCAGTAGCCTCAGTCCATGAAGGGCTTCGCCCATGGTAGATTCTTTACACAGGCCTCAGTCCATGAAGGGCTTCGCCCATGGTAGATTCTTTACACTGGCCTCAGTCCATGAAGGGCTTCGCCCATAGTAGATTCTCTGCAGTAGCCTCAGTCCATGAAGGGCTTCGCCCATGGTAGATTCTTTACACTGGCGTCAGTCCATGAAGGGCTTCGCCCATGGTAGATTCTTTACACTGGCCTCAGTCCATGAAGGGCTTCGCCCATAGTAGATTCTCTGCAGTAGCCTCAGTCCATGAAGGGCTTCGCCCATAGTAGATTCTCTGCAGTAGCCTCAGTCCATGAAGGGCTTCGCCCATGGTAGATTCTTTACACTGCCCTCAGTCCATGAAGGGCTTCGCCCATAGTAGATTCTCTGCACTGGCCTCAGTTCATGCAGGGCTTCGCCCATGGTAGATTCTTTACACTGGCGTCAGTCCATGAAGGGCTTCGCCCATGGTAGATTCTTTACACTGGCCTCAGTCCATGAAGGGCTTCGCCCATAGTAGATTCTCTGCAGTAGCCTCAGTCCATGAAGGGCTTCGCCCATGGTAGATTCTTTACACTGGCCTCAGTCCATGAAGGGCTTCGCCCATGGTAGATTCTTTACACAGGCCTCAGTCCATGAAGGGCTTCGCCCATGGTAGATTCTTTACACAGGCCTCAGTCCATGAAGGGCTTCGCCCATGGTAGATTCTTTACACTGGCCTCAGTCCATGAAGGGCTTCGCCCATAGTAGATTCTCTGCAGTAGCCTCAGTCCATGAAGGGCTTCGCCCATGGTAGATTCTTTACACTGGCCTCAGTCCATGAAGGGCTTCGCCCATAGTAGATTCTCTGCAGTAGCCTCAGTCCATGAAGGGCTTCGCCCATGGTAGATTCTTTACACTGGCCTCAGTCCATGAAGGGCTTCGCCCATGGTAGATTCTTTACACTGGCCTCAGTCCATGAAGGGCTTCGCCCATAGTAGATTCTCTGCAGTAGCCTCAGTCCATGAAGGGCTTCGCCCATGGTAGATTCTTTACACTGGCCTCAGTCCATGAAGGGCTTCGCCCATAGTAGATTCTCTGCAGTAGCCTCAGTCCATGAAGGGCTTCGCCCATGGTAGATTCTTTACACTGGCCTCAGTCCATGAAGGGCTTCGCCCATAGTAGATTCTCTGCAGTAGCCTCAGTCCATGAAGGGCTTCGCCCATGGTAGATTCTTTACACTGGCCTCAGTCCATGAAGGGCTTCGCCCATGGTAGATTCTTTACACTGGCCTCAGTCCATGAAGGGCTTCGCCCATAGTAGATTCTCTGCAGTAGCCTCAGTCCATGAAGGGCTTCGCCCATGGTAGATTCTTTACACTGGCCTCAGTCCATGAAGGGCTTCGCCCATGGTAGATTCTTTACACAGGCCTCAGTCCATGAAGGGCTTCGCCCATGGTAGATTCTTTACACAGGCCTCAGTCCATGAAGGGCTTCGCCCATGGTAGATTCTTTACACTGGCCTCAGTCCATGAAGGGCTTCGCCCATAGTAGATTCTCTGCAGTAGCCTCAGTCCATGAAGGGCTTCGCCCATGGTAGATTCTTTACACTGGCCTCAGTCCATGAAGGGCTTCGCCCATAGTAGATTCTCTGCAGTAGCCTCAGTCCATGAAGGGCTTCGCCCATGGTAGATTCTTTACACTGGCCTCAGTCCATGAAGGGCTTCGCCCATGGTAGATTCTTTACACTGGCCTCAGTCCATGAAGGGCTTCGCCCATAGTAGATTCTCTGCAGTAGCCTCAGTCCATGAAGGGCTTCGCCCATGGTAGATTCTTTACACTGGCCTCAGTCCATGAAGGGCTTCGCCCATAGTAGATTCTCTGCAGTAGCCTCAGTCCATGAAGGGCTTCGCCCATGGTAGATTCTTTACACTGGCCTCAGTCCATGAAGGGCTTCGCCCATAGTAGATTCTCTGCAGTAGCCTCAGTCCATGAAGGGCTTCGCCCATGGTAGATTCTTTACACTGGCCTCAGTCCATGAAGGGCTTCGCCCATAGTAGATTCTCTGCACTGGCCTCAGTTCATGCAGGGCTTCGCCCATGGTAGATTCTTTACACTGGCGTCAGTCCATGAAGGGCTTCGCCCATGGTAGATTCTTTACACTGGCCTCAGTCCATGAAGGGCTTCGCCCATAGTAGATTCTCTGCAGTAGCCTCAGTCCATGAAGGGCTTCGCCCATGGTAGATTCTTTACACTGGCCTCAGTCCATGAAGGGCTTCGCCCATGGTAGATTCTTTACACAGGCCTCAGTCCATGAAGGGCTTCGCCCATGGTAGATTCTTTACACAGGCCTCAGTCCATGAAGGGCTTCGCCCATGGTAGATTCTTTACACTGGCCTCAGTCCATGAAGGGCTTCGCCCATAGTAGATTCTCTGCAGTAGCCTCAGTCCATGAAGGGCTTCGCCCATAGTAGATTCTCTGCACTGGCCTCAGTCCATGAAGGGCTTCGCCCATAGTAGATTCTCTGCAGTAGCCTCAGTCCATGAAGGGCTTCGCCCATGGTAGATTCTTTACACTGGCCTCAGTCCATGAAGGGCTTCGCCCATGGTAGATTCTTTACACTGGCCTCAGTCCATGAAGGGCTTCGCCCATAGTAGATTCTCTGCAGTAGCCTCAGTCCATGAAGGGCTTCGCCCATGGTAGATTCTTTACACTGGCCTCAGTCCATGAAGGGCTTCGCCCATGGTAGATTCTTTACACTGGCCTCAGTCCATGAAGGGCTTCGCCCATAGTAGATTCTCTGCACTGGCCTAAGTCCATGAAGGGCTTCGCCCATAGTAGATTCTCTGCAGTAGCCTCAGTCCATGAAGGGCTTCGCCCATGGTAGATTCTTTACACTGGCCTCAGTCCATGAAGGGCTTCGCCCATGGTAGATTCTTTACACTGGCCTCAGTCCATGAAGGGCTTCGCCCATAGTAGATTCTCTGCAGTAGCCTCAGTCCATGAAGGGCTTCGCCCATGGTAGATTCTTTACACTGGCCTCAGTCCATGAAGGGCTTCGCCCATGGTAGATTCTTTACACTGGCCTCAGTCCATGAAGGGCTTCGCCCATAGTAGATTCTCTGCACTGGCCTCAGTCCATGAAGGGCTTCGCCCATAGTAGATTCTCTGCAGTAGCCTCAGTCCATGAAGGGCTTCGCCCATGGTAGATTCTTTACACTGGCCTCAGTCCATGAAGGGCTTCGCCCATGGTAGATTCTTTACACAGGCCTCAGTTCATGAAGGGCTTCGCCCATGGTAGATTCTTTACACAGGCCTCAGTCCATGAAGGGCTTCGCCCATGGTAGATTCTTTACACTGGCCTCAGTCCATGAAGGGCTTCGCCCATAGTAGATTCTCTGCAGTAGCCTCAGTCCATGAAGGGCTTCGCCCATGGTAGATTCTTTACACTGGGCTCAGTCCATGAAGGGCTTCGCCCATGGTAGATTCTTTACACAGGCCTCAGTCCATGAAGGGCTTCGCCCATGGTAGATTCTTTACACTGGCCTCAGTCCATGAAGGGCTTCGCCCATAGTAGATTCTCTGCAGTGGCGTCGGTCCATGAAGGGCTTCGCCCATGGTAGATTCTTTACACTGGCCTCAGTCCATGAAGGGCTTCGCCCATGGTAGATTCTTTACACAGGCCTCAGTCCATGAAGGGCTTCGCCCATGGTAGATTCTTTACACTGGCCTCAGTCCATGAAGGGCTTCGCCCATGGTAGATTCTTTACACAGGCCTCAGTCCATGAAGGGCTTCGCCCATGGTAGATTCTTTACACTGGCCTCAGTCCATGAAGGGCTTCGCCCATAGTAGATTCTCTGCAGTGGCGTCGGTCCATGAAGGGCTTCGCCCATGGTAGATTCTTTACACTGGCCTCAGTCCATGAAGGGCTTCGCCCATGGTAGATTCTTTACACAGGCCTCAGTCCATGAAGGGCTTCGCCCATGGTAGATTCTTTACACTGGCCTCAGTCCATGAAGGGCTTCGCCCATAGTAGATTCTCTGCAGTAGCCTCAGTCCATGAAGGGCTTCGCCCATGGTAGATTCTTTACACTGGCGTCAGTCCATGAAGGGCTTCGCCCATGGTAGATTCTTTACACAGGCCTCAGTCCATGAAGGGCTTCGCCCATGGTAGATTCTTTACACTGGCCTCAGTCCATGAAGGGCTTCGCCCATAGTAGATTCTCTGCAGTGGCGTCGGTCCATGAAGGGCTTCGCCCATGGTAGATTCTTTACACTGGCCTCAGTCCATGAAGGGCTTCGCCCATGGTAGATTCTTTACACAGGCCTCAGTCCATGAAGGGCTTCGCCCATGGTAGATTCTTTACACTGGCCTCAGTCCATGAAGGGCTTCGCCCATAGTAGATTCTCTGCAGTAGCCTCAGTCCATGAAGGGCTTCGCCCATGGTAGATTCTTTACACTGGCCTCAGTCCATGAAGGGCTTCGCCCATGGTAGATTCTTTACACAGGCCTCAGTCCATGAAGGGCTTCGCCCATGGTAGATTCTTTACACTGGCCTCAGTCCATGAAGGGCTTCGCCCATGGTAGATTCTTTACACAGGCCTCAGTCCATGAAGGGCTTCGCCCATGGTAGATTCTTTACACTGGCCTCAGTCCATGAAGGGCTTCGCCCATAGTAGATTCTCTGCAGTAGCCTCAGTCCATGAAGGGCTTCGCCCATGGTAGATTCTTTACACTGGCCTCAGTCCATGAAGGGCTTCGCCCATGGTAGATTCTTTACACAGGCCTCAGTCCATGAAGGGCTTCGCCCATGGTAGATTCTTTACACTGGCCTCAGTCCATGAAGGGCTTCGCCCATAGTAGATTCTCTGCAGTAGCCTCAGTCCATGAAGGGCTTCGCCCATGGTAGATTCTTTACACTGGCCTCAGTCCATGAAGGGCTTCGCCCATAGTAGATTCTCTGCAGTAGCCTCAGTCCATGAAGGGCTTCGCCCATGGTAGATTCTTTACACTGGCCTCAGTCCATGAAGGGCTTCGCCCATGGTAGATTCTTTACACTGGCCTCAGTCCATGAAGGGCTTCGCCCATAGTAGATTCTCTGCAGTAGCCTCAGTCCATGAAGGGCTTCGCCCATGGTAGATTCTTTACACTGGCCTCAGTCCATGAAGGGCTTCGCCCATGGTAGATTCTTTACACTGGCGTCAGTCCATGAAGGGCTTCGCCCATGGTAGATTCTTTACACTGGCCTCAGTCCATGAAGGGCTTCGCCCATAGTAGATTCTCTGCAGTAGCCTCAGTCCATGAAGGGCTTCGCCCATGGTAGATTCTTTACACTGGCCTCAGTCCATGAAGGGCTTCGCCCATGGTAGATTCTTTACACAGGCCTCAGTCCATGAAGGGCTTCGCCCATGGTAGATTCTTTACACTGGCCTCAGTCCATGAAGGGCTTCGCCCATAGTAGATTCTCTGCAGTAGCCTCAGTCCATGAAGGGCTTCGCCCATGGTAGATTCTTTACACTGGCCTCAGTCCATGAAGGGCTTCGCCCATGGTAGATTCTTTACACAGGCCTCAGTCCATGAAGGGCTTCGCCCATGGTAGATTCTTTACACTGGCCTCAGTCCATGAAGGGCTTCGCCCATAGTAGATTCTCTGCAGTAGCCTCAGTCCATGAAGGGCTTCGCCCATGGTAGATTCTTTACACTGGCCTCAGTCCATGAAGGGCTTCGCCCATGGTAGATTCTTTACACTGGCCTCAGTCCATGAAGGGCTTCGCCCATGGTAGATTCTTTACACTGGCCTCAGTCCATGAAGGGCTTCGCCCATGGTAGATTCTTTACACAGGCCTCAGTCCATGAAGGGCTTCGCCCATGGTAGATTCTTTACACTGGCCTCAGTCCATGAAGGGCTTCGCCCATAGTAGATTCTCTGCAGTAGCCTCAGTCCATGAAGGGCTTCGCCCATGGTAGATTCTTTACACTGGCCTCAGTCCATGAAGGGCTTCGCCCATGGTAGATTCTTTACACTGGCCTCAGTCCATGAAGGGCTTCGCCCATGGTAGATTCTTTACACTGGCGTCAGTCCATGAAGGGCTTCGCCCATGGTAGATTCTTTACACAGGCCTCAGTCCATGAAGGGCTTGCTTCGCCCATGGTAGATTCTTTACACTGGCCTCAGTCCATGAAGGGCTTCGCCCATGGTAGATTCTTTACACAGGCCTCAGTCCATGAAGGGCTTCGCCCATGGTAGATTCTTTACACTGGCCTCAGTCCATGAAGGGCTTCGCCCATAGTAGATTCTCTGCAGTAGCCTCAGTCCATGAAGGGCTTCGCCATGGTAGATTCTTTACACTGGCCTCAGTCCATGAAGGGCTTCGCTCATGGTAGATTTTTTACACAGGCCTCAGTCCATGAAGGGCTTCGCGCATTATAGATTCCTTACACTGGCCTCAGTCCATGAAGGCTTCGCCCATAGTAGATTCTCTGCAGTAGCCTCAGTCCATGAAGGGCTTCGCCCATGGTAGATTCTTTACACTGGCCTCAGTCCATGAAGGGCTTCGCCCATGGTAGATTCTTTACACTGGCCTCAGTCCATGAAGGGCTTCGCCATAGTAGATTCTCTGCAGTAGCCTCAGTCCATGAAGGGCTTCGCCCATGGTAGATTCTTTACACTGGCCTCAGTCCATGAAGGGCTTCGCCCATAGTAGATTCTCTGCAGTAGCCTCAGTCCATGAAGGGCTTCGCCCATGGTAGATTCTTTACACTGGCCTCAGTCCATGAAGGGCTTCGCCCATGGTAGATTCTTTACACTGGCCTCAGTCCATGAAGGGCTTCGCCCATAGTAGATTCTCTGCAGTAGCCTCAGTCCATGAAGGGCTTCGCCCATGGTAGATTCTTTACACTGGCCTCAGTCCATGAAGGGCTTCGCCCATAGTAGATTCTCTGCAGTAGCCTCAGTCCATGAAGGGCTTCGCCCATGGTAGATTCTTTACACTGGCCTCAGTCCATGAAGGGCTTCGCCCATAGTAGATTCTCTGCAGTAGCCTCAGTCCATGAAGGGCTTCGCCCATGGTAGATTCTTTACACTGGCCTCAGTCCATGAAGGGCTTCGCCCATGGTAGATTCTTTACACTGGCCTCAGTCCATGAAGGGCTTCGCCCATAGTAGATTCTCTGCAGTAGCCTCAGTCCATGAAGGGCTTCGCCCATGGTAGATTCTTTACACTGGCCTCAGTCCATGAAGGGCTTCGCCCATGGTAGATTCTTTACACTGGCCTCAGTCCATGAAGGGCTTCGCCCATAGTAGATTCTCTGCACTGGCCTCAGTCCATGAAGGGCTTCGCCCATAGTAGATTCTCTGCAGTAGCCTCAGTCCATGAAGGGCTTCGCCATGGTAGATTCTTTACACTGGCCTCAGTCCATGAAGGGCTTCGCCCATGGTAGATTCTTTACACTGGCCTCAGTCCATGAAGGGCTTCGCCCATAGTAGATTCTCTGCAGTAGCCTCAGTCCATGAAGGGCTTCGCCCATGGTAGATTCTTTACACTGGCCTCAGTCCATGAAGGGCTTCGCCCATGGTAGATTCTTTACACTGGCCTCAGTCCATGAAGGGCTTCGCCCATAGTAGATTCTCTGCAGTAGCCTCAGTCCATGAAGGGCTTCGCCCATGGTAGATTCTTTACACTGGCCTCAGTCCATGAAGGGCTTCGCCCATGGTAGATTCTTTACACTGGCCTCAGTCCATGAAGGGCTTCGCCCATGGTAGATTCTTTACACTGGCCTCAGTCCATGAAGGGCTTCGCCCATAGTAGATTCTCTGCACTGGCCTCAGTCCATGAAGGGCTTCGCCCATAGTAGATTCTCTGCAGTAGCCTCAGTCCATGAAGGGCTTCGCCCATGGTAGATTCTTTACACTGGCCTCAGTCCATGAAGGGCTTCGCCCATGGTAGATTCTTTACACTGGCCTCAGTCCATGAAGGGCTTCGCCCATAGTAGATTCTCTGCACTGGCCTCAGTCCATGAAGGGCTTCGCCCATAGTAGATTCTCTGCAGTAGCCTCAGTCCATGAAGGGCTTCGCCCATGGTAGATTCTTTACACTGGCCTCAGTCCATGAAGGGCTTCGCCCATAGTAGATTCTCTGCAGTAGCCTCAGTCCATGAAGGGCTTCGCCCATGGTAGATTCTTTACACTGGCCTCAGTCCATGAAGGGCTTCGCCCATGGTAGATTCTTTACACTGGCCTCAGTCCATGAAGGGCTTCGCCCATAGTAGATTCTCTGCACTGGCCTCAGTCCATGAAGGGCTTCGCCCATAGTAGATTCTCTGCAGTAGCCTCAGTCCATGAAGGGCTTCGCCCATGGTAGATTCTTTACACTGGCCTCAGTCCATGAAGGGCTTCGCCCATAGTAGATTCTCTGCAGTAGCCTCAGTCCATGAAGGGCTTCGCCCATGGTAGATTCTTTACACTGGCCTCAGTCCATGAAGGGCTTCGCCCATGGTAGATTCTTTACACTGGCCTCAGTCCATGAAGGGCTTCGCCCATAGTAGATTCTCTGCAGTAGCCTCAGTCCATGAAGGGCTTCGCCCATGGTAGATTCTTTACACTGGCCTCAGTCCATGAAGGGCTTCGCCCATGGTAGATTCTTTACACTGGCCTCAGTCCATGAAGGGCTTCGCCCATAGTAGATTCTCTGCAGTAGCCTCAGTCCATGAAGGGCTTCGCCCATGGTAGATTCTTTACACTGGCCTCAGTCCATGAAGGGCTTCGCCCATGGTAGATTCTTTACACTGGCCTCAGTCCATGAAGGGCTTCGCCCATGGTAGATTCTTTACACTGGCCTCAGTCCATGAAGGGCTTCGCCCATAGTAGATTCTCTGCACTGGCCTCAGTCCATGAAGGGCTTCGCCCATAGTAGATTCTCTGCAGTAGCCTCAGTCCATGAAGGGCTTCGCCCATGGTAGATTCTTTACACTGGCCTCAGTCCATGAAGGGCTTCGCCCATAGTAGATTCTCTGCAGTAGCCTCAGTCCATGAAGGGCTTCGCCCATGGTAGATTCTTTACACTGGCCTCAGTCCATGAAGGGCTTCGCCCATGGTAGATTCTTTACACTGGCCTCAGTCCATGAAGGGCTTCGCCCATAGTAGATTCTCTGCAGTAGCCTCAGTCCATGAAGGGCTTCGCCCATGGTAGATTCTTTACACTGGCCTCAGTCCATGAAGGGCTTCGCCCATGGTAGATTCTTTACACTGGCCTCAGTCCATGAAGGGCTTCGCCCATAGTAGATTCTCTGCAGTAGCCTCAGTCCATGAAGGGCTTCGCCCATGGTAGATTCTTTACACTGGCCTCAGTCCATGAAGGGCTTCGCCCATGGTAGATTCTTTACACTGGCCTCAGTCCATGAAGGGCTTCGCCCATGGTAGATTCTTTACACTGGCCTCAGTCCATGAAGGGCTTCGCCCATAGTAGATTCTCTGCACTGGCCTCAGTCCATGAAGGGCTTCGCCCATAGTAGATTCTCTGCAGTAGCCTCAGTCCATGAAGGGCTTCGCCCATGGTAGATTCTTTACACTGGCCTCAGTCCATGAAGGGCTTCGCCCATGGTAGATTCTTTACACTGGCCTCAGTCCATGAAGGGCTTCGCCCATAGTAGATTCTCTGCAGTAGCCTCAGTCCATGAAGGGCTTCGCCCATGGTAGATTCTTTACACTGGCCTCAGTCCATGAAGGGCTTCGCCCATAGTAGATTCTCTGCAGTAGCCTCAGTCCATGAAGGGCT
Organism: Eristalis pertinax; assembly: GCA_907269125.1. Lineage (NCBI taxonomy): Eukaryota > Metazoa > Arthropoda > Insecta > Diptera > Syrphidae > Eristalis > Eristalis pertinax. The sequence goes on along the minus strand of OU026145.1, from coordinate 105,157,540 downwards.
TCGCCCATGGTAGATTCTTTACACTGGCCTCAGTCCATGAAGGGCTTCGCCCATAGTAGATTCTCTGCAGTAGCCTCAGTCCATGAAGGGCTTCGCCCATGGTAGATTCTTTACACTGGCCTCAGTCCATGAAGGGCTTCGCCCATGGTAGATTCTTTACACTGGCCTCAGTCCATGAAGGGCTTCGCCCATAGTAGATTCTCTGCACTGGCCTCAGTCCATGAAGGGCTTCGCCCATAGTAGATTCTCTGCAGTAGCCTCAGTCCATGAAGGGCTTCGCCCATGGTAGATTCTTTACACTGGCCTCAGTCCATGAAGGGCTTCGCCCATGGTAGATTCTTTACACAGGCCTCAGTCCATGAAGGGCTTCGCCCATGGTAGATTCTTTACACAGGCCTCAGTCCATGAAGGGCTTCGCCCATGGTAGATTCTTTACACTGGCCTCAGTCCATGAAGGGCTTCGCCCATAGTAGATTCTCTGCAGTAGCCTCAGTCCATGAAGGGCTTTGCCCATGGTAGATTCTTTACACTGGCCTCAGTCCATGAAGGGCTTCGCCCATGGTAGATTCTTTACACAGGCCTCAGTCCATGAAGGGCTTCGCCCATGGTAGATTCTTTACACTGGCCTCAGTCCATGAAGGGCTTCGCCCATAGTAGATTCTCTGCACTAGCCTCAGTCCATGAAGGGCTTCGCCCATGGTAGATTCTTTACACTGGCCTCAGTCCATGAAGGGCTTCGCCCATGGTAGATTCTTTACACAGGCCTCAGTCCATGAAGGGCTTCGCCCATGGTAGATTCTTTACACTGGCCTCAGTCCATGAAGGGCTTCGCCCATAGTAGATTCTCTGCACTAGCCTCAGTCCATGAAGGGCTTCGCCCATGGTAGATTCTTTACACTGGCCTCAGTCCATGAAGGGCTTCGCCCATAGTAGATTCTCTGCAGTAGCCTCAGTCCATGAAGGGCTTCGCCCATGGTAGATTCTTTACACTGGCCTCAGTCCATGAAGGGCTTCGCCCATGGTAGATTCTTTACACTGGCCTCAGTCCATGAAGGGCTTCGCCCATAGTAGATTCTCTGCAGTAGCCTCAGTCCATGAAGGGCTTCGCCCATGGTAGATTCTTTACACTGGCCTCAGTCCATGAAGGGCTTCGCCCATGGTAGATTCTTTACACTGGCGTCAGTCCATGAAGGGCTTCGCCCATGGTAGATTCTTTACACAGGCCTCAGTCCATGAAGGGCTTCGCCCATGGTAGATTCTTTACACTGGCCTCAGTCCATGAAGGGCTTCGCCCATAGTAGATTCTCTGCAGTAGCCTCAGTCCATGAAGGGCTTCGCCCATGGTAGATTCTTTACACAGGCCTCAGTCCATGAAGGGCTTCGCCCATGGTAGATTCTTTACACTGGCCTCAGTCCATGAAGGGCTTCGCCCATAGTAGATTCTCTGCAGTAGCCTCAGTCCATGAAGGGCTTCGCCCATGGTAGATTCTTTACACTGGCCTCAGTCCATGAAGGGCTTCGCCCATAGTAGATTCTCTGCACTGGCCTCAGTTCATGCAGGGCTTCGCCCATGGTAGATTCTTTACACTGGCGTCAGTCCATGAAGGGCTTCGCCCATGGTAGATTCTTTACACAGGCCTCAGTCCGTGAAGGGCTTCGCCCATGGTAGATTCTTTACACTGGCCTCAGTCCATGAAGGGCTTCGCCCATAGTAGATTCTCTGCAGTAGCCTCAGTCCATGAAGGGCTTCGCCCATGGTAGATTCTTTACACTGGCCTCAGTCCATGAAGGGCTTCGCCCATGGTAGATTCTTTACACAGGCCTCAGTCCATGAAGGGCTTCGCCCATGGTAGATTCTTTACACAGGCCTCAGTCCATGAAGGGCTTCGCCCATGGTAGATTCTTTACACTGGCCTCAGTCCATGAAGGGCTTCGCCCATGGTAGATTCTTTACACAGGCCTCAGTCCATGAAGGGCTTCGCCCATGGTAGATTCTTTACACAGGCCTCAGTCCATGAAGGGCTTCGCCCATGGTAGATTCTTTACACTGGCCTCAGTCCATGAAGGGCTTCGCCCATAGTAGATTCTCTGCAGTAGCCTCAGTCCATGAAGGGCTTCGCCCATGGTAGATTCTTTACACTGGCCTCAGTCCATGAAGGGCTTCGCCCATGGTAGATTCTTTACACTGGCCTCAGTCCATGAAGGGCTTCGCCCATAGTAGATTCTCTGCACTGGCCTCAGTCCATGAAGGGCTTCGCCCATAGTAGATTCTCTGCAGTAGCCTCAGTCCATGAAGGGCTTCGCCCATGGTAGATTCTTTACACTGGCCTCAGTCCATGAAGGGCTTCGCCCATAGTAGATTCTCTGCACTGGCCTCAGTCCATGAAGGGCTTCGCCCATAGTAGATTCTCTGCAGTAGCCTCAGTCCATGAAGGGCTTCGCCCATGGTAGATTCTTTACACTGGCCTCAGTCCATGAAGGGCTTCGCCCATGGTAGATTCTTTACACTGGCCTCAGTCCATGAAGGGCTTCGCCCATAGTAGATTCTCTGCACTGGCCTCAGTCCATGAAGGGCTTCGCCCATAGTAGATTCTCTGCAGTAGCCTCAGTCCATGAAGGGCTTCGCCCATGGTAGATTCTTTACACTGGCGTCAGTCCATGAAGGGCTTCGCCCATGGTAGATTCTTTACACAGGCCTCAGTCCATGAAGGGCTTCGCCCATGGTAGATTCTTTACACAGGCCTCAGTCCATGAAGGGCTTCGCCCATGGTAGATTCTTTACACAGGCCTCAGTCCATGAAGGGCTTCGCCCATGGTAGATTCTTTACACTGGCCTCAGTCCATGAAGGGCTTCGCCCATGGTAGATTCTTTACACTGGCCTCAGTCCATGAAGGGCTTCGCCCATAGTAGATTCTCTGCACTGGCCTCAGTCCATGAAGGGCTTCGCCCATAGTAGATTCTCTGCAGTAGCCTCAGTCCATGAAGGGCTTCGCCCATGGTAGATTCTTTACACTGGCGTCAGTCCATGAAGGGCTTCGCCCATGGTAGATTCTTTACACTGGCGTCAGTCCATGAAGGGCTTCGCCCATGGTAGATTCTTTACACAGGCCTCAGTCCATGAAGGGCTTCGCCCATGGTAGATTCTTTACACAGGCCTCAGTCCATGAAGGGCTTCGCCCATGGTAGATTCTTTACACTGGCCTCAGTCCATGAAGGGCTTCGCCCATAGTAGATTCTCTGCACTGGCCTCAGTCCATGAAGGGCTTCGCCCATAGTAGATTCTCTGCAGTAGCCTCAGTCCATGAAGGGCTTCGCCCATGGTAGATTCTTTACACTGGCGTCAGTCCATGAAGGGCTTCGCCCATGGTAGATTCTTTACACAGGCCTCAGTCCATGAAGGGCTTCGCCCATGGTAGATTCTTTACACAGGCCTCAGTCCATGAAGGGCTTCGCCCATGGTAGATTCTTTACACAGGCCTCAGTCCATGAAGGGCTTCGCCCATTATAGATTCTTTACACTGGCCTCAGTCCATGAAGGGCTTCGCCCATAGTAGATTCTCTGCACTGGCCTCAGTCCATGAAGGGCTTCGCCCATAGTAGATTCTCTGCAGTAGCCTCAGTCCATGAAGGGCTTCGCCCATGGTAGATTCTTTACACTGGCCTCAGTCCATGAAGGGCTTCGCCCATGGTAGATTCTTTACACTGGCCTCAGTCCATGAAGGGCTTCGCCCATAGTAGATTCTCTGCACTGGCCTCAGTCCATGAAGGGCTTCGCCCATAGTAGATTCTCTGCAGTAGCCTCAGTCCATGAAGGGCTTCGCCCATGGTAGATTCTTTACACTGGCCTCAGTCCATGAAGGGCTTCGCCCATGGTAGATTCTTTACACTGGCCTCAGTCCATGAAGGGCTTCGCCCATAGTAGATTCTCTGCACTGGCCTCAGTCCATGAAGGGCTTCGCCCATAGTAGATTCTCTGCACTGGCCTCAGTCCATGAAGGGCTTCGCCCATAGTAGATTCTCTGCAGTAGCCTCAGTCCATGAAGGGCTTCGCCCATGGTAGATTCTTTACACTGGCCTCAGTCCATGAAGGGCTTCGCCCATAGTAGATTCTCTGCACTGGCCTCAGTCCATGAAGGGCTTCGCCCATAGTAGATTCTCTGCAGTAGCCTCAGTCCATGAAGGGCTTCGCCCATGGTAGATTCTTTACACTGGCCTCAGTCCATGAAGGGCTTCGCCCATGGTAGATTCTTTACACTGGCCTCAGTCCATGAAGGGCTTCGCCCATAGTAGATTCTCTGCACTGGCCTCAGTCCATGAAGGGCTTCGCCCATAGTAGATTCTCTGCAGTAGCCTCAGTCCATGAAGGGCTTCGCCCATGGTAGATTCTTTACACTGGCGTCAGTCCATGAAGGGCTTCGCCCATGGTAGATTCTTTACACTGGCCTCAGTCCATGAAGGGCTTCGCCCATGGTAGATTCTTTACACTGGCCTCAGTCCATGAAGGGCTTCGCCCATAGTAGATTCTCTGCACTGGCCTCAGTCCATGAAGGGCTTCGCCCATAGTAGATTCTCTGCAGTAGCCTCAGTCCATGAAGGGCTTCGCCCATGGTAGATTCTTTACACAGGCCTCAGTCCATGAAGGGCTTCGCCCATGGTAGATTCTTTACACTGGCCTCAGTCCATGAAGGGCTTCGCCCATAGTAGATTCTCTGCAGTAGCCTCAGTCCATGAAGGGCTTCGCCCATGGTAGATTCTTTACACAGGCCTCAGTCCATGAAGGGCTTCGCCCATGGTAGATTCTTTACACAGGCCTCAGTCCATGAAGGGCTTCGCCCATGGTAGATTCTTTACACTGGCCTCAGTCCATGAAGGGCTTCGCCCATAGTAGATTCTCTGCACTGGCCTCAGTTCATGCAGGGCTTCGCCCATGGTAGATTCTTTACACTGGCGTCAGTCCATGAAGGGCTTCGCCCATGGTAGATTCTTTACACAGGCCTCAGTCCATGAAGGGCTTCGCCCATGGTAGATTCTTTACACTGGCCTCAGTCCATGAAGGGCTTCGCCCATAGTAGATTCTCTGCAGTAGCCTCAGTCCATGAAGGGCTTCGCCCATGGTAGATTCTTTACACTGGCCTCAGTCCATGAAGGGCTTCGCCCATAGTAGATTCTCTGCAGTAGCCTCAGTCCATGAAGGGCTTCGCCCATGGTAGATTCTTTACACTGGCCTCAGTCCATGAAGGGCTTCGCCCATGGTAGATTCTTTACACTGGCCTCAGTCCATGAAGGGCTTCGCCCATAGTAGATTCTCTGCAGTAGCCTCAGTCCATGAAGGGCTTCGCCCATGGTAGATTCTTTACACTGGCCTCAGTCCATGAAGGGCTTCGCCCATAGTAGATTCTCTGCAGTAGCCTCAGTCCATGAAGGGCTTCGCCCATGGTAGATTCTTTACACTGGCCTCAGTCCATGAAGGGCTTCGCCCATAGTAGATTCTCTGCAGTAGCCTCAGTCCATGAAGGGCTTCGCCCATGGTAGATTCTTTACACTGGCGTCAGTCCATGAAGGGCTTCGCCCATAGTAGATTCTCTGCAGTAGCCTCAGTCCATGAAGGGCTTCGCCCATGGTAGATTCTTTACACAGGCCTCAGTCCATGAAGGGCTTCGCCCATGGTAGATTCTTTACACTGGCCTCAGTCCATGAAGGGCTTCGCCCATAGTAGATTCTCTGCAGTAGCCTCAGTCCATGAAGGGCTTCGCCCATGGTAGATTCTTTACACTGGCCTCAGTCCATGAAGGGCTTCGCCCATAGTAGATTCTCTGCAGTAGCCTCAGTCCATGAAGGGCTTCGCCCATGGTAGATTCTTTACACTGGCGTCAGTCCATGAAGGGCTTCGCCCATGGTAGATTCTTTACACAGGCCTCAGTCCATGAAGGGCTTCGCCCATGGTAGATTCTCTGCAGTAGCCTCAGTCCATGAAGGGCTTCGCCCATGGTAGATTCTTTACACTGGCCTCAGTCCATGAAGGGCTTCGCCCATGGTAGATTCTTTACACTGGCCTCAGTCCATGAAGGGCTTCGCCCATAGTAGATTCTCTGCAGTAGCCTCAGTCCATGAAGGGCTTCGCCCATGGTAGATTCTTTACACTGGCCTCAGTCCATGAAGGGCTTCGCCCATAGTAGATTCTCTGCACTGGCCTCAGTCCATGAAGGGCTTCGCCCATGGTAGATTCTTTACACTGGCCTCAGTCCATGAAGGGCTTCGCCCATAGTAGATTCTCTGCAGTAGCCTCAGTCCATGAAGGGCTTCGCCCATGGTAGATTCTTTACACTGGCCTCAGTCCATGAAGGGCTTCGCCCATAGTAGATTCTCTGCAGTAGCCTCAGTCCATGAAGGGCTTCGCCCATGGTAGATTCTTTACACTGGCCTCAGTCCATGAAGGGCTTCGCCCATAGTAGATTCTCTGCAGTAGCCTCAGTCCATGAAGGGCTTCGCCCATGGTAGATTCTTTACACTGGCCTCAGTCCATGAAGGGCTTCGCCCATGGTAGATTCTTTACACAGGCCTCAGTCCATGAAGGGCTTCGCCCATGGTAGATTCTTTACACTGGCCTCAGTCCATGAAGGGCTTCGCCCATAGTAGATTCTCTGCAGTAGCCTCAGTCCATGAAGGGCTTCGCCCATGGTAGATTCTTTACACTGGCCTCAGTCCATGAAGGGCTTCGCCCATGGTAGATTCTTTACACTGGCCTCAGTCCATGAAGGGCTTCGCCCATAGTAGATTCTCTGCAGTAGCCTCAGTCCATGAAGGGCTTCGCCCATGGTAGATTCTTTACACTGGCCTCAGTCCATGAAGGGCTTCGCCCATAGTAGATTCTCTGCAGTAGCCTCAGTCCATGAAGGGCTTCGCCCATGGTAGATTCTTTACACTGGCCTCAGTCCATGAAGGGCTTCGCCCATAGTAGATTCTCTGCACTGGCCTCAGTTCATGCAGGGCTTCGCCCATGGTAGATTCTTTACACTGGCGTCAGTCCATGAAGGGCTTCGCCCATAGTAGATTCTCTGCAGTAGCCTCAGTCCATGAAGGGCTTCGCCCATGGTAGATTCTTTACACTGGCCTCAGTCCATGAAGGGCTTCGCCCATGGTAGATTCTTTACACTGGCCTCAGTCCATGAAGGGCTTCGCCCATGGTAGATTCTTTACACTGGCCTCAGTCCATGAAGGGCTTCGCCCATGGTAGATTCTTTACACTGGCCTCAGTCCATGAAGGGCTTCGCCCATGGTAGATTCTTTACACTGGCCTCAGTCCATGAAGGGCTTCGCCCATAGTAGATTCTCTGCAGTAGCCTCAGTCCATGAAGGGCTTCGCCCATGGTAGATTCTTTACACTGGCCTCAGTCCATGAAGGGCTTCGCCCATGGTAGATTCTTTACACTGGCCTCAGTCCATGAAGGGCTTCGCCCATGGTAGATTCTTTACACTGGCCTCAGTCCATGAAGGGCTTCGCCCATGGTAGATTCTTTACACTGGCCTCAGTCCATGAAGGGCTTCGCCCATGGTAGATTCTTTACACTGGCCTCAGTCCATGAAGGGCTTCGCCCATGGTAGATTCTTTACACTGGCCTCAGTCCATGAAGGGCTTCGCCCATAGTAGATTCTCTGCAGTAGCCTCAGTCCATGAAGGGCTTCGCCCATGGTAGATTCTTTACACTGGCCTCAGTCCATGAAGGGCTTCGCCCATGGTAGATTCTTTACACTGGCCTCAGTCCATGAAGGGCTTCGCCCATAGTAGATTCTCTGCAGTAGCCTCAGTCCATGAAGGGCTTCGCCCATGGCATGAACAGATGCGTTACCATGGTCAGATGGGTATTTTCAACTTCTTTGGATAGGTCTTTAAAACTCTGACTGCAGACGCATCGTTCTCGAGATACGCTCGATTCTACAAGAAAAGTGCTCCTGGTGAGGGTAGTAAAGAAAAGGTGGCATGAACAGATGCGTTGCCATGGTCAGATGGGTATTTTCAACTTCTTTGGATAGGTCTTTAAAACTCTGACTGCAGACGCATCGTTCTCGAGATACGCTCGATTCTACAAGGAAAGTGCTCCTGGAGGGGGTAGTAAAGAAAAGGTGGCATGAACAGATGCGTTGCCATGGTCAGATGGGTATTTTCAACTTCTTTGGATAGGTCTTTAGAACTCTGACTGCAGACGCACCGTTCTCGAGATATGGTCGATTCTACAAAGAAAGTGCTCCTGGTGAGGGTAGTAAAGAAAAGGTGGCATGAACAGATGCGTTGCCATGGTCAGATGGGTATTTTCAACTTCTGTGGATAGGTCTTTAGAACTCTGACTGCAGACGCACCGTTCTCGAGATATGGTCGATTCTACAAAGAAAGTGCTCCTGGAGGGGGGTAGAAAAGAAAAGGTGGCATGAACAGATGCGTTGCCATGGTCAGATGGGTATTTTCAACTTCTGTGGATAGGTCTTTAGAACTCTGACTGCAGACGCATCGTTCTCGAGATACGCTCGATTCTACAAGAAAAGTGCTCCTGGTGAGGGTAGTAAAGAAAAGGTGGCATGAACAGATGCGTTGCCATGGTCAGATGGGTATTTTCAACTTCTTTGGATAGGTCTTTAGAACTCTGACTGCAGACGCACCGTTCTCGAGATATGGTCGATTCTACAAAGAAAGTGCTCCTGGTGAGGGTAGTAAAGAAAAGGTGGCATGAACAGATGCGTTGCCATGGTCAGATGGGTATTTTCAACTTCTTTGGATAGGTCTTTAGAACTCTGACTGCAGACGCACCGTTCTCGAGATATGGTCGATTCTACAAAGAAAGTGCTCCTGGTGAGGGTAGTAAAGAAAAGGTGGCATGAACAGATGCGTTGCCATGGTCAGATGGGTATTTTCAACTTCTGTGGATAGGTCTTTAGAACTCTGACTGCAGACGCACCGTTCTCGAGATATGGTCGATTCTACAAAGAAAGTGCTCCTGGTGAGGGTAGTAAAGAAAAGGTGGCATGAACAGATGCGTTGCCATGGTCAGATGGGTATTTTCAACTTCTGTGGATAGGTCTTTAGAACTCTGACTGCAGACGCACCGTTCTCGAGATATGGTCGATTCTACAAAGAAAGTGCTCCTGGAGGGGGTAGAAAAGAAAAGGTGGCATGAACAGATGCGTTGCCATGGTCAGATGGGTATTTTCAACTTCTGTGGATAGGTCTTTAGAACTCTGACTGCAGACGCATCGTTCTCGAGATACGCTCGATTCTACAAGAAAAGTGCTCCTGGTGAGGGTAGTAAAGAAAAGGTGGCATGAACAGATGCGTTGCCATGGTCAGATGGGTATTTTCAACTTCTTTGGATAGGTCTTTAGAACTCTGACTGCAGACGCACCGTTCTCGAGATATGGTCGATTCTACAAAGAAAGTGCTCCTGGTGAGGGTAGTAAAGAAAAGGTGGCATGAACAGATGCGTTGCCATGGTCAGATGGGTATTTTCAACTTCTGTGGATAGGTCTTTAGAACTCTGACTGCAGACGCACCGTTCTCGAGATATGGTCGATTCTACAAAGAAAGTGCTCCTGGAGGGGGTAGAAAAGAAAAGGTGGCATGAACAGATGCGTTGCCATGGTCAGATGGGTATTTTCAACTTCTGTGGATAGGTCTTTAGAACTCTGACTGCAGACGCATCGTTCTCGAGATACGCTCGATTCTACAAGAAAAGTGCTCCTGGTGAGGGTAGTAAAGAAAAGGTGGCATGAACAGATGCGTTGCCATGGTCAGATGGGTATTTTCAACTTCTTTGGATAGGTCTTTAGAACTCTGACTGCAGACGCATCGTTCTCGAGATACGCTCGATTCTACAAGGAAAGTGCTCCTGGTGAGGGTAGTAAAGAAAAGGTGGCATGAACAGATGCGTTGCCATGGTCAGATGGGTATTTTCAACTTCTTTGGATAGGTCTTTAGAACTCTGACTGCAGACGCATCGTTCTCGAGATACGCTCGATTCTACAAGGAAAGTGCTCCTGGTGAGGGTAGTAAAGAAAAGGTGGCATGAACAGATGCGTTGCCATGGTCAGATGGGTATTTTCAACTTCTTTGGATAGGTCTTTGGAACTCTGACTGCAGACGCATCGTTCTCGAGATACGCTCGATTCTACAAGGAAAGTGCTCCTGGTGAGGGTAGTAAAGAAAAGGTGGCATGAACAGATGCGTTGCCATGGTCAGATGGGTATTTTCAACTTCTTTGGATAGGTCTTTAGAACTCTGACTGCAGACGCACCGTTCTCGAGATATGGTCGATTCTACAAAGAAAGTGCTCCTGGTGAGGGTAGTAAAGAAAAGGTGGCATGAACAGATGCGTTGCCATGGTCAGATGGGTATTTTCAACTTCTTTGGATAGGTCTTTAGAACTCTGACTGCAGACGCACCGTTCTCGAGATATGGTCGATTCTACAAAGAAAGTGCTCCTGGTGAGGGTAGTAAAGAAATGGTGGCATGAACAGATGCGTTACCATGGTCAGATGGGTATTTTCAACTTCTTTGGATAGGTCTTTAGAACTCTGACTGCAGACGCACCGTTCTCGAGATACGCTCGATTCTACAAGAAAAGTGCTCCTGGTGAGGGTAGTAAAGAAAAGGTGGCATGAACAGATGCGTTGCCATGGTCAGATGGGTATTTTCAACTTCTTTGGATAGGTCTTTGGAACTCTGACTGCAGACGCATCGTTCTCGAGATACGCTCGATTCTACAAGGAAAGTGCTCCTGGTGAGGGTAGTAAAGAAAAGGTGGCATGAACAGATGCGTTGCCATGGTCAGATGGGTATTTTCAACTTCTTTGGATAGGTCTTTAGAACTCTGACTGCAGACGCACCGTTCTCGAGATATGGTCGATTCTACAAAGAAAGTGCTCCTGGTGAGGGTAGTAAAGAAAAGGTGGCATGAACAGATGCGTTGCCATGGTCAGATGGGTATTTTCAACTTCTTTGGATAGGTCTTTGGAACTCTGACTGCAGACGCATCGTTCTCGAGATACGCTCGATTCTACAAGGAAAGTGCTCCTGGTGAGGGTAGTAAAGAAAAGGTGGCATGAACAGATGCGTTGCCATGTTTAGATGGGTATTTTCAACTTCTTTGGATAGGTCTTTAAAACTCTGACTGCAGACGCATCGTTCTCGAGATACGCTCGATTCTACAAGAAAAGTGCTCCTGGTGAGGGTAGTAAAGAAATGGTGGCATGAACAGATGCGTTGCCATGGTCAGATGGGTATTTTCAGCTTCTTTGGATAGGTCTTTAAAACTCTGACTGCAGACGCATCGTTCTCGAGATACGCTCGATTCTACAAGGAAAGTGCTCCTGGTGAGGGTAGTAAAGAAAAGGTGGCATGAACAGATGCGTTGCCATGGTCAGATGGGTATTTTCAACTTCTTTGGATAGGTCTTTAGAACTCTGACTGCAGACGCACCGTTCTCGAGATATGGTCGATTCTACAAAGAAAGTGCTCCTGGTGAGGGTAGTAAAGAAAAGGTGGCATGAACAGATGCGTTGCCATGGTCAGATGGGTATTTTCAACTTCTTTGGATAGGTCTTTAGAACTCTGACTGCAGACGCACCGTTCTCGAGATATGGTCGATTCTACAAAGAAAGTGCTCCTGGTGAGGGTAGTAAAGAAATGGTGGCATGAACAGATGCGTTACCATGGTCAGATGGGTATTTTCAACTTCTTTGGATAGGTCTTTAGAACTCTGACTGCAGACGCACCGTTCTCGAGATACGCTCGATTCTACAAGAAAAGTGCTCCTGGTGAGGGTAGTAAAGAAAAGGTGGCATGAACAGATGCGTTGCCATGGTCAGATGGGTATTTTCAACTTCTTTGGATAGGTCTTTGGAACTCTGACTGCAGACGCATCGTTCTCGAGATACGCTCGATTCTACAAGGAAAGTGCTCCTGGTGAGGGTAGTAAAGAAAAGGTGGCATGAACAGATGCGTTGCCATGTTTAGATGGGTATTTTCAACTTCTTTGGATAGGTCTTTAAAACTCTGACTGCAGACGCATCGTTCTCGAGATACGCTCGATTCTACAAGAAAAGTGCTCCTGGTGAGGGTAGTAAAGAAATGGTGGCATGAACAGATGCGTTGCCATGGTCAGATGGGTATTTTCAGCTTCTTTGGATAGGTCTTTAAAACTCTGACTGCAGACGCATCGTTCTCGAGATACGCTCGATTCTACAAGAAAAGTGCTCCTGGTGAGGGTAGTAAAGAAAAGGTGGCATGAACAGATGCGTTACCATGGTCAGATGGGTATTTTCAACTTCTTTGGATAGGTCTTTAAAACTCTGACTGCAGACGCATCGTTCTCGAGATACGCTCAATTCTACAAGAAAAGTGCTCCTGGTGAGGGTAGTAAAGAAAAGGTGGCATGAACAGATACGTTGCCATGGTCAGATGGGTATTTTCAACTTCTTTGGATAGGTCTTTGGAACTCTGACTGCAGACGCATCGTTCTCGAGATACGCTCGATTCTACAAGAAAAGTGCTCCTGGTGAGGGTAGTAAAGAAAAGGTGGCATGAACAGATGCGTTGCCATGGTCAGATGGGTATTTTCAACTTCTTTGGATAGGTCTTTAGAACTCTGACTGCAGACGCACCGTTCTCGAGATATGGTCGATTCTACAAAGAAAGTGCTCCTGGTGAGGGTAGTAAAGAAAAGGTGGCATGAACAGATGCGTTACCATGGTCAGATGGGTATTTTCAACTTCTTTGGATAGGTCTTAAGAACTCTGACTGCAGACGCACCGTTCTCGAGATATGGTCGATTCTACAAAGAAAGTGCTCCTGGTGAGGGTAGTAAAGAAAAGGTGGCATGAACAGATGCGTTGCCATGGTCAGATGGGTATTTTCAACTTCTTTGGATAGGTCTTTAGAACTCTGACTGCAGACGCACCGTTCTCGAGATATGGTCGATTCTACAAAGAAAGTGCTCCTGGTGAGGGTAGTAAAGAAATGGTGGCATGAACAGATGCGTTACCATGGTCAGATGGGTATTTTCAACTTCTTTGGATAGGTCTTTAAAACTCTGACTGCAGACGCATCGTTCTCGAGATACGCTCGATTCTACAAGAAAAGTGCTCCTGGTGAGGGTAGTAAAGAAAAGGTGGCATGAACAGATGCGTTACCATGGTCAGATGGGTATTTTCAACTTCTTTGGATAGGTCTTTAAAACTCTGACTGCAGACGCATCGTTCTCGAGATACGCTCAATTCTACAAGAAAAGTGCTCCTGGTGAGGGTAGTAAAGAAAAGGTGGCATGAACAGATACGTTGCCATGGTCAGATGGGTATTTTCAACTTCTTTGGATAGGTCTTTGGAACTCTGACTGCAGACGCATCGTTCTCGAGATACGCTCGATTCTACAAGAAAAGTGCTCCTGGTGAGGGTAGTAAAGAAAAGGTGGCATGAACAGATGCGTTGCCATGGTCAGATGGGTATTTTCAACTTCTTTGGATAGGTCTTTAGAACTCTGACTGCAGACGCACCGTTCTCGAGATATGGTCGATTCTACAAAGAAAGTGCTCCTGGTGAGGGTAGTAAAGAAAAGGTGGCATGAACAGATGCGTTACCATGGTCAGATGGGTATTTTCAACTTCTTTGGATAGGTCTTAAGAACTCTGACTGCAGACGCACCGTTCTCGAGATATGGTCGATTCTACAAAGAAAGTGCTCCTGGTGAGGGTAGTAAAGAAAAGGTGGCATGAACAGATGCGTTGCCATGGTCAGATGGGTATTTTCAACTTCTTTGGATAGGTCTTTGGCACTCTGACTGCAGACGCATCGTTCTCGAGATACGCTCGATTCTACAAGGAAAGTGCTCCTGGTGAGGGTAGTAAAGAAAAGGTGGCATGAACAGATGCGTTGCCATGGTCAGATGGGTATTTTCAACTTCTGTGGATAGGTCTTTAGAACTCTGACTGCAGACGCACCGTTCTCGAGATATGGTCGATTCTACAAAGAAAGTGCTCCTGGTGAGGGTAGTAAAGAAAAGGTGGCATGAACAGATGCGTTACCATGGTCAGATGGGTATTTTCAACTTCTTTGGATAGGTCTTTAAAACTCTGACTGCAGACGCATCGTTCTCGAGATACGCTCGATTCTACAAGAAAAGTGCTCCTGGTGAGGTAGTAAAGAAAAGGTGGCATGAACAGATGCGTTGCCATGGTCAGATGGGTATTTTCAACTTCTTTGGATAGGTCTTTGGAACTCTGACTGCAGACGCATCGTTCTCGAGATACGCTCGATTCTACAAGAAAAGTGCTCCTGGTGAGGGTAGTAAAGAAAAGGTGGCATGAACAGATGCGTTGCCATGGTCAGATGGGTATTTTCAACTTCTTTGGATAGGTCTTTAGAACTCTGACTGCAGACGCACCGTTCTCGAGATATGGTCGATTCTACAAAGAAAGTGCTCCTGGTGAGGGTAGTAAAGAAAAGGTGGCATGAACAGATGCGTTACCATGGTCAGATGGGTATTTTCAACTTCTTTGGATAGGTCTTTAAAACTCTGACTGCAGACGCATCGTTCTCGAGATACGCTCGATTCTACAAGAAAAGTGCTCCTGGTGAGGGTAGTAAAGAAAAGGTGGCATGAACAGATGCGTTGCCATGGTCAGATGGGTATTTTCAACTTCTTTGGATAGGTCTTTAGAACTCTGACTGCAGACGCATCGTTCTCGAGATACGCTCGATTCTACAAGGAAAGTGCTCCTGGTGAGGGTAGTAAAGAAAAGGTGGCATGAACAGATGCGTTACCATGGTCAGATGGGTATTTTCAACTTCTTTGGATAGGTCTTTAAAACTCTGACTGCAGACGCATCGTTCTCGAGATACGCTCGATTCTACAAGGAAAGTGCTCCTGGTGAGGGTAGTAAAGAAAAGGTGGCATGAACAGATGCGTTGCCATGGTCAGATGGGTATTTTCAACTTCTTTGGATAGGTCTTTGGAACTCTGACTGCAGACGCATCGTTCTCGAGATACGCTCGATTCTACAAGAAAAGTGCTCCTGGTGAGGGTAGTAAAGAAAAGGTGGCATGAACAGATGCGTTGCCATGGTCAGATGGGTATTTTCAACTTCTTTGGATAGGTCTTTAAAACTCTGACTGCAGACGCATCGTTCTCGAGATACGCTCGATTCTACAAGAAAAGTGCTCCTGGTGAGGGTAGTAAAGAAAAGGTGGCATGAACAGATGCGTTGCCATGGTCAGATGGGTATTTTCAACTTCTGTGGATAGGTCTTTAGAACTCTGACTGCAGACGCACCGTTCTCGAGATATGGTCGATTCTACAAAGAAAGTGCTCCTGGTGAGGGTAGTAAAGAAAAGGTGGCATGAACAGATGCGTTGCCATGGTCAGATGGGTATTTTCAACTTCTTTGGATAGGTCTTTGGAACTCTGACTGCAGACGCATCGTTCTCGAGATACGCTCGATTCTACAAGAAAAGTGCTCCTGGTGAGGGTAGTAAAGAAAAGGTGGCATGAACAGATGCGTTGCCATGGTCAGATGGGTATTTTCAACTTCTTTGGATAGGTCTTTAAAACTCTGACTGCAGACGCATCGTTCTCGAGATACGCTCGATTCTACAAGAAAAGTGCTCCTGGTGAGGGTAGTAAAGAAAAGGTGGCATGAACAGATGCGTTGCCATGGTCAGATGGGTATTTTCAACTTCTGTGGATAGGTCTTTAGAACTCTGACTGCAGACGCACCGTTCTCGAGATATGGTCGATTCTACAAAGAAAGTGCTCCTGGTGAGGGTAGTAAAGAAAAGGTGGCATGAACAGATGCGTTACCATGGTCAGATGGGTATTTTCAACTTCTTTGGATAGGTCTTTAGAACTCTGACTGCAGACGCACCGTTCTCGAGATATGGTCGATTCTACAAAGAAAGTGCTCCTGGTGAGGGTAGTAAAGAAATGGTGGCATGAACAGATGCGTTGCCATGGTCAGATGGGTATTTTCAACTTCTGTGGATAGGTCTTTAGAACTCTGACTGCAGACGCACCGTTCTCGAGATATGGTCGATTCTACAAAGAAAGTGCTCCTGGTGAGGGTAGTAAAGAAAAGGTGGCATGAACAGATGCGTTGCCATGGTCAGATGGGTATTTTCAACTTCTTTGGATAGGTCTTTAAAACTCTGACTGCAGACGCATCGTTCTCGAGATACGCTCGATTCTACAAGGAAAGTGCTCCTGGTGAGGGTAGTAAAGAAAAGGTGGCATGAACAGATGCGTTGCCATGGTCAGATGGGTATTTTCAACTTCTTTGGATAGGTCTTTAAAACTCTGACTGCAGACGCATCGTTCTCGAGATACGCTCGATTCTACAAGGAAAGTGCTCCTGGTGAGGGTAGTAAAGAAAAGGTGGCATGAACAGATGCGTTGCCATGGTCAGATGGGTATTTTCAACTTCTTTGGATAGGTCTTTGGAACTCTGACTGCAGACGCATCGTTCTCGAGATACGCTCGATTCTACAAGAAAAGTGCTCCTGGTGAGGGTAGTAAAGAAAAGGTGGCATGAACAGATGCGTTGCCATGGTCAGATGGGTATTTTCAACTTCTTTGGATAGGTCTTTAGAACTCTGACTGCAGACGCATCGTTCTCGAGATACGCTCGATTCTACAAGAAAAGTGCTCCTGGTGAGGGTAGTAAAGAAAAGGTGGCATGAACAGATGCGTTGCCATGGTCAGATGGGTATTTTCAACTTCTTTGGATAGGTCTTTGGAACTCTGACTGCAGACGCATCGTTCTCGAGATACGCTCGATTCTACAAGAAAAGTGCTCCTGGTGAGGGTAGTAAAGAAAAGGTGGCATGAACAGATGCGTTGCCATGGTCAGATGGGTATTTTCAACTTCTTTGGATAGGTCTTTAGAACTCTGACTGCAGACGCACCGTTCTCGAGATATGGTCGATTCTACAAAGAAAGTGCTCCTGGTGTGGGTAGTAAAGAAAAGGTGGCATGAACAGATGCGTTGCCATGGTCAGATGGGTATTTTCAACTTCTTTGGATAGGTCTTTAAAACTCTGACTGCAGACGCATCGTTCTCGAGATACGCTCGATTCTACAAGGAAAGTGCTCCTGGTGAGGGTAGTAAAGAAAAGGTGGCATGAACAGATGCGTTGCCATGGTCAGATGGGTATTTTCAACTTCTTTGGATAGGTCTTTAAAACTCTGACTGCAGACGCATCGTTCTCGAGATACGCTCGATTCTACAAGGAAAGTGCTCCTGGTGAGGGTAGTAAAGAAAAGGTGGCATGAACAGATGCGTTGCCATGGTCAGATGGGTATTTTCAACTTCTTTGGATAGGTCTTTGGAACTCTGACTGCAGACGCATCGTTCTCGAGATACGCTCGATTCTACAAGAAAAGTGCTCCTGGTGAGGGTAGTAAAGAAAAGGTGGCATGAACAGATGCGTTGCCATGGTCAGATGGGTATTTTCAACTTCTTTGGATAGGTCTTTAGAACTCTGACTGCAGACGCATCGTTCTCGAGATACGCTCGATTCTACAAGAAAAGTGCTCCTGGTGAGGGTAGTAAAGAAAAGGTGGCATGAACAGATGCGTTGCCATGGTCAGATGGGTATTTTCAACTTCTTTGGATAGGTCTTTGGAACTCTGACTGCAGACGCATCGTTCTCGAGATACGCTCGATTCTACAAGAAAAGTGCTCCTGGTGAGGGTAGTAAAGAAAAGGTGGCATGAACAGATGCGTTGCCATGGTCAGATGGGTATTTTCAACTTCTTTGGATAGGTCT
This sequence comes from Eristalis pertinax, assembly GCA_907269125.1. Classification (NCBI taxonomy): domain Eukaryota; kingdom Metazoa; phylum Arthropoda; class Insecta; order Diptera; family Syrphidae; genus Eristalis; species Eristalis pertinax. The sequence goes on along the minus strand of OU026145.1, from coordinate 105,139,736 downwards.
TTAGAACTCTGACTGCAGACGCACCGTTCTCGAGATATGGTCGATTCTACAAAGAAAGTGCTCCTGGTGTGGGTAGTAAAGAAAAGGTGGCATGAACAGATGCGTTGCCATGGTCAGATGGGTATTTTCAACTTCTTTGGATAGGTCTTTAAAACTCTGACTGCAGACGCATCGTTCTCGAGATACGCTCGATTCTACAAGAAAAGTGCTCCTGGTGAGGGTAGTAAAGAAATGGTGGCATGAACAGATGCGTTGCCATGGTCAGATGGGTATTTTCAACTTCTTTGGATAGGTCTTTAGAACTCTGACTGCAGACGCACCGTTCTCGAGATATGGTCGATTCTACAAAGAAAGTGCTCCTGGTGAGGGTAGTAAAGAAATGGTGGCATGAACAGATGCGTTGCCATGGTCAGATGGGTATTTTCAACTTCTTTGGATAGGTCTTTAGAACTCTGACTGCAGACGCACCGTTCTCGAGATATGGTCGATTCTACAAAGAAAGTGCTCCTGGTGAGGGTAGTAAAGAAAAGGTGGCATGAACAGATGCGTTGCCATGGTCAGATGGGTATTTTCAACTTCTTTGGATAGGTCTTTGGAACTCTGACTGCAGACGCATCGTTCTCGAGATACGCTCGATTCTACAAGGAAAGTGCTCCTGGTGAGGGTAGTAAAGAAAAGGTGGCATGAACAGATGCGTTGCCATGGTCAGATGGGTATTTTCAACTTCTTTGGATAGGTCTTTAGAACTCTGACTGCAGACGCACCGTTCTCGAGATATGGTCGATTCTACAAAGAAAGTGCTCCTGGTGAGGGTAGTAAAGAAAAGGTGGCATGAACAGATGCGTTGCCATGGTCAGATGGGTATTTTCAACTTCTTTGGATAGGTCTTTAGAACTCTGACTACAGACGCACCGTTCTCGAGATATGGTCGATTCTACAAAGAAAGTGCTCCTGGTGAGGGTAGTAAAGAAAAGGTGGCATGAACAGATGCGTTGCCATGGTCAGATGGGTATTTTCAACTTCTTTGGATAGGTCTTTGGAACTCTGACTGCAGACGCATCGTTCTCGAGATACGCTCGATTCTACAAGGAAAGTGCTCCTGGTGAGGGTAGTAAAGAAAAGGTGGCATGAACAGATGCGTTGCCATGGTCAGATGGGTATTTTCAACTTCTTTGGATAGGTCTTTAGAACTCTGACTGCAGACGCACCGTTCTCGAGATATGGTCGATTCTACAAAGAAAGTGCTCCTGGTGAGGGTAGTCAAGAAATGGTGGCATGAACATATGCGTTGCCATGGTCAGATGGGTATTTTCAACTTCTTTGGATAGGTCTTTAGAACTCTGACTGCAGACGCACCGTTCTCGAGATATGGTCGATTCTACAAAGATAGTGCTCCTGGTGAGGGTAGTAAAGAAAAGGTGGCATGAACAGATGCGTTGCCATGGTCAGATGGGTATTTTCAACTTCTTTGGATAGGTCTTTAGAACTCTGACTGCAGACGCATCGTTCTCGAGATACGCTCGATTCTACAAGGAAAGTGCTCCTGGTGAGGGTAGTAAAGAAATGGTGGCATGAACAGATGCGTTGCCATGGTCAGATGGGTATTTTCAACTTCTGTGGATAGGTCTTTAGAACTCTGACTGCAGACGCATCGTTCTCGAGATACGCTCGATTCTACAAGAAAAGTGCTCCTGGTGAGGGTAGTAAAGAAAAGGTGGCATGAACAGATGCGTTACCATGGTCAGATGGGTATTTTCAACTTCTTTGGATAGGTCTTTAGAACTCTGACTGCAGACGCACCGTTCTCGAGATATGGTCGATTCTACAAAGAAAGTGCTCCTGGAGGGGGTAAAAAAGAAATGGTGGCATGAACAGATGCGTTGCCATGGTCAGATGGGTATTTTCAACTTCTTTGGATAGGTCTTTAGAACTCTGACTGCAGACGCACCGTTCTCGAGATACGCTCGATTCTACAAGGAAAGTGCTCCTGGTGAGGGTAGTAAAGAAAAGGTGGCATGAACAGATGCGTTACCATGGTCAGATGGGTATTTTCAACTTCTTTGGATAGGTCTTTAGAACTCTGACTGCAGACGCATCGTTCTCGAGATACGCTCGATTCTACAAGAAAAGTGCTCCTGGTGAGGGTAGTAAAGAAAAGGTGGCATGAACAGATGCGTTGCCATGGTCAGATGGGTATTTTCAACTTCTGTGGATAGGTCTTTAGAACTCTGACTGCAGACGCACCGTTCTCGAGATATGGTCGATTCTACAAAGAAAGTGCTCCTGGAGGGGGTAGAAAAGAAATGGTGGCATGAACAGATGCGTTGCCATGGTCAGATGGGTATTTTCAACTTCTTTGGATAGGTCTTTAGAACTCTGACTGCAGACGCATCGTTCTCGAGATACGCTCGATTCTACAAGAAAAGTGCTCCTGGTGAGGGTAGTAAAGAAAAGGTGGCATGAACAGATGCGTTGCCATGGTCGGATGGGTATTTTCAACTTCTGTGGATAGGTCTTTAGAACTCTGACTGCAGACGCACCGTTCTCGAGATATGGTCGATTCTACAAAGAAAGTGCTCCTGGAGGGGGTAGAAAAGAAATGGTGGCATGAACAGATGCGTTGCCATGGTCAGATGGGTATTTTCAACTTCTTTGGATAGGTCTTTAGAACTCTGACTGCAGACGCATCGTTCTCGAGATACGCTCGATTCTACAAGAAAAGTGCTCCTGGTGAGGGTAGTAAAGAAAAGGTGGCATGAACAGATGCGTTGCCATGGTCAGATGGGTATTTTCAACTTCTTTGGATAGGTCTTTAAAACTCTGACTGCAGACGCATCGTTCTCGAGATACGCTCGATTCTACAAAGAAAGTGCTCCTGGAGGGGGTAGAAAAGAAATGGTGGCATGAACAGATGCGTTGCCATGGTCAGATGGGTATTTTCAACTTCTTTGGATAGGTCTTTAGAACTCTGACTGCAGACGCACCGTTCTCGAGATACGCTCGATTCTACAAAGAAAGTGCTCCTGGAGGGGGTAGTTAGGAAAAGGTAGCATGAACAGATGCGTTGCCATGGTCAGATGGGTATTTTCAACTTCTATGGTTGGGTCCTTAGAAGTACAACAGCAGTGCTCCGATTACCGCTGTCACAAGAATTTAAGGTAAGACATAGCAGTTTTAACAGTGGGCAAACACGAGGTGGAAGCCGCCAAAAAACGAAGCGGTCACCAGAATCAAAGTATGGCTGGAATCTACCAACCTGGAGCTAGCTGACCACAAGACGGGAGCTGTCTTAATAACCAGCCGAAAGACTGTGGAATACGCTAACTTAAGTGTTGGTTTCCAGATAATCAGATCAGATCAAAAAATGTCTAAGTTTCAAGACTCACATTGAGTACTGCAGCAAAAAGCACTTTCCGGAAGGTTACCGCGGGCCGGGGTACGCGACAAGGATCCTGCCCTCCGAGTGGTAAGCTGAATCCTTGTTTACGCTGCACCAGTATGGGCAGGAGCTCTCACCACCAAGCAGACAACAAAGAAGCTTTCGTCAGCATACAGGCTCTGCGCAATGAGAACAATCATCGGATGCCGAACAATCTCGAACGAAGCAGATCCCTATCGACATTCTCGCCAAAAAGATGTAAAGGGTATACATAAGGCGAACGGCAAATCACTCGGAGGCTTGCACTAGGCGCCTAATGACAGAATAAAGGGCACTGTGGTAAGCCATATGGGACACTACAGCCAAAGGTTGTAGTAATAACAACACCGGCTTAACTTATAAATTCGCTGAGACCAATTTTGTTGCCCTGAATGAGTACCTAAATGAATTCAATTGGGATGACTTGTTGGATTCCCCCAATTTGAAAGGTAATTATGATATATTTATGAATAAAATTAATTCTGGTTTAGAGTCAGTTGTTCCTAAAACGCGTCATAGAAATCGATTTAGAATTCCATGGCCAAACAAAAGCTTAGTAAATCTACGAAATGCTAAAAGGAAAGCATATTCAAACTATGTTTCAAATAAAACGAGTTTAAATCGTGAACGGTTTTTGAGATTCAGGAAAGAATATGAGTTCTTGAATAGATTTTTATATAAACAATGCATCTTGTCTGTAGAAACTTCAAAAAGATATTCCTTTGGCTTGCTCAAGATAATGGAATTTGGTAACGTAACTTCAACAAACTTGGATGAAACCTGTGACCTATTTGCCAACTTTTTTGAGTCTGTCTATAATGGGTCTCCGGGCCAGACAACGATGAACCATTACTCTAATATACCCGAGGTTCTGGATATAGGTGGTATTGGAATTTACGGATCAGGATGTAATAAATGCCTTAACTAATCTTAAAGTAAATTACAGCCCAGGACACGATGGGGTCCCGGCTGGTATTTTAAAAAAAATTTGGAATTCGCTTTATCGTCCACCAAGAATTATCTTTAATCAGTCCCTAAAAATGGGTGAATTTTTAAATGAATGGAAGTATTCTTTTCTGACGCATATAAATAAAAGCTGTTTAAGGCAAAATGTAGAAAACTATCGACCAATATCCAAGCTTTCATCGATACCAAAGTTATTTGAAAGTATTGTAAAAGAAAAATTATATTTCATGGTAAAAGAAATTATTTCTAATAACCAGCATGGCTTTATGCAAGGCAGGTCTTGTACAACTAATTTATCATTATTTTCAAGTTACATTTATACAAATTTAGAACATCAATTACAAGTTGATGTACTTTACACCGATTTCTCGAAAGCCTTCGATAAAGTACATCACACTTTGCTTTTAAACAAGCTAAAGTCTTTCGGATTCCATTCGTCAATGTTAGAGTGGTTTTCCAATTACTTAAAGGATAGGAAGCAATTGGTAATGATCGATAGTTTTAGATCTCGAGTAATAAAAGTTACATCGGGCGTTCCACAAGGTAGCCATATGGGGCCATTACTCTTTCTATTGTTTATAAACGATGTTCACAAAATTTCAAAAATTGTAAAATTCTAACATTCGCAGACGACTTTAAATTGTATTTATCTATAAATAGTTGAACTGATTGTAATAATTTCCAATTGGATATCCATGCACTAGTGGAATGGTGCAAGCACAATGGACTAGAGCTGAATATTCAAAAATGTAATATCTTTACGGCATATCGAATTACATCCCCGATTGTCTATGATTATTTCATAAATGATCATAGACTTAGTCGCCTAGAAGAGGTTAAAGATCTGGGTGTAATTTTTGATACTAACTTAAATTTTGCATCACATTATGGTTATACAATTGCGAAGTCTAATGCTATGTTAGGTTTTCTGAAAAGAAATAGTAGAGATTTTCGGGATATAACTAGTCTTAAGTCCATCTATTGTTCGTTGGGATTCCCCATATGATACGCAAGAACTCAGATTCGAAAGAGTACAAAAAAATTTCACGAGATATGCTGTCCGTAAATTGTATTCCTTCGAAGAACTCCCTAAATATGACGATAGATGTAAAATAATAGGCTTGCAAACCTTAAGTTTCAGGCGTGAGGCAGCGTCAGCCATGTTCATCCGCGATATTATTAATTGCCGTGTAAATTCACCAGACTTACTTTTTTTCATGAATATATATGCTCCCCAAAGATCTCTTCGGATGAGAAATTTACTATACGATAAGACGCATAGCACCAACTATGGTTGTAATGAACCTATTACAAGGTGTATAAACACTTTTAATGAACTTTGCAACGAAATTGATTTTAGCTTGTCTCGATTGGAGTTTAAAAAATTGATCCATGCACTATGCTATAATTAATACTGTTTATTTGATGTAATCTGTGAGATGCAAAATCGGTAGATGATCCTTAGTCGCGCAGCAAAATCTGCTGTGTAAAGCGATACTGAGAGTTAACACTTAGAGAACGTAGTGTTTTGTGTACTCTGCGACGGGAAAAAAAAAGGCAGGTAGACCCATCAACTGATACCCGCCGTAGAAGCCTGGACATCAAGAGCTCACGGGAACTGCAACTACCATCTCACGTAGTTCTTTGCGGGCCACGGCGGTTATCGAAAATACCTCCATAGATTTGGTCACGATAGCTCACGGAAGAGGTAGAAGAGGAAGATGCAGAGCACGCAATTTTTCATTGCAGGCGTTTTGCGGGTAGCGAGAATACGTGTACCAACTCCCGAGCTCCTAGTCAGCGAACAAATTTGGCAACTACACCAAACGGGGTATGAAATCGATACTTATGTGCTGAAGGAAACCATCCCGAGGTGGATGGAAATCAGCAGCTAAATGGCGGAACACACAGGTAGTGCTCCCTAACGGTACGAAAATAACAACTGACAGAGAGGTCAAGTATCTTGGCGTTAACTACACGGCAAGGCTGAAGTTCAACGGCCACTAGAAACCGACCCTTAGCGTACGGTTTCCCAATATGGCACCATTTCTAAGACCAGCATAGAGAAGCTCGCAATTTTCGAAAGGAAATTACTGCGAATATGTACAGGTCTCACCTACGACAGGGACCGACGAAAGCACCACAGCAACAAGAAGCTTTACGACGAAGCACGCATCAACCCCTTACAACAGTACATGCTGACACTGTTCAGAAAGCAGCTTCTAGGCATCAACAATCATGCTAACGAGGCAATCAGGAACCTGAGACAACACTACCTCAACGCGCTAAATCTGCTAAGTGAGCAGAATTTCCCAACGACATCCAACAACGAGTTGCATGGCTTCTACCAGAGCAGCGATAGCAGTCATCATCGTGGCTAAATCGGGTACCACACCACCACCCCACCCCAAAAGGACCAACATGGAAACACGGATTTGAACAACCCGATATAAGCACTGGACATTTGATTGATGATTGGTTGATGTTGACTCTTTGGAATTCAATTTGAAATGGAATGGCTTACCGTGAATGGCCGTTCAGATTGTGGATGTGGTCTTGGGCATCGCCACGTCCAGCGGAGACGGTGTGTTACGTGAAACTGACAGAGAGTTCACTCAAAAACGAACGAAGCTCTGTTGAAAGACAAATTGTCACGCCACATATTTCAAAATGTGTATTCTTGAATGCAAGTGAGGTGACGAAAATCCATACTATTTCTCACCCCAAGAAAATTCAATCAAGCAGCATCACTCGCCATTCAGTTGGTGTATTTGATAAGCATTTGCAACACTTTGGGCAGATGTCCTGGACGTTGGATCGTGTCTCTGGTATAATTGGTTGGCTTTAGTTCTTCATTGGTTTGTATTCGATGAAAAATATGTATATGTAGATATCGCACTACACAAGCGAAAGAAGATTTACGAAGCCTTTGATAATCAACCAAAACCAACACAAATCCCTTTAGATAATTCCAACCCAGGTTTAATGTACATATGTGCACGTGTGTACAAGTGTCCCTCAAAAGTCTGCGTATGGCGTAGGAATTTGGCAGAAAATAGCTCTTATTTCTAAACCATAAGCGATAATATTTGTTTAAAGATATATTTCAATAAGACAATGCTCTAATTTTCAGATTCCAACTCATTCACGAAACAAACAAATAAAATGAAAAATAGTTGCAAAATTCGATCCACAAAAGTTTGAACACTAAGGCAAATCCTGGAGAAGACCAGCGAGTTTCAAATCCATACGCACCGCACCACCCACCTTTCCCAAATTTTAAAGACAACTAGATCAGCTGGGATCTGGGCAGCCAGTCATTCTGTGTCAGCTGACAAGACAAAATCCAATCAAATACAGTTTGACAGGGAGATGAGTTAAGAGTAAATAAGAAGAAGAAAATAAAAAAAAATAAATAAATAAATAAAAAAAATCGAAATATCACCAGGCGCCCAGAACTCATATTTTCGCAGTAGGTATACGAAGCTGACGTCATACATTTTTTGTTTTTTAAATTTCGAGGAGACTATGAGGGCCCCGCGCGCCTATTTTCCTGAATATTTGACAGCTACACATTAGGGCCCCGAGGGGGGTACCCCATAGTCTCGTCGAAATTTAAAAAAAAAATGTATGAGATTTGTTTCGGATACCTACTGCGAAAATTGGACTCCTGGGCGCCTGTTGATATTTCGATTTTATTTATTTATTTATTTTTTTTTTTTTATTTTCTTCTTCTTATTTACTCTTAACTCATCTCGCTGTCATTTCAAAAATGTCAATGGGGGACTGTATTTCGTCTTGTCAGCTGACACAGAAGTCATTCAAATAATTGCTTTTAAAATCGATGGAAAGGTGGTGCGTGTCTTCTGCAGGATTTGCCTTAGTGTGAAGATTTGGTCTAAAGTCGGAAGGGGTGCAAATCGACTTTAGACGTTCACACAAATCTTGTAGGCGACGTTGGGAGCAGGCCTACAGGCCTCTGTAGTTGTTACCAGAAATAAATGAGTAACGAGATATTCAACTTCGGCCATTTTTACCTTTAGTCCACAACGGAGAAAAGTGTGGAAAGAGTAGTGGAATTCCCTTGCATTTCACACATACTTTTACAACGTTCGTAGATTCGTGAATTTTGTGGGGAAATGGCGTCAGATTCATGAATTTTGTGGGAAATTCGTGAATTTGCCAACGAACATTTACTATTATTCGGAGGGTGTTCAAAAGATGACTCATATTTTGAAGAGGGCATATATTTGTAATAGAGGTTTGCGTGAATAAAAATGTAATGTCACGCTCTATTTACAGGAATACTTTGCATCAATTTAAGTCTTCAGAGTTATATATAGCTGATTTATGTCCTTCTCTTGGGGGACTCTGCTCCTAGTGACCGGTACACTGAGGCGCGAAGAACTTGCAAATTAGCTGTGCTAGCAGATAAAGAGCAGTCTTGGAAGGAGTTCGGCGAGAAGCTGGAAAGCGACCATAGATCTGGGAAATAGGGCATCTGGCAAACGCGCCGACTCAGAGGAACGAAATTCAACATCAGCGAAGGAGTCAATTCCGAAGGTGGGTTGTTGCTTTCCAATGAGGCGGACATCTTGGGCAGATGGAGCGAGCACTTTTCGGAGCTGCTCAATCCCGAACAGGCCACTGAGGATGACAGACCCGTAGTCATGAATGGGGCGGAGAATAGTCCAAGTCATTTTGGCGATTGAATCGCTAAAAATTGGCAAAGCCGCCGGTGCGGATGAAATCCGGCCAGAAATGCTTAAGGCAATGGGTAAAGAGGGAGTTTTATGGCTCTCTCGTGTCATTAAAGCGACAGGTGGTGAGGCACCTGTCGATTGGCAAACTGGGGTGACTGTCCCACTTTTCAAGAAGCGGGACAAAAGAGATTGCTCCGACTACAGGGGCATATCTCTTTTAAGTATCCCCGGGAAAGGCTATGCTAAGGAGTTGAAAGCGCGTTCTAGAGCTATGATCGAGCCCAGGATGGGGTATGAACTGTGCGGCTTTCGTCTCGGCAGAAGTACAACCGACCAGCTTTTCACTCTAAGAATGGTACTCGAGAAGGCTTGGGAGTATGCCAAACCCATCTACAGTTGTTTTGTAGATTTGGAAAAGGCATATGACCGAGTCCCTCGAGGTAAACTCTGGAGTGTCCTGCAGGAGTATGGGATTGATGGTCCTCTTCTGAGGGCCATTCAGTCTCTATAGACAAACTGTAGAAGCTGTGCTAAATCAACACCTTTCATCGTGGACGTTGAACTTCGCCAAGGGTGTGTCTTGTCACCTCTCCTTTTCATTGCACTCTGCATGTAAGTGGAGTCCTATTGAAGCAGGTGGAGAAGTTTAAGTATATCGGGTCTTTTTCACGAGTGATGGAAGGAGTACTGCTGAGCTTTCCGGTAGGATTGGTCAAGCTGGGTCAGTTTTGACACAGCTTGGTAGTTCTGTAATCAGAAAGGCCGAGCTTGGTGTCAAAGCCAAGTTAGCGGTTTTCAACTCAGCATTTGTTCCAACCCTCACCTATGGTCATGAAATTTGGGTAATGACCGAAAGAATAAGATCGCGAAGCTGCTGACATAAGATTTCTTCGTTCTGTTGTGGGAATTACTCGCCAGGATAGGGTGAGAAACACGGCAGTGCGCGAGCAACTCAACATTGAGCAGCTGCTTCTTCGAACGGAAAGCCCGAAGCGGGCGTTGAATGCGATTCCATCAGGTAGGCGACCGCTTGGCAGACCCAGGACGAGGTGGTTCGATCAAGTCCAAAAACTCGCCGGGTTACGCTTGGACATAGCTCCTGATCAGTTAGAGTCGATGGCGGAGGATCGAGTTGCTTGGAGATCTCTCGTGCGTGGTTTAACCCCGCGATCCCATTAGTGGATCATGCGGGTCAGAAGATGATGATGATGATTTATGTCCCACGGTTGGCAAATTAACTTATTTTCTTAGCCTTCATTCATGAATTGTGAAAACTTATGGATTTAAATTACATAATTTGTTAAAAACAATGGCAACAACTGTACCTAACTCATACAAATTTGTAATTAACTTCCATCCCTATTTCTGAAAAAAAAAATGAGCAAGGAAGCTGTTTTTTTAGTGATGCAAGCAAATGTTTCAGCAAATCTTTTCATTATTAGTTACCGGTACACATGTTCCATGTGAACGCCTTTCCGGTTTCCGGTATTATGCATATGCAAAAATACATGTAGTGTATTCATTAATAATTAATGTAAATAAAGGCAAAATTATTTATTCCTAGTACCTCAGACTTTAACTCGCAGAAAGCTAGTTCATTGTTCGTTTGTTTACCCCTCCTTACTGTGTTGAAAATTTAACACAGAAATTTGAAAGAGGTTCAAGTAACGAGCGAATTTTCAAATAAGAACTCGAATTCACCTCACTACTACGGTTGGGGAAGGGTATCAGCTGTTGGCAGGCTGTTAGCAAGAGCTCACACGTATTCACAGACAGAGGACGAAAGCGTATAAAGAACGCAGTCAGATGCAGTCAAGGGACAAGAGAGGAAGAAGTTGAATATCCCTTTACTCATTCATTTCTGGTTGTTACAAGAGGTAGGATCGTATTTTTTGTTGATGAGGCAAATGGAGCTGATATTACAGTCATCGAACATGCTTTCGTCTTCCCAAATTCAAGATGATCTAGTACATTTTCAATAGCTTCAACAGCTTTTTAAGGCCAGGTTTCTCCAAAAAAACGTTTTTTTCTTCAAACTAATTTTATTTATTAATAGCTCCTAAAATCCTAAAATGCTGAAACACATCCCTTTTGTTGGTGGGTGACATGATAACTCAACAACGAATCATCTGAAAGCAAAAATCAAAACGGTTTTTTATTCTGTATCACATTGGCTATGGTCGGTACTACAATGAAACATTTTCACCAAAAAAACAAAATGGCGGCTTTTCTTACCCTTTTTACAGTTTTAATTGTTTATATAAGTTTACATAAGTTTTTTTAAATAACAATGAATATTTTTGATTGTAGTACCAAACATAGAGAGCCATTTTAAGTGCAAAATGCCGTTTGGTTCACGTTGATAAGTGCAATCATAAGAGTCCCACCCAGTGGTTGAAAAAAACGTCGTTTCGAGAAATTTACTGAATTTTACTCACATATCTATTATCTAATAATATGTGGTGGCCCGTGGCGTTGTGGGTATGTGCGTCGACTCCTACGCACTTGGACCTACCAGTCTAGGTTCGATTCCTGGTACGACAAGAAATAATTTTCACGACCGCACCTCTTTCGAGTCACTGAAATGCTCAAAGAGTATAACTGTCTAGAAGAAGCTTCTCAAACTTGGCCGTTCGGAGTCGGCATAAAACTGTAGGTCCCTTCCACTCGTGATAGAACAATAGCACGCACAACACAAGTGGTTGCTGAGAAGCTAGGCCTTGGCCCTCTACGGGCTGTAGCGCCACCAATATTATTATTATATTATTATCTAATCCGTCTGCGTACACAACTCCTTCCCGGTCTTCATGGGTGGTGTTACATTTGAGAGTGGTGGGAATAGCAAAATAAAAGAAAGCAACTTCTTCACTTTATAAGCTTAGTTATATTTGTTATAAGTAATTCATTTTAAGGTTAGTTAATATTACAAATTAAAGCGAGTGTTAAGTTTGCGAAGCTCGAGGAAGAAATCCGTCTGACAAGCAATTCAAAGATGACAAGCCAGAGACAATGAAAGTGGAACATGACATTTTGGAGCAATGTTAATGGTACATTCACATCAGGTGGAATGAGCAGATGCGTTGCCATGGTCAGATGAGTATTTTCAACTTCTATGGATATGTCTTTAGAAGTCTGACTGCAGACGCACCGTTCTCGAGATACGCTCGATTCTACATAGCAAGTGCTCCTGGAGGGAGTAGTAAGGAAAAGGTAGCCTGTATAGATGCGTTGCCATGGTCAGATGGACATTTTCAACTTCTATGGATAGGTCCTTAGAACTCTGATTGCTGACGCACCGTTCTCGAGATACGCTCGATTCTACAAGGAAAGTGCTCATGGTGAGGGTAGAAAAGAAATGGTGGCAAGAACAGATGCGTTGCCATGGTCAGATGGGTATTTCCAACTTCTTTGGATAGGTCTTTAGAACTCTGACTGCAGACGCACCGTTCTCGAGATATGGTCGATTCTACAAAGAAAGTGCTCCTGGAGGGGGTAGAAAAGAAATGGTGGCATGAACAGATGCGTTGCCATGGTCAGATGGGTATTTTCAACTTCTGTGGATAGGTCTTTAGAACTCTGACTGCAGACGCACCGTTCTCGAGATACGCTCGATTCTACAAGAAAAGTGCTCCGGGTGAGGGTAGTAAAGAAAAGGTGGCATGAACAGATGCGTTGCCATGGTCAGATGGGTATTTTCAACTTCTTTGGATAGGTCTTTAGAACATCGTTCTCGAGATACGCTCGATTCTACAAGGAAAGTGCTCCTGGTGAGGGTAGTAAAGAAAAGGTGGCATGAACAGATGCGTTGCCATGGTCAGATGGGTATTTTCAACTTCTGTGGATAGGTCTTTAGAACATAAGAAAAAACAATGACCTTATGGACAACATAATAAAAGAACTAAACGATGTGAAAGAAACCAACAAAAGAAAAGATGTCATCATTGAAAATTTACAAACACAGATCAACACACTTGAGCAACAAATGATCAAAAACAGTATTGACATCAAAAACATTCTCCCTACTCCACAAGAAAATCTGATTGAGGTAGTAAAGGGAATAGGAAAAACTGTCAACTATGAAATCAACGACACCGACATCACTGACATATATCGAACAAAAACAAAAAACCCCGAAAAATCAATGATAATTGCTACATTTGCGTCCAGCATAAAGAAAATACAATTTATGAAACAAACGCGCTCCACTCGCTCCATCAAACTGAAAACTGTCATGCAGAAAACAAGCAACAACTCAAGCGCTGGTGCAGCTTTTCCTGATGCTACGGTTTACGTTAACAACCAGCTGACAAAGCACAATAAACACTTGATGTGGATGGCAAAGGAGAGAGCGAGAAAGGAAAACTGGAGATTTGTGTGGGAGAGTGCGGGAAGAATACTCGCCAGACTAAATGAGAGTACGCAGCCGATTCTGATAAGTACGGTTGCCGATGTGAGCAAAATTTCTCGCACTCAATAACTGCATTGTGCGTAAGCAAAAAGAAAATCAAAACTCTTTATACCAAAATGGATTCGAATGAAGTACTAGTTGATTTAAATTGTAGAGTAATTAGTGGTTTTAGCGGCATCAAAACAAACAAATTAAATGAAAATAAATGTTGCTGCCTTAGTTTTAATATAAGATCATTACGAAAGAATTGGAATGATTTTTGCATTAACGTTAGCTACTTCAACAATATGTTAAAAATAATAATACTAGTTGAGACTAATATAGATGAAGATGAAAAAGGACTTTACAGTATAGATGGTTTCCAAGCGGCGTTTCTGAATCGAGATAAACGTAGAGGAGGTGGAATTCTAATGTTAATACGTAAAGACTTACCATATGTACGATTAACATCTGACAGTGTGTCATATGAAAATATCCTAATCCAAATTAAAGAAGACAACAAGTACAAGTATGTAATAGGGATATACAGACCACCAGGTTACAGCCGAAAAGCGTTTATTGAAGAATTCGGAAACAACGTTGGACAACTGGGAAAAAAGGGACGAGATTATGGTAATGGGTGATATGAATATCAATGTGAATGATCTGGAATTGTATGGCGTGAAAGAATATCTGGAGATGCTGGCGTCACTTGGGTTGACCAATGTGATAACGGAGTATACCAGAGTAGATCCAAACACAGGATCAAAAACAACGATTGACCACATCTTAACGAACGCTATGCAAAACCAAATCAATTCAGCTGTAATTGAAAGTTGTATCACAGATCATTACCCAATAATATACTTCCCACCAATGAAAAAATCTGCTGTTAAAGAAAGTACAGTCAGCTTGTCCTATATATCTAACGCAAAGGTTAACGAATTAATTACAGAAACAAATTGGGAGGAAGTCGTGAATGAAAGTGATGCTGGTTCACTTTATCAGAAACTTCTCGATAAAATGACATATATATATGATCGAGCGACATCTATCAAGCAAATAAAATACAGAAGAAAGTTTAACCCATGGATGTCTACTGAAATTATTGATAAATGTAGAAAAAGGGATGAACTTTACAGAAGGTGGAAAAACAATCGACTGAACAAATCTTATGAAATGGAGTATAAGTCTTTTAGAAACAAACTCAACAAGGAAATAATTGCTCAAAAAGCCTGTTTTTATAAAACCAAGTTCAGCCAAATCAGGCATGACCCTCGTAGAACATGGAGTCTTATTAACGAAATACTGGGAAGGAAAAAACCTGGACTTGATGAAACTGTAACAAAGAACTTCTCTGGCAAAATGTGTCTGAATAATCTTGCTGGTGCATTTGCAAACAATTTTGGCACTCAGATAAAAAACATTATTCATCAATGCGACACTGTTACATCGACACATCCGAGTTCAACATTAGCCAGATCTGTATTCGTACAAGAAACAAGTTTTTCGGAAATACGGGGAATCATTCATTCACTCAGTGATAAAAAATCGCCAGGCTTCGACGGAATAAGAGCCGTTGATATAAAAAGACACTCGGGCATATTTACGCCAATGCTGTGCAAATTCGTTAACCTTAGCTTAAATCAAGCAAAAATTCCTGCAACTTTGAAAACAGCTGTAGTCAGGCCAATATATAAAGGAGGTATCAAAAGCGAGCTCAGCAATTACAGGCCTATATCAATATTGCTGATAATTGAAAAGTGCCTTGAAGAGGTAGTAACAAAGAGACTTCAAGATTTCATAGATAAAAATTCTATCATACATACAAGCCAGTACGGCTTTCAGAAAAATAAAAGCACTTGTAAACTTTTAGGACAATTTCCCAATTGTGTTAACGAAGGCCTAAACAAAAGCTACCATATACTTGTGCTGTTCGTTGATTTCAGCAAGGCTTTTGACACACTGAACCATGATAAACTAATAGAAGCACTTGAAAACATTGGAATAAGAGGTCTGATGGCAGACTGGCTAAGAGAATACTTAAACAACAGACAATTCTGTGTCAAAATCAACCAGACATATAGCCAAAAGAAACGCGTGCAATATGGAGTCCCTCATGGTTCAAAATTGGGTCCGCTCCTCTTCATTTTATACACCAACGAGTTGTTAAAAGTATTCAAACAGGCCATCTCATTCGCGTATGCAGACGACACGGCGATAGTAGTGCGACACAGATCTTTGCATACGGCAACATCAATTATGTAGGAGGAGTTTGATGATGCAGTAAAATGGTGTCATAATAACGGATTAGTGACTAACGCTTCGAAAACAAAAATGATGCACATCAGAAACCCGCAATTCAAGGCTACCGAACAGCAAATATACTGTAGGAATGACTCCTGTCGTACCTCTACTAGCTGTCCTATAGATATAGTAGAAAGTTACAAGTATCTAGGAGTAACAATTGACAGTCATTTCTTATGGGATAAGCATATTGATCAATTACGATCGAGTATTAAGGGAGCACTATACGCACTAACCCATCTGCAGTACCATGCACCAACATCAGTTGTAAAGAATGTGTACTTTGCGCTAGTGGAATCTAAACTGAGATATGGAATACTGGCATGGGGTAATTCATCAGCCACACATATAAGAAAGTTACAAAAACTGCAAAATGTTGCACTGAAAAAAATAAATGTACATTCTCATCGAAATTTTGCTGAGCGACAAAGGTTCAATGTTCTTCAAGTGGAAGACATCTTCAAAATGACGCTCATATTAGAATACCAAGACGATCGACGATTCACCACACCAATTAACCATGGGATAAATACAAGAAGACGTGCACAAGGTATGCTCCAAGAACCTCGGTTTTACAATAACTATGGAAGAAGAGAGTTGAAATGCAGTGTTCCTGAAGCTCTCAACACAATTCCGCAAGAGCTTAGACAAATTAGAAATTTTAAAACTCGAAAAAAAAGCTTAAAAGACTTTCTATTAAATCGAAATCCCATCAATTGAAATTAAATTTATTAATTTATTAAAATTTATTAATTTTTTCGTAAACTTTTATTGAATGTTTATTAAACTAAGCTTACTTAATCTCAGTTATCAATGTTAGAAGCACAACATTCTGCAGAAAAGCCAGTAAGGCTTCGCGGAAATTTATAACCAATGTTGATTTGAAATTGAAAATAAAAAATTAATTGAATTGAAAAAAAAAAAAAACGCACCGTTCTCGAGATATGGTCGATTCTACAAAGAAAGTGCTCCTGGAGGGGGTAGAAAAGAAATGGTGGCATGAACAGATGCGTTGCCATGGTCAGATGGGTATTTTCAACTTCTGTGGATAGGTCTTTAGAACTCTGACTGCAGACGCACCGTTCTCGAGATATGGTCGATTCTACAAAGAAAGTGCTCCTGGAGGGGGTAGAAAAGAAATGGTGGCATGAACAGATGCGTTGCCATGGTCAGATGGGTATTTTCAACTTCTGTGGATAGGTCTTTAGAACTCTGACTGCAGACGCACCGTTCTCGAGATATGGTCGATTCTACAAAGAAAGTGCTCCTGGAGGGGGTAGAAAAGAAATGGTGGCATGAACAGATGCGTTGCCATGGTCAGATGGGTATTTTCAACTTCTGTGGATAGGTCTTTAGAACTCTGACTGCAGACGCACCGTTCTCGAGATATGGTCGATTCTACAAAGAAAGTGCTCCTGGAGGGGGTAGAAAAGAAATGGTGGCATGAACAGATGCGTTGCCATGGTCAGATGGGTATTTTCAACTTCTGTGGATAGGTCTTTAGAACTCTGACTGCAGACGCACCGTTCTCGAGATATGGTCGATTCTACAAAGAAAGTGCTCCTGGAGGGGGTAGAAAAGAAATGGTGGCATGAACAGATGCGTTGCCATGGTCAGATGGGTATTTTCAACTTCTTTGGATAGGTCTTTAGAACTCTGACTGCAGACGCACCGTTCTCGAGATACGCTCGATTCTACAAGAAAAGTGCTCCTGGTGAGGGTAGTAAAGAAAAGGTGGCATGAACAGATGCGTTGCCATGGTCAGATGGGTATTTTCAACTTCTGTGGATAGGTCTTTAGAACTCTGACTGCAGACGCATCGTTCTCGAGATACGCTCGATTCTACAAGGAAAGTGCTCCTGGTGAGGGTAGTAAAGAAATGGTGGCATGAACAGATGCGTTGCCATGGTCAGATGGGTATTTTCAACTTCTTTGGATAGGTCTTTAGAACTCTGACTGCAGACGCATCGTTCTCGAGATACGCTCGATTCTACAAGAAAAGTGCTCCTGGTGAGGGTAGTAAAGAAAAGGTGGCATGAACAGATGCGTTGCCATGGTCAGATGGGTATTTTCAACTTCTTTGGATAGGTCTTTAGAACTCTGACTGCAGACGCATCGTTCTCGAGATACGCTCGATTCTACAAGGAAAGTGCTCCTGGTGAGGGTAGTAAAGAAATGGTGGCATGAACAGATGCGTTGCCAGGGTCAGATGGGTATTTTCAACTTCTTTGGATAGGTCTTTAGAACTCTGACTGCAGACGCACCGTTCTCGAGATATGGTCGATTCTACAAAGAAAGTGCTCCTGGAGGGGGTAGAAAAGAAATGGTGGCATGAACAGATGCGTTGCCATGGTCAGATGGGTATTTTCAACTTCTTTGGATAGGTCTTTAGAACTCTGACTGCAGACGCACCGTTCTCGAGATATGGTCGATTCTACAAAGAAAGTGCTCCTGGAGGGGGTAGAAAAGAAATGGTGGCATGAACAGATGCGTTGCCATGGTCAGATGGGTATTTTCAACTTCTTTGGATAGGTCTTTAGAACTCTGACTGCAGACGCACCGTTCTCGAGATATGGTCGATTCTACAAAGAAAGTGCTCCTGGAGGGGGTAGAAAAGAAATGGTGGCATGAACAGATGCGTTGCCATGGTCAGATGGGTATTTTCAACTTCTGTGGATAGGTCTTTAGAACTCTGACTGCAGACGCATCGTTCTCGAGATACGCTCGATTCTACAAGAAAAGTGCTCCTGGTGAGGGTAGTAAAGAAAAGGTGGCATGAACAGCTGCGTTGCCATGGTCAGATGGGTATTTTCAACTTCTGTGGATAGGTCTTTAGAACTCTGACTGCAGACGCACCGTTCTCGAGATATGGTCGATTCTACAAAGAAAGTGCTCCTGGTGAGGGTAGTAAAGAAAAGGTGGCATGAACAGATGCGTTACCATGGTCAGATGGGTATTTTCAACTTCTTTGGATAGGTCTTTAGAACTCTGACTGCAGACGCATCGTTCTCGAGATACGCTCGATTCTACAAGAAAAGTGCTCCTGGTGAGGGTAGTAAAGAAAAGGTGGAATGAACGGATGCGTTGCCATGGTCAGATGGGTATTTTCAACTTCTGTGGATAGGTCTTTAGAACTCTGACTGCAGACGCATCGTTCTCGAGATACGCTCGATTCTACAAGAAAAGTGCTCCTGGTGAGGGTAGTAAAGAAAAGGTGGCATGAACAGATGCGGTGCCATGGTCAGATGGGTATTTTCAACTTCTTTGGATAGGTCTTTAGAACTCTGACTGCAGACGCATCGTTCTCGAGATACGCTCGATTCTACAAGGAAAGTGCTCCTGGTGAGGGTAGTAAAGAAATGGTGGCATGAACAGATGCGTTGCCATGGTCAGATGGGTATTTTCAACTTCTGTGGATAGGTCTTTAGAACTCTGACTGCAGACGCACCGTTCTCGAGATATGGTCGATTCTACAAAGAAAGTGCTCCTGGTGAGGGTAGTAAAGAAAAGGTGGCATGAACAGATGCGTTGCCATGGTCAGATGGGTATTTTCAACTTCTTTGGATAGGTCTTTAGAACTCTGACTGCAGACGCATCGTTCTCGAGATACGCTCGATTCTACAAGAAAAGTGCTCCAGGTGAGGGTAGTAAAGAAAAGGTGGCATGAACAGATGCGTTGCCATGGTCAGATGGGTATTTTCAACTTCTGTGGATAGGTCTTTAGAACTCTGACTGCAGACGCATCGTTCTCGAGATACGCTCGATTCTACAAGAAAAGTGCTCCTGGTGAGGGTAGTAAAGAAAAGGTGGCATGAACGGATGCGTTGCCATGGTCAGATGGGTATTTTCAACTTCTTTGGATAGGTCTTTAGAACTCTGACTGCAGACGCATCGTTCTCGAGATACGCTCGATTCTACAAGGAAAGTGCTCCTGGTGAGGGTAGTAAAGAAATGGTGGCATGAACAGATGCGTTGCCATGGTCAGATGGGTATTTTCAACTTCTTTGGATAGGTCTTTAGAACTCTGACTGCAGACGCATCGTTCTCGAGATACGCTCGATTCTACAAGGAAAGTGCTCCTGGTGAGGGTAGTAAAGAAATGGTGGCATGAACAGATGCGTTGCCATGGTCAGATGGGTATTTTCAACTTCTTTGGATAGGTCTTTAGAACTCTGACTGCAGACGCACCGTTCTCGAGATATGGTCGATTCTACAAAGAAAGTGCTCCTGGTGAGGGTAGTAAAGAAAAGGTGGCATGAACAGATGCGTTGCCATGGTCAGATGGGTATTTTCAACTTCTTTGGATAGGTCTTTAGAACTCTGACTGCAGACGCATCGTTCTCGAGATACGCTCGATTCTACAAGGAAAGTGCTCCTGGTGAGGGTAGTAAAGAAATGGTGGCATGAACAGATGCGTTGCCATGGTCAGATGGGTATTTTCAACTTCTGTGGATAGGTCTTTAGAACTCTGACTGCAGACGCACCGTTCTCGAGATATGGTCGATTCTACAAAGAAAGTGCTCCTGGTGAGGGTAGTAAAGAAAAGGTGGCATGAACAGATGCGTTGCCATGGTCAGATGGGTATTTTCAACTTCTTTGGATAGGTCTTTAGAACTCTGACTGCAGACGCATCGTTCTCGAGATACGCTCGATTCTACAAGAAAAGTGCTCCAGGTGAGGGTAGTAAAGAAAAGGTGGCATGAACAGATGCGTTGCCATGGTCAGATGGGTATTTTCAACTTCTGTGGATAGGTCTTTAGAACTCTGACTGCAGACGCATCGTTCTCGAGATACGCTCGATTCTACAAGGAAAGTGCTCCTGGTGAGGGTAGTAAAGAAATGGTGGCATGAACAGATGCGTTGCCATGGTCAGATGGGTATTTTCAACTTCTTTGGATAGGTCTTTAGAACTCTGACTGCAGACGCATCGTTCTCGAGATACGCTCGATTCTACAAGGAAAGTGCTCCTGGTGAGGGTAGTAAAGAAATGGTGGCATGAACAGATGCGTTGCCATGGTCAGATGGGTATTTTCAACTTCTTTGGATAGGTCTTTAGAACTCTGACTGCAGACGCACCGTTCTCGAGATATGGTCGATTCTACAAAGAAAGTGCTCCTGGAGGGGGTAGAAAAGAAATGGTGGCATGAACAGATGCGTTGCCATGGTCAGATGGGTATTTTCAACTTCTTTGGATAGGTCTTTAGAACTCTGACTGCAGACGCACCGTTCTCGAGATATGGTCGATTCTACAAAGAAAGTGCTCCTGGTGAGGGTAGTAAAGAAAAGGTGGCATGAACAGATGCGTTGCCATGGTCAGATGGGTATTTTCAACTTCTTTGGATAGGTCTTTAGAACTCTGACTGCAGACGCACCGTTCTCGAGATATGGTCGATTCTACAAAGAAAGTGCTCCTGGAGGGGGTAGAAAAGAAATGGTGGCATGAACAGATGCGTTGCCATGGTCAGATGGGTATTTTCAACTTCTTTGGATAGGTCTTTAGAACTCTGACTGCAGACGCACCGTTCTCGAGATATGGTCGATTCTACAAAGAAAGTGCTCCTGGTGAGGGTAGTAAAGAAAAGGTGGCATGAACAGATGCGTTGCCATGGTCAGATGGGTATTTTCAACTTCTTTGGATAGGTCTTTAGAACTCTGACTGCAGACGCACCGTTCTCGAGATATGGTCGATTCTACAAAGAAAGTGCTCCTGGAGGGGGTAGAAAAGAAATGGTGGCATGAACAGATGCGTTGACATGGTCAGATGGGTATTTTCAACTTCTGTGGATAGGTCTTTAGAACTCTGACTGCAGACGCACCGTTCTCGAGATATGGTCGATTCTACAAAGAAAGTGCTCCTGGCGGGGGTAGAAAAGAAATGGTGGCATGAACAGATGCGTTGACATGGTCAGATGGGTATTTTCAACTTCTGTGGATAGGTCTTTAGAACTCTGACTGCAGACGCATCGTTCTCGAGATACGCTCGATTCTACAAGAAAAGTGCTCCTGGTGAGGGTAGTAAAGAAAAGGTGGCATGAACAGATGCGTTGCCATGGTCAGATGAGTATTTTCAACTTCTGTGTATAGCTCTTTAGAACTCTGACTGCAGACGCACCGGAGATACGCTCGATTCTACAAAGAAAGTGCTCCTGGACGGGGGAAGTAAAGAAAAGGTGGCATGAACAGATGCGTTGCCATGGTCAGATGGGTATTTTCAACTTCTATGGTTGGGTCCTTAGAAGTACAACAGCAGTGCTCCGATTACCGCTGTCACAAGAATTTAAGGTAAGACATAGCAGTTTTAACAGTGGGCAAACACGAGGTGGAAGCCGCCAAAAAACGAAGCGGTCACCAGAATCAAAGTATGGCTGGAATCTACCAACCTGGAGCTAGCTGACCACAAGACGGGAGCTGTCTTAATAACCAGCCGAAAGACTGTGGAATACGCTAACTTAAGTGTTGGTTTCCAGATAATCAGATCAGATCAAAAAATGTCTAAGTTTCAAGACTCACATTGAGTACTGCAGCAAAAAGCACTTTCCGGAAGGTTACCGCGGGCCGGGGTACGCGACAAGGATCCTGCCCTCCGAGTGGTAAGCTGAATCCTTGTTTACGCTGCACCAGTATGGGCAGGAGCTCTCACCACCAAGCAGACAACAAAGAAGCTTTCGTCAGCATACAGGCTCTGCGCAATGAGAACAATCATCGGATGCCGAACAATCTCGAACGAAGCAGATCCCTATCGACATTCTCGCCAAAAAGATGTAAAGGGTATACATAAGGCGAACGGCAAATCATTCGGCGGCTTGCACTAGGCGCCTAATGACAGAATAAAGGGCACTGTGGTAAGCCAGATGGGACACTACAGCCAAAGGTTTTAGTAATAACAATACCGGCTTAACTTATGAATTCGCTAAGACCAATTTTGTTGCACTGAATGAGTACCTAAATCAATTCAATTAGGATGACTTGTTGGATTCCCCCAATTTGAAAGGTAATTATGATATATTTATGAATAAAATTAATTCTGGTTTAGAGTCATTTGTTCCTAAAACGCGTCATAGAAATCGATTTAGAATTCCATGGACAAACAAAAGCTTAGTAAATCTACGAAATGTTAAAAGGAAAGCATATTCAAACTATGTTTCAAATAAAACGAGTTTAAATCGTGAACGGTTTTTGAGATTCAGGAAAGAATATGAGTTCTTGAATAGATTTTTATATAAACAATGCATCTTGTCTGTAGAAACTTCAAAAAGATATTCCTTTGGCTTGCTCAAGATAATGGAATTTGGTAACGTAACTTCAACAAACTTGGATGAAACCTGTGACCTATTTGCCAACTTTTTTGAGTCTGTCTATAATGGGTCTCCGGGCCAGACAACGATGAACCATTACTCTAATATACCCGAGGTTCTGGATATAGGTGGTATTGGAATTTACGGATCAGGATGTAATAAATGCCTTAACTAATCTTAAAGTAAATTACAGCCCAGGACACGATGGGGTCCCGGCTGGTATTTTAAAAAAAATTTGGAATTCGCTTTATCGTCCACCAAGAATTATCTTTAATCAGTCCCTAAAAATGGGTGAATTTTTAAATGAATGGAAGTATTCTTTTCTGACGCATATAAATAAAAGCTGTTTAAGGCAAAATGTAGAAAACTATCGACCAATATCCAAGCTTTCATCGATACCAAAGTTATTTGAAAGTATTGTAAAAGAAAAATTATATTTCATGGTAAAAGAAATTATTTCTAATAACCAGCATGGCTTTATGCTGGGCAGGTCATGTACAACTAATTTATCATTATTTTCAAATTACATTTATACAAATTTAGAACATCAATTACAAGTTGATGTACTTTACACCGATTTCTCGAAAGCCTTCGATAAAGTACATCACACTTTGCTTTTAAACAAGCTAAAGTCTTTGGGATTCCATTCGTCAATGTTAGAGTGGTTTTTCAATTACTTAAAGGATAGGAAGCAATTGGTAATGATCGATAGTTTTAGATCTCGAGTAATAAAAGTTACATCGGGCGTTCCACAAGGTAGCCATATGGGGCCATTACTCTTTCTATTGTTTATAAACGATGTTCACGAAATTTTCAAATATTGTAAAATTCTAACATTCGCAGACGACTTTAAATTGTATTTATCTATAAATAGTTTAACTGATTGTAATAATTTCCAATTGGATATCCATGCACTAGTGGAATGGTGCAAGCACAATGGACTAGAGGTGAGTATTCAAAAATGTAATATCTTTACGGCATATCGAATTACATCCCCGATTGTTTATGATTATTTCATAAATGATCATAGAGTTAGTCGCCTAGAAGAGGTTAAAGGTCTGGGTGTAATTTTTGATACTAACTTAAATTTTGCATCACATTATGATTATACAATTGCGAAGTCTAATGCTATGTTAGGTTTTCTGAAAAGAAATAGTAGAGATTTTCGGGATATAACTAGTCTTAAGTCCATCTATTGTTCGTTAGTCAGACCGTATTTAGAATATTCTTCCATCATTTGGGATTCCCCATATGATACACAAGAACTCAGATTCGAAAGAGTACAAAAAAATTTCACGAGATATGCTGTCCGTAAATTGTATTCCTTCGAAGAACTCCCTAAATATGACGATAGATGTAAGATAATAGGCTTGCAAACCTTAAGTTTCAGGCGTAAGGCAGCGTCAGCCATGTTCATCCGCGATATTATTAATTGCCGTGTAAATTCACCAGACTTACTTTTTTTCATGAATATATATGCTCCCCAAAGATCTCTTCGGATCAGAAATTTACTATACGATAAGACGCATAGCACCAACTATGGTTGTAATGAACCTATTACAAGGTGTATAAACACTTTTAATGAACTTTGCAACGAAATTGATTTTAGCTTGTCTCGATTGGAGTTTAAAAAATTGATCCATGCACTATGCTATAATTAATACTGTTTATTTGATGTAATCTGTGAGATGCAAAATCGGTAGATGATCCTTAGTCGCGCAGCAAAATCTGCTGTGTAAAGCGATACTGAGAGTTAACACTTAGAGAACGTAGTGTTTTGTGTACTCTGCGACGGGAAAAAAAAAAAAGGCAGGTAGACCCATCAACTGATACCCGCCGTAGAAGCCTGGACATCAAGAGCTCACGGGAACTGCAACTACCATCTCACGTAGTTCTTTGCGGGCCACGGAGGTTATCGAAAATACCTCCATAGATTTGGTCAGGATAGCCCACCCTTCTGTAAAGAATGCGGGGTAGAATAGGAAGATGCAGAGCACGCAATTTTTCATAGCAGGCGTTTTGCGTTGGCTACTACACCAAACGGGGTATTAAATCGATACTTATGTGCTGAAGGAGACCATCCCGAGGTGGATGCAAATCAGCAGCTAAATGTCGGAACACACAGATAGTGCTCCCTAACGGTACGAAAATAACAACTGACAGAGAGGTCAAGTATCTTGGCGTTAACTACACGGCAAGGCTGAAGTTCAACAGCCACTCGAAACCGACCCTTAACGTACGGCTTCCCAATATGGCACCATTTCTAAGACCAGCATGGAGAAGCTCGCCATTTTCGAAATGAAATTACTGCGAATATGTACAGGTCTCACCTACGACAGGGACCGACGAAAGCACCACAGCAACAAGAAGCTTTACGACGAAGCACGCATCAACCCCTTACAACAGTACATGCTGACACTGTTCAGAAAGCAGCTTCTAGGAATCAACAATCATCCCAACGACGCAATCAGGAACCTGAGACAGCACTACCTTAACGCGCTAAATCTGCTAAGTGAGCAGAATTTCCCAACGACATCCAACAACGATTTGGCTGGCTTCTACCAGAGCAGCGATAGCAGTCATCATCGTGGCTAAATCGGGTACCACACCACCACCCCACCCCAAAAGGACCAACATGGAAACACGGATTTGAACAACCCGATGTAAGCACTGGACATTTGGTTGATGTTGACTCTTTGAAACTCAATTTCAAATGGAATCGCTTACCATGAATGGCTGTTCAGATTGTGGATGTGATCTTGGGCATCGCCCTGTCCAGCGGAGACGGTGTGTTACGTGAAACTGACAGAGAGTTCGCTCTCTTACGTTCTGTGACATTCCTCTTATTTCACTCAAAAACGAAGCTCTATTGAAAGACAAATTGTCACGTCACATATTTCAAAATGTGTATTCTTGAATGCACTTGTTTGTATTCGATGAAAAATGTGTATATGTAGATATCGCACTACACAAGCGAAAGAAGATTTACGAAGCCTTTGATAATCAACCAAAACCAACACAAATCCCTTTAGATAATTCCAACCCAGGCTTAATGTACATATGTGCATGTGTGTACAAGTGTCCCTCAAAAGTCTGCGTATGGCGTAGGAATTTGGCAGAAAATAGCTCTTATTTCTAAACCATAAGCGATAATATTTGTTTAAAGATATATTTCAATAAGACAATGCTCTAACTTTCAGATTCCAACTCATTCACGAAACAAACAAATAAAATGAAAAATAGTTGCAAAATTCGATCCACAAAAGTTTGAACACTAAGGCAAATCCTGGAGAAGACCAGCGAGTTTCAAATCCATACGCACCGCACCACCCACCTTTCCACGATTTTAAAGACAACTATTTGAATGACTTCTCACAAAATGGATATTTATTTTCTATCAGCTGGGATCTGGGCAGCCAGTCATTCTGTGTCAGCTGACAAGACAAAATCCAATCAAATACAGTTTGACAGGGAGATGAGTTAAGAGTAAATAAGAAGAAGAAAATAAAAAAAATAAATAAATAAATAAAAAAAATCGAAATATCACCAGGCGCCCAGAACTCATATTTTCGCAGTAGGTATACGACGCTGACGTCATACATTTTTTGTTTTTTAAATTTCGACGAGACTATGAGGGCCCCGCGCGCCTATTTTCCTGAATATTTGACAGCTACACATTAGGGCCACGATGGGGGGCCCTCATAGTCTCGTCGAAATTTAAAAAAAACAAAAAATGTATGAGATTGGTTTTGGATACCTACTGCGAAAATTGAACTCCTGGGCGCCTGTTGATATTTCGATTTTTTTAATTTTTTTTCTAAGTTTTTTATTTTCTTCTTCTTATTTACTCTTAACTCATCTCGCTGTCATCTCAAAAATGTCAATGGGGGACTGTATTTGATTGGATTTCGTCTTGTCAGCTGACACAGAAGTCATTCAAATAATTGTTTTTAAAATCGATGGAAAGGTGGTGCGTGTCTTCTGCAGGATTTGCCTTAGTGTGAAGATTTGGTCTAAAGTCGGAAGGGGTGCAAATCGACTTTAGACGTTCACACAAATCTTGTAGGCGACGTTGGGAGCAGAACCAGAAATAAATGAGTAAAGAGATATTCAACTTCGGCCATTTTTACCCCTAGTCCACAACGAAGAAAAGTGTGGAAAGAGTAGTGGAATTCGCTTGTATTTCACAAATGCTTTAACAACGTTCGCCAGTTCGTGAATTTTGTGGGGAAATGGCGTCAGATTCGTGAATTTTGTGGGAAATTCGTAAATTTGCCCACGAACATTTACTATTATTCGGAGGGTGTTCAAAAGATGACTCATATTTTGAAGAGGGCATATATTTGTTATAGAGGTTTGCGTGAATCAAAATATAATATCACGCTCTATTTACAGGAATACTTTTCATCAATTTAAATCTTCAGAGTTATATATAGCTGATTTATGTCCTTCTCTTGGGGGACTCTGCTTCTAGTGACCGGTACACTGAGGCGCGAAGAACTTGTAAATTAGCTGTGTGAGCAACTTAAGAGCAGTCTTGGAAGGAGTTCGGCGAGAAGCTGGAAAGCGACCATAGATCTGGGAAATATTGCATCTGGCAAACGCGCCGACTCAGAGGAACGAAATTCAACATCAGCGAAGGAGTCAAATCCGAAGGTGGGTTGTTGCTTTCCAATGAGGCGGACAGCTTGGGCAGATGGAGCGAGCAATTTTTGGAGCTGCTCAATCCCGAACAGGCCACTGAGGATGACAGACCCGTAGTCTTGAGTGGGGCGGAGAATAGTCTAACGGTGGAGGAAGTTTTTTTTTCGATTGAATCGCTAAAAATTGGCAAATCCGCCGGTGTGGATGAAATCCGGCCAGAAATGCTTAAGGCAATGGGTAAAGAGGGAGTTTTATGGCTCTCTCGTGTCATTAAAGTGGCCTGGGAACGCGGTGAGGCACCTGTCGATTGGCAAACTGGGGTGATTGTCCCACTTTTCAAGAAGCGGGACAAACGAGATTGCTCCGACTACAGGGGCATAGCTCTTTTAAGTATCCCCGGGAAAGTCTATGCTAAGGTGTTGGAAGCGCGTTCTAAAGCTATAGTCGAGCCCAGGATGGGGGATGAACAGTGCGGCTTTCATCCCGGCAGAAGTACAACCGACCAGCTTTTCACTTTAAGAATGGTACTTGAGAAGGCTTGGGAGTATGCCAAACCCATCTACAGTTGTTTTGTAGATTTGGAAAAGGCATATGACCGAGTCCCTCGAGGTAAACTCTGGAGTGTCCTGCAGGAGTATGGTATTGATGGTCCTCTTCTGAGGGCCATTCAGTCTCTATAGACAAACTGTAGAGGCTGTGTTCGGGTAAACGGTGCTAAATCAACACCTTTCACTGTGGACGTTGAACTTCGCCAAGGGTGTGTCTTGTCACCTCTCCTTTTCAGTGTATACATGGACTGGATGTTGCAGGGCAGCCGAGGTGAGGAATGTTTCACATTGGGACAGTTGAGGGTAAGTCATCTTCTTTTCGCAGATGAGTTAGTTATCCTCACATACGGAACTCCAGCGCGCACTCGATAGGTTTGTGGCCGTATGTGCTGATGCTGGAATGAGGGTTATGTTAGTGGAGTCCCATTGAAGCAGGTGGAGAAGTTTAAGTATCTCGGGTCTTTTTCACGAGTGATGGAAGGAGTACTGCTGAGCTTTCCGGTAGGATTGGTCAAGCTGTGTCAGTTTTGACACAGCTTGGTAGTTCTGTAATCAGAAAGGCCGAGCTTGGTGTCAAAGCCAAGTTAGCGGGTTTCAACTCAGCATTTGTTCCAACTCTCACCTATGGTCATGAAATTTGGGTAATGACCGAAAGAATAAGATCGCGAAGCTGCTGACATAAGATTTCTTCGTTCTGTTGTGGGAATTACTCGCCGGGATAGGGTGAGAAAAACGGCAGTGCGCGAGGAACTCAACATTGAGCAGCTGCTTCTTCGAACGGAAAGCCCGAAGCGGGCGTTGAATGCGATTCCATCAGGTATTCGACCGCTTGGTAGACCCAGGACGAGGTGGTTGGACCAAGTCCAAAAACTCGCCGGGTTACGCTTGGGCATAGCTCCTGATGAGTTAGAGTCGATGGCGGAGGATCGAGTTGCCTGTAGATCCCTCGCGCGTGGTTTACTCCCGCGACCCGTTTAGTGGATCATGCGGGCCAGAAGATGATGATTATGATGATGATATATTTGGAATAGAGGATTTGCGTGAATAAAAATATAACGCAACGCTCTATTTACGATAGTACTTTGCATCTATTTAAATCTTCAGAGTTATTTATAGCTGATTTATATCCCACGGTTGGCAAATTAGCCTTCATTTATGAATTGTGAAAACTTATGAATTTAAATTACATAATTTGTTGAAAACAATGACAACAACTGTACCTAACTCATACAAATTTGTAATTAACTTTCATCCCTATTTCTGTAAAAAAAATGAGCAAGGAAGCTGCTTTTTTTAGTGATGCAAGCAAATGTTTCAGCAAATCTTTTCATTATTAGTTACCGGTACACATGTTCCATGTGAACGCCTTTCCTGTTTAGGGTATTATGCATACGCAAAAATACATGTAGTGTATTCATTAATAATTAATGTAAATAAAGGCAAAATTATTTATCCCTAGTACCTCAGACTTTAACTCGCAGAAAGCTAGTTCATTGTTCGTTTGTTTACCCCTCCTTACTGTGTTGAAAATTTAACACCGAAATTTGAAAGAGGTTCAAGTAACGAGCGAATTTTCAAATAAGAACTCGAATTCACCTCACTACTACGGTTGGGGAAGGGTATCAGCTGTTGGCAGGCTGTTAGCAAGAGCTCACACGTATTCACAGACAGGGGACGAAAGCGTATAAAGAACGCAGTCAGATGCAATCAAGGGACAAGAGGGGAAGAAGTTGAATATCCCTTTACTCATTTATTTCTGGTTGTTACAAGAGGTAGGATCGTATTTTTTGTGGATGAGGCAAATGGAGCTGATATTACAGTCATCGAACATGCTTTCGTCTTCCCAAATTCAAGATGATCTGGTGCATGCTCCCTAGTAGAACATCGCCCCTGGCCTTGAAGTGCGCCGATGGAAAGCCATCTGACCTTGCGGCTTTGTTGTTCTTCAGCCTTTTAAAGCCAGTTTTTTTTCAAACTAATTTTATTTATTAATAGCTCCTAAAATCGCTGCTGAAACACGCCCCTTTTGTTGGTGGGTGACACGATAACTCAACAACGAATCATCTGAAAGCAAAAATCAAAAAGGCTTCTTATTCTGTATCACATTGGCTATGGTCGATACTACAATGAAACATTTTCACCAAAAAAACAAAATGGCGGCCTTTCTTACCCTTTTTACACTTTTAATTGTTTATATAAGTTTACATAAGTTTTTTTAAATAACAATGAATATTTTTGATTGTAGTACCAACCATAGAGAGCCCTTTTAAATGCAAAATGCCGTTTGGTTCACGTTGATAAGTGCAATCATAAGAGTGTCACCCAGTGGTTGAAAAAAACGTCGTTTCGAGAAATTTACTGAATTTTACTCACATATCTATTATCTAATAATATGTGGTGGCCCGTGGCGTTGTGGGTATGGGTAGGTTCGAAAAAGCTTCTCAAACTTGGCCGTTCGGAGTCGGCATAAAACTGTAGGTCCCTTCCACTCGTGATAGAACAATAGCACGCACAACACAAGTGGTTGCTGAGAAGCTAGGCCTTGGCCCTCTACGGGCTGCAGCGCCACCCATATTATTATTATATTATTATCTAATCCGTCTGCGTACACAACTCCTTCCCGGTCTTCATGGGTGGTGTTACATTTGAGAGTGGTGGGAATAGCAAAATAAAAGAAAGCAACTTCTTCACTTTATAAGCTTAGTTATATTTGTTATAAGTAATTCATTTTAAGGTTAGTTAGAACTCTGACTGCAGACGCACCGTTCTCGACATATAGTCGATTCTACAAAGAAAGTGCTCCTGGAGGGGGTAGAAAAGAAATGGTGGCAAGAACAGATGCGTTGCCATGGTCAGATGGGTATGTTCAACTTCTGTGGATAGGTCTTTAGAACTCTGACTGCAGACGCATCGTTCTCGAGATACGCTCGATTCTACAAGGAAAGTGCTCCTGGTGAGGGTAGTAAAGAAAAGGTGGCATGAACAGATGCGTTGCCATGGTCAGATGGGTATTTTCAACTTCTGTGGATAGGTCTTTAGAACTCCGACTGCAGACGCACCGTTCTCGAGATACGCTCGATTCTACAAGAAAAGTGCTCCTGGTGAGGGTAGTAAAGAAAAGGTGGCATGAACAGATGCGTTGCCATGGTCAGATGGGTATTTTCAACTTCTATGGATAGGTCTTTTGAACTCTGACTGCAGACGCATCGTTCTCGAGATACGCTCGATTCTACAAGGAAAGTGCTCCTGGTGAGGGTAGTAAAGAAAAGGTGGCATGAACAGATGCGTTGCCATGGCCAGATGGGTATTTTCAACTTCTATGGATAGGTCTTTTGAACTCTAACTGCAGACGCATCGTTCTCGAGATACGCTCGATTCTACAAGGAAAGTGCTCTTGGTGAGGGTAGTAAAGAAAAGGTGGCATGAACAGATGCGTTGCCATGGTCAGATGGGTATTTTCAACTTCTTTGGATAGGTCTTTGGAACTCTGACTGCAGACGCATCGTTCTCGAGATACACTCGATTCTACAAGAAAAGTGCTCCTGGTGAGGGTAGTAAAGAAAAGGTGGCATGAACAGATGCGTTGCCATGGTCAGATGGGTATTTTCAACTTCTTTGGATAGGTCTTTAGAACTCTGACTGCAGACGCATCGTTCTCGAGATATGGTCGATTCTACAAAGAAAGTGCTCCTGGTGAGGGTAGTAAAGAAATGGTGGCATGAACAGATGCGTTGCCATGGTCAGATGGGTATTTTCAACTTCTTTGGATAGGTCTTTGGAACTCTGACTGCAGACGCATCGTTCTCGAGATACACTCGATTCTACAAGAAAAGTGCTCCTGGTGAGGGTAGTAAAGAAAAGGTGGCATGAACAGATGCGTTGCCATGGTCAGATGGGTATTTTCAACTTCTTTGGATAGGTCTTTAGAACTCTGACTGCAGACGCATCGTTCTCGAGATACGCTCGATTCTACAAGGAAAGTGCTCCTGGTGAGGGTAGTAAAGAAAAGGTGGCATGAACAGATGCGTTGCCATGGCCAGATGGGTATTTTCAACTTCTATGGATAGGTCTTTTGAACTCTAACTGCAGACGCATCGTTCTCGAGATACGCTCGATTCTACAAGGAAAGTGCTCTTGGTGAGGGTAGTAAAGAAAAGGTGGCATGAACAGATGCGTTGCCATGGTCAGATGGGTATTTCCAACTTCTTTGGATAGGTCTTTAGAACTCTGACTGCAGACGCACCGTTCTCGAGATATGGTCGATTCTACAAAGAAAGTGCTCCTGGTGAGGGTAGTAAAGAAATGGTGGCATGAACAGATGCGTTGCCATGGTCAGATGGGTATTTTCAACTTCTGTGGATAGGTCTTTAGAACTCTGACTGCAGACGCACCGTTCTCGAGATATGGTCGATTCTACAAAGAAAGTGCTCCTGGTGAGGGTAGTAAAGAAAAGGTGGCATGAACAGATGCGTTGCCATGGTCAGATGGGTATTTTCAACTTCTTTGGATAGGTCTTTAGAACTCTGACTGCAGACGCACCGTTCTCGAGATACGTTCGATTCTACAAGAAAAGTGCTCCTGGTGAGGGTAGTAAAGAAAAGGTGGCATGAACAGATGCGTTGCCATGGTCAGATGGGTATTTTCAACTTCTTTGGATAGGTCTTTAGAACTCTGACTGCAGACGCACCGTTCTCGAGATACGCTCGATTCTACAAGAAAAGTGCTCCTGGTGAGGGTAGTAAAGAAAAGGTGGCATGAACAGATGCGTTGCCATGGTCAGATGGGTATTTTCAACTTCTTTGGATAGGTCTTTAGAACTCTGACTGCAGACGCACCGTTCTCGAGATATGGTCGATTCTACAAAGAAAGTGCTCCTGGTGAGGGTAGTAAAGAAAAGGTGGCATGAACAGATGCGTTGCCATGGTCAGATGGGTATTTTCAACTTCTGTGGATAGGTCTTTAGAACTCTGACTGCAGACGCACCGTTCTCGAGATATGGTCGATTCTACAAAGAAAGTGCTCCTGGAGGGGGTAGTAAAGAAAAGGTGGCATGAACAGATGCGTTGCCATGGTCAGATGGGTATTTTCAACTTCTGTGGATAGGTCTTTAGAACTCTGACTGCAGACGCACCGTTCTCGAGATATGGTCGATTCTACAAAGAAAGTGCTCCTGGAGGGGGTAGAAAAGAAATGGTGGCATGAACAGATGCGTTGCCATGGTCAGATGGGTATTTTCAACTTCTTTGGATAGGTCTTTAGAACTCTGACTGCAGACGCACCGTTCTCGAGATACGCTCGATTCTACAAGAAAAGTGCTCCTGGTGAGGGTAGTAAAGAAAAGGTGGCATGAACAGATGCGTTGACATGGTCAGATGGGTATTTTCAACTTCTTTGGATAGGTCTTTAGAACTCAGACTGCAGACGCATCGTTCTCGAGATACGCTCGATTCTACAAGGAAAGTGCTCCTGGTGAGGGTAGTAAAGAAAAGGTGGCATGAACAGATGCGTTGCCATGGTCAGATGGGTATTTTCAACTTCTATGGATAGGTCTTTAGAACTCTGACTGCAGAGGCACCGTTCTCGAGATACGCTCGATTCTACAAGGAAAGTGCTCCTGGTGAGGGTAGTAAAGAAAAGGTGGCATGAACAGATGCGTTGCCATGGTCAGATGGGTATTTTCAACTTCTTTGGATAGGTCTTTAGAACTCTCACTGCAGACGCACCGTTCTCGAGATACGCTCGATTCTACAAGGAAAG
The DNA here is from genome assembly GCA_907269125.1 of Eristalis pertinax. Classification (NCBI taxonomy): domain Eukaryota; kingdom Metazoa; phylum Arthropoda; class Insecta; order Diptera; family Syrphidae; genus Eristalis; species Eristalis pertinax. The sequence continues at coordinate 105,105,711 of OU026145.1, read as the reverse complement.
TGCTCCTGGAGGGGGTAGAAAAGAAATGGTGGCATGAACAGATGCGTTGCCATGGTCAGATGGGTATTTTCAACTTCTGTGGATAGGTCTTTAGAACTTTGGCTGCAGACGCATCGTTCTCGAGATACGCTCGATTCTACAAGAAAAGTGCTAAGGGAGGGGGTAGTAAAGAAAAGGTGGCATGAACAGATGCGTTGCCATGGTCAGATGGGTCTTTTCGGCACATCTGGGACCTAAAAGATTCTTTTGGCTCCACATTGCTATGGTGAGGCCTCTTCTATAATATCGGTCGTTTGGTGGAATAAGCTTTCGCGCAAATACGTTCCTGCTGCTTTCACTAAGCTTCAAAGAACGGTTTGTCTCGGCATGGGGTGCACTCTCAAGGCCATATTCCGTTTAAAAAGATGTGGTCTTTGGTACAACTCGCACTGCAGTTTCGAGGACCCTGCGCACCGTATTTCTTTTGACCACAGACTCATGGATATGCCTTCTGACGCAAGGACACCAGCAGCGACGCACATGCAAAGTCGACTTTCCCTGCACTCAGGACTGGCTGTGGCCAGAATATGAGTCAGGAAAAGAAGGTATTCGAATATTCACGGATGGCTCCAAGACCAATGAAGGGGATGGCCACGAACTATATAGTGAAGAACAGACGGAAGCTGCGAAGTATTTGTGTCTGTAGCAACAGCAAATCTGTGCTGAAGACCCTACTAAGCCCTTTAACCACTTTCAGGATAGTCCTAGAATGCGAGTCTTCTCTAAATTGGATTGTCAGGTTCAAATCGCTAAGACTTGTCTGGCTCCCGGGCCACCACGGGATCACGGGAAATGAGATCGCCGATGAACTTGCTGGGCAAGGATCAGAGGAGATACTCCTCCATCGATGGCTGGACTTCTCGAGAGCACAACCGGAGGTGGCATGACTCTCCACGATGTAGACAAACCAAGCGCATGCTACGTAATGTCTGTAAGAATTCCGCGGCATTCTTGTTATCTCTTTACATAAAAGACTGCAGACGACTTACCGGCGTACTAACGGGCCACAACACCTTCGCCAAACACCTAAATGTGCCTAAGCGACGAAACCCTCTGCGACGCCTGTGGAGAAGACGACGACACTGCAGAGCACTTCCTCTGCCACTGTCCCACCTTTGCTCGGATCATGTGATAGTTATTTGGTGCTGATGAGCTGATGGTCTAGGCTCCTCACAACAGAAGCGCCTGCTGGTATTCCTCCGGAATACCATGAAATTTCGGCAAATGTAGGTTGCTGCCTGTTAGTACAATGGAGCAAAAGTTTTCCCGAAAATACGCCAGAGTTTGATGCTTGTTTTACGGAACACTGTGAAGCAGGAAATTGTACAAGAGATCATAATGGTTGTGCCGGTCTTATAGAAGTTGAACGAGTGGAAGAGATGTTTCTGAGGTCTGTGGAGCAGTACGGTGTTATGTCGGCGACGGTGACAGTAAAACTTTTAAGCGGCTCGAAGACTGTGAGCAGTATGGTGAGGCTCTCAAAATGAAGAAAAAGCATGTGGATTACACGTAGGCAATGGTATATATAGATGTGGTAAAGAAGCAAAAAAAACATTGCGAAAATATAGAGAGCTCAGGAAGCACAAGAAATTAGAGAGAGAGGTGAAAAAGTACCCAAATAGTAGAGGGCTAAAAAAAGTGAGCAACCTGCAGTAAAACCTTTGCAATTGACTGAAGCGCAACTGTCAGAATTATCTCGCTATTTTAAAAAAGCTGTGCTTGCTCACCCCGACTCTGTAGCAGACATGAAGAAAGCCCCATTCTGGCCTCACTTTATCACAAGTGTTCCACCGACGCTAAGCCGCAACACGAGTACTGCCCAGCCGGACCAGATTCATGGTGTGGTCCATCCTGCGGCTTTCGATGAAGAAGTGAAAGATCTTTTGCAACCAATTTATGATGAATTAACTGACGAAAAGCTGTTCGAGAGATGTTTAGGGGCTAATTCTCAAAACAATAACGAAAGTTATAATTCGTGTGTCTGGAATACCAAAACCAGTTTCAAGACATTCATATTTTTTCGAGTACATTATTCATTGGACTCACATCTTGAAAAGTGAAATGAATGAATCCTTATATTGGATTACTGAGTGAGTACTTCACCCTCTAATAACCAAACATTAGGTTCAGTGTACTCGGATAGAGCGGGTACACTGCACCGAGTACACCGAGAACACCGAATACTCGGTGTGCCTGCTCGAGTACACTGAATGTTGGGTTAATATTATTATTATGTAAATAATAAGGATGTCATGTTGCGGAATGTTGCAGAATAATAAGGATGTGCAATACATTGAAATAAAAGATAGGATTAACAACATTTTATATGTATGTATTATGTGTGCTTTTTTTTCCTAAATACTACACATTTCAATCTTCATTGAAATTAATACAACTTTCGGTTTTGTTAGCATTATAATTTAAGAACATTATTTGGTTTACCAAAACTGGGTCGGAACCAATGACACTACGTTTTTCTGAGATCAACTGTCTAGCCAAAGAAAACACCTGCTCTGAAGCAGCACTGCTTACTGGTAGCTAATATTGTTTTGTATAAAAGGGGGAACTCGAGTTGATGCATGTGCCAACACTGTAATACATTAAACTCGTCAAAAAAAAGTCACATTTGTGTTTTGATATTCACGAAGGTCCTTGTTAACTTTATCTACTGAATTTACAACTTCTACGGGTGGGATGAAGTCAGAAAAAAGTTCTTTATCATCTGAAAATAAGCTCTGCAACTCTTCATTTAACGATTGTTCATTCATTTAAATAAATTTCCATGAAACGTTTGCATTCCTCTTTAATGTCTTGTTTTTCGTTTTTATTAAATTGAATGAGTTTATTAGCTGGAGGAAACAAAAATGGGGCGATTTTGTGAATTATTGTTAAATTTTGTAATAAATAAAACAGTGTCGAAAAAAGTATTCAATTTTATCTTAAAGTTTGCAATTATATCCAAATCTTCTAAATTCAAACGATGAATGTGGACAATCGTTAAATGAAGAGTTGCATAAGTCTCACCTTCTAACTGTTTAGAACTTTCCTCAAAATGTTTTAACATACTAGTTAACGCACTTACTTACTTACTTAAGGTGGCGCTACAGTCCGGGGTGGACCTGGGCCTCAACCAACAAGCGTCTCCAGCCAGCTCGATCTTTAGCTAGCTGTCTCCAGTTTCGCACGCATAGTTGGTTGAGGTCCCTTTCCACTTGCGTGCGCCACCTGAGTCGCGGTCTTCCTCTACTGCGCCGTCCCTCGGGGGTGGATTCGAAGACTTTTCGGGCCGGAGTATTGGTTTCCATCCGCTCTACATGACCTAGCCATCTCAGTCTTTGGATCTTCACTCTTCTGGCTAAGTCGATGTCGCTGAACAGCCCGTATAGTTCGTCATTATATCTCCTCCTCCACTCACCGTCTATGCAGACGGGATCGAAAATCACACGAAGAATTTTCCTCTCGAAGCAACCAAGGGCAGCTTCATCCGCCTTTGACAAAGTCCATTCCTCCGCGCCATATAGCAGGACTGGGACGATTAAGGTCTTGTAGAGCGTTATCTTGGTTGTTCGAGAGAGGGCTTTGTTTACCAGTTGCGTTCTTAGCCCAAAGAAGCAGCGATTGGCAAGGGTTAACGCACTAATGTGACTTAAATTTATACTAACAATTCTTTGCAATTCGATTTTTTTCCTGTAGTATATTTGATATATCGATGTCGGCAAGTTTTTTTCAATTGAAACCAATAAATAATAAATTGAATTCCATCTTGTGCATACGCTACTTTTTAAAGATGCTTTCAAAGCAGAGTTCGCATAAGATTTTTTTAAATACTTAACAACTTTGGTGCACATATCAATTACGTCACCTATTTGAGGATTTTCTTTGATTGCCTTTTCAATGGCATTATGGTTAATACAAAATATGTTTCTAAGCGAACGGAATGCGGCAATCATGTTTGCCCCTCTGTCGGTGACTACGAGGGACGTGTCATTCAGGTCGAATTCAAATTCACTTAACAGATTGCTGATCTTGGACTTTATGTTTAGACCTAGAAACTTACAAAATTATTTTGAACTTAAAAAACCATTAAAAAAATTAATAACCTGCGCAGGATGTATTGTATTTAATTTTCCCTCCATTCTATAGTGGATTGTCAAACATATATATGCAGTTCTCAGGTAGTTGTCAGTCCATATATCCGATGTGAGTCCATATCCAGTCCATTTCACACTTCTTAGTTCATCTTTTAAAATTTCCACGTATTTATTGAACAAGTTTTTTTTATATTTCGCGAAATAGTTGTTGCATGCGGTAATAATTTGTCTACGTCTACATTTGGCCCATATTTGGCACCGGCTGTTATTAGGAACTGTGCTAATTTTTGTCTTCAACAGTTTTGAAAGGCCGAAAAGAAAGGCCGAAAAGAAAGGCCGAATTATCTATTGCCCACTGTGTTACTACTCGTACACTATTTTTTTTGTCGTCATTGTTTACTTCAATTTGTTCAATCCTTTCATTGTTTTTGGATTTTTTTAATATATTGCACTTATGCTTTACCAAATTTGAAGTAATTTTTTGATTATATTTATAAACATTTAAACAACTTCTGCATGTAACTAAATGTTCAATTGTTCCACCCTTTTTTATCTTCAGTAACTCCGTGGACATCCCAAACTTTACTCCTACCTCTCTTATTGCTTATCTTAAATTCGCCGCTTTCGATTTTTGATTTATTTTATTTAGTAATCCGCTTTCGCTCACCATTGATATGGCCGAATCATTTGTTGTGCCCTAAAATGCATTTTATACACATATATTTTCACAACCATGCAAATTAACTTACTTCATTAAGATCCATTTTATAGAGTTGAAGTGATCGTAGTAAGACACAATGTTATTTTTTAGTTATATCTGTATGTATGAATACACAGCACTCTGATACACAAACTAAAACACAATTCCACTTGATATAGGTCTTTAGTCTATGACGCGTCTTCAAAGAATGGAGAATCATACGGTAACTAACATACTACACACAGTCCAGAAAGGCGAAAAAGGCGCAATGTCATGGCGTCTTTACTGCGTGAACTTATTCTTACTTCACTTGCTCTGTTCGTTTGTTAATAGATAATACGATCATAACTCCTACACTCGATGGAAGTAAGAGACAGACAGCACCCAATTCTTTTGTATTTCATTCGGTGCACGCGGTGTATTTTGACCAGTTATGCGTGAACTTGATTCATTTGAGTAAAACACCCATGAATCAGAGCGAAATCGAACAGTGTATTCGTTTCGTTATCAGGTGATCGAATTTTGTACAGTGTTTGTTTCTCGAATAGCAGTACTCGTTTTCAGTGCACACTATACCGAATGATTTCAATGAATAGAGTAGAGAGAGACTGAAGTACTGTACACTGTAAGAAAATTCAAATGAGTACATTCATGCAGATCTCTAGTCTGGAACATAGCTCCTAAACACAAGTTTAACCACTTGAAATTGCTGCTCTTAGTGCTGCTTGCATTTTTAGTAAGGGGCTTTTACCGATATTGAAAGTTGTGGGTGTCAAAATCGGTCCGCAAGCAAAAACAGTTCCCTGATAAAGCCAACGACAAGCGTGTGGATAGAGCCGAGCTTGAAACCACTAAAGCGTCTAAAGAGCACAGGATTGCAGCAAGAAATGCAAACATTCTTGAAAATGACGCCTACGAAGACTGGGAAGGAGTTGTGTTCACGTTTTTTTTCCGATTTTTGACGAACAAAAACTTAAATTGCCTTTTTGTCGTAACCACGTTTTTTCAAACACTGGGTGACACTCTTATTTAGAAACTATTGCACTAATCAACTTGAACCAAACGGCATTTTGCTCTAAAAACGACTCTCTATGGTCGGTACTACAATCAAAAATATTCATTGTTATTTAGAAAAGTTATAAACAATTGGAAATGAAAAAAAAGGGTAAAAAATCCGCCATTTTGTTTTTGTTTTTGGTGAAAATGTTTCATTGTAGTATTGACCATAGCCAATGTGATATAGAATAAGAAACCGTTTTGATTTTTGCCTTCAGATGATTCGTTGGTGAGTTATAGTGTCACCCACCAACAAAAGGAACGTGTTTCAGCAGCGATTTTAGGAGCTATTAATAAATAAAATTAGTTTGAAAAAAAACTGGCCTTAAAAGGCTGAAGAATAACAAAGCCGCAAGGTCAGATGTCTTTCCATCGGCGCACTTCAAGGCCAGGGGCGATGTTCTACTAGAGAGCATGCACCAGATCATCTTGAATTTGGGAAGACGTAAGCATGTTCGATGACTGTAATATCAGCTACATTTGCCTCATCCACAAAAAATACGATCCTACCTCTTGCAACAACCAGAAATGAATGAGTAAAGGGATATTCAACTTCTTCCTCTCTTGTCCCTTGATTTCATCTGCCAGCGTTTTTTATACGCTGCTTCGTCCCCTGTCCGTGAATACGTGTGAGCACTTGCTAACAGCTGGCCAACAGCTGATGCCCTTTCCCAACCGTAGTCGGGAATTAGAGTTCTTATTTGAAAATTCGCTTAGGTATAGCTGTTGCCATTGTTTTTAACAAATTATGTAATTTAAATCCATAAGTTTTCATATTTAATGAATGAAGGCTAAGAAAATAAGTTAATTTGCCAACCGTGGGACATAAATCATCATCATCATCTTCTGACCCGCATGATCCACTAAAGGGGTCGCGGGGGTAAACCACGCACGAGAGATCTCCAAGCAACTCGATCCTCCGCCATCGACTCTAACTGATCAGGAGCTATGTCCAAGCGTAACCCGGCGAGTTTTTCGACCTGGTCCAACCACCTCGTTTTTTTTTTTTTTTTTTTTCTTCGTTTTTGTTTTATTTTATAATTCATTTTTCTTACATGCTAGACAAAAATAACTAAAACTAGCTTAACTAACTTAACAATCGTTCTTACATCTTACCTACTGACCCTATACGGGTACTCTAAGCTATTCTGAACTAAATTTAATTGTGCCTTTCGGCTTAGACTATGGTTTTTTTTTTTTTTTTTATCTGAATGTGCTTTCTGATTAGTTTGGCCAAGAAAACTGGTAAAAAACTTGGCATTATTTATCTATCTTAAACTTACTTAACCTAATATAAAAACTTATAAGCTAACTTAACTATGTCCGTAACAGTACGGCACGTGCACCAGGGCGTATATGTTATGTATATGCCTAACATATAAAATTTAAACGCCGTGGTGCACATTTTTTTTTTTTTTTTTTTTCCTACGCTACCCTAAGATCTATGTAAGTTGGCCACTATGGTCAACTACCGCGTCATTTTGAAAATCCAGCGGCGGCGGGGGCTGGTTTTGGTGTAACCACCAGTAAAATTGCCGTTCTTTGGCAGACTCTCTCCTGTCTCGAGCAGAGATCGCTCTACTGAACCGGAGGAGATCCTCGTGAATGCGAGCGACATCCCGTTCGTATTGGAGTCGCCTGTCCACTGTTCGGCGTACGACGTGGAAGATGACAGGACATCCTTGTGAATCCTGTATTAGGCCAATTGTGTCGAGATAGAGGAACGCTTCAGGAGGAATAAAGCCGGTGAGGCGCACTCTCTCATGGTACATAACATTGGGGTAGTAAGCCCCAAAGATCAGACTGTTGGAAGAAGTCATAGCTCGTGCAATATGCCTTCTGATCAGTTTAATAATAAAATTATCTATCCTGTTCAAGTTTGCCTCGTTGTACAGGACCTCGTTAGGATAGAACTTCTTGTACTCAGACTCGGGTGTACGATACAACCGGAGACAAGTGCGAAGACACTGTCTCTCGAACAACCTCATCTTTTCCATCTGGGAAGGACTCACATTGAACCATAGTGGACAACCGTAGGCCATAACTGGCCGGATGAGGGCCATGTAGCAGATTGCCTTTACTCTGGTGTCAAGTTGGCTGCTGTAAAACAACCCCCTTGCCACAGCAAGGGCCTTTTTAGCTTTCGCCAGAGCAATATCTATATGTTTGTCAAAATACAGATATTGGTCCAACCAAATGCCTAGATACCTTACTACACTTTTCACATCTAACGGCCGTCCCTGCGGGTCAATTATGCCGAACTTACGCCAGTTTGTGCGCGTATCCCATGCTGCCATGTACAGCGGGGTCCTGAAAAGGATAGTTTCACACTTCAGGAAGTTGATAATCAACTTCCAATCGTCGCAAAATCGGACCTTCGGACCTGATCTGTACGCTACTAGATCGTCGGCGTACGCAATTAAGTGCGGCATGGAACCTATAAGATCTGCAGTGAATATTGAGAACAAGATCGGCGAACCAACAGCTCCCTGTTGCAGACCATTTTTGATGTCAAAGACCATGGTAGAAGTTACGTCGCCACTTTTCACGACGAACTTTCTGCCTATTATCATGTCATAGATCGTGTATAGCAATGGTTTACTTATGCCGAGCCTGACCAGCTTGAGGAAGAGACCCTCTAACCAAACGGTGTCGAACGCTTTCTCCAAGTCAATCAGACAGGCACCCGTGCATTGCTTTTTGTCTTTGTTCCACTGAATGTCGGATACCAGTTTGGACGCGGCATGTATAGTTTCATGCCCCGCCCTGAATCCGAACTGGTTGTCCGGTATGATTTTATTTTCCTCAACCCATTGTTTCAGAACTCGAATGACTATCTTTTCAAAAACCTTGCTTATGCAAGGGAGAAGACTGATCGACCGAAGATTTGTGGGGATAGATTTGTCTTTGTCCCGTTTAGGGATTGGTTGCACTACAGCTGTTTTCCAGTGTACCGGGTAATAAGCATTACTCAGCGCATTATTGAACAGTGTTGTGTAAATCTGCACGGCTTCGGGGGGAAGATAGCGAAGCACAATATTTGGTATACCATCGATACCCACCGACTTTTTCTTCTTCAGCGAGTTAAAGATACCCTGAAGATCTTCTTGAGAGATCAAGATGTGATTTCCATCATTGGCGACGGCATTATTTGCCGTGTTATCGTCACTGAACCTGGTAAAACCAAGATTCTCAGATCGCCATTGACTTATCTCGTTTCGGAGCTCGAAGTGGTTTAGCGAGGCGCTATGCTCCAGGTCATGATTCGGCCTACGAACCTCATTGACCGTATACACTCGCTGAAACACAGCACCAATTGCTTTCACCTTCTCCTGGGGATCTTCAACCACGAAGAAGTCGTTGTCTAGCACTGCCCCATCTGGATCGATGCCAACTGAAGTCAGTAGTTGTTGGTTATTTGTCGTCCTGGGAAGTCTAACGGCCTGAATGTCGTTTTGATCTTTCCTCCGAAATATTTTATTTACTTGTGGGAACATACCCGGGTTGTTAGAACGTACAGCCCGGATCTTATTGCCCCAGTGCAAGCTTATGCCCAAACTATAATTGATACGTATTAACTGTTGGAGGTTCTTGATCTCCGATTTCAATGCCCTAACTTCCGCGTTTTGTGGGTCTGTAAACCGCCTGTGCAAGAGTTTGAGTCTTGACAGCAGCCTACTTTTGTGCACGTGAAGTGCATCGATGGTAGCATTTCGATAAACATCGCTGTCATCGATTTGTACTACCTTCGGAATAGTCTTGTCCGTGGTACTTTTAATTACGTCGTCCATTTGTAGGAGGTACCTGTCAACCTCTTCGTTCGTTAGGTTTCTGTTTGATGGAGGATTGATCCCACTCGAACGTAGTTCTGTGCATAACGTCCTGGAGAAGCGAGGCCAGCGGGTCTTATTGTAATTATAAGGATTCCTCTGGACATACTCCTCCAGTTCTTCCACCTCGTTCGGGAGCTGAATAGCCGCGAAGAGTCCGCAGTGATCACTCTCGTACTCAACCGCAGTTAAACAGTTCCGCGTGCGTCTCTCCACGTCTAGTATCGTCAGTCGTCTGTCGATCAGCAACAGATCCAGATAGGACCCGGATCTGGGGTACGATGGCCTATCAGTTGCAAGCAAATCTAGCTTGAACTCAATATTGTGCTCTGCCAACCAGTTATACAGTGGGGTCCCCCTGTCGTTGTGCACTCTATTGCCCCATTCTCTATGCTTGGAGTTCAAATCCCCAGCAATTATATAATAGTTTTCCTCCGAGCTCAGTCGAAGGCTAGTGAAAAGAGTATCGAGTTCTGAAATAAAGTTGCGATTGAGTGCAGTATTGTCAGCTGCGTAGATCGCGATCACATATAACCGCTTTCCACCCTGGAGAGGAATGCGTGTAATACACGTTTCTAGCACTTGAAATCTTCGCACTTCACTGCTATACATGACCTTATGGCAGAGGCCTTTTTTGATTAAGAGAGCGACCCCGCCCCCTCGCACGGATTGGGGCCGGTCTCTTCGAACTACGTGGTAATTCTTGTACCAGAGTGTGCGCGTCTGGTTCAGCTTAGTTTCGCTGGCCATCAGCACGTCTGGATTGTGAGTTTGCATAAGGTTGCCGAGCGTTAATTTGCGTTCTGTCCTAATCAGTGAATTCACATTCACTGCTAGGATCTTAAGGTAACTAGCTGCGTGCGCAGCCATTAGACCGATGATGCGTTTGGCACGGCAAACTGCTCTTGGAACTGTTTCTCGAGCTGAGCGATCTGCCCCTGGATAGAGAGCAGTACCGCCATCATATCCAGATTCGCTTCAGGTTGCCTGGCCACTGGGACCGGGGTCACCTTCGGCACTGTCTGTTGTACCGGTTGCCTTCCTGATGCCATTTGGGCGTAGGAGACGGCCGGCGTAACAGTGGTAGCTGGAACACGGGGCACTGGCCTCGATTCTACCATTTTGAGTTGTTTCTTTGCCTCTACACTCTTTCTGATTTCCTGGACTTTAGGACATCCCCGATAATTTGCAGGGTGCCCATTGGTCTTACAGAGTACGCATGTGAGCATAGCCCTGTCCTCGACTTTTTCCTTCCCTAAACGGCATTCCCCTGGATTGTGGGTTTCTGCGCATTTGACGCAGCGAGACTCCATGTTGCAGTTCGCCGCGGCATGCCCAAACCTCTGACAGCGAGCACATTGGAGTATGTGCTTCGTCTTTATTAATGTGTCCCATTTCACAGACAAGGAGCCTAAACGAGTCATTCGCTTTAGGCTCTCTATTCTACTGTCTGGGGTGACCTGAACAAGGAAGAACGGAAGTTTCCTGTTCTCCTTTCTCGTTACCGCAGTGATGAAGGGCTTAACCCCAACGAACGTGACATCGTCGCTCTGCGCCTGGCGCAGCACAGCGAGGATATCCTCGGGATCAGTAGCGGGATCCACATTCTTGAGGAGCATTGTCTTAACTTTTTCCCCTTTTGGGGTATACGAGAAAAACTCGGCCCCCGCCGCCGCTAGCTTTTCTTTTATGATGCGGAAATCTGCCACCTCGGAGCAGTGGACCGAAAGCCTTAAGGGCCCTTTATACCTTAAATAATAAGAATTTTTTGTGGCCAACTTACATAATTTGTCCACCTCCTTCGTCTCCAGTCCGAAGACGTTGATGGGCGGGCACCTCTCCTTCTTGGCTGCTGCTGCTGGTTGCTGCTGCGTCTGCTTCTGAGGAAGTCGTTGTTGTTGTTGTTGCTGCTGCTTCTGCTTCATTGGTTGTTGTTGCTGTCGCGTGGCAGGTGTGGAACGTTGCCCCTTTGCCAGCTGTTGGAAGCGTTCATGTTGCTGCTGCTGTTGTTGCTGCTGCTGCTGCTGCTGCTGGTCTTGCTGCTGCTGCTGTTATTGTTGCTGCTTTTGTTGTTGCTGCTGTTGATGTTGCTGCTGCTGTTGTTGCTGCTTTTCTTTTTGCTGTTGTTGTTGTCGCTGCTGTTGCGTTTCCTTGGCCGCTTTCCTTGCCTTCAGCTTAGTTTGAAGTGCCAGGATGTGGGCGTCTAGTTCCTCTCTCTCCCTCTGCTTCCTCACCAGCTCTTCGCTTTCATCCTCCTCTTCATCATCAGATTCGGATGATGTAAGGTCACGGTAGGGGTTCCCGCTACCGCCGTACGAGAATCTCCCCTCACCCTCTGCCGATTCGTACTGGACGTTGTCCAGAGGTTTTTTGCGTAGCGCAGCTGTAGCTGCGATTAAGGCTGTTTCTGCTGCTGCTGCAGCTTTTGTTGTTGTTATAGCTGCTGCTGTTGTTGTTGCTTCTTCTTCCGCAACTTTCGTATCGCCTGAGGCGACAGTGGAACGGCGCTTTACCACATTAGGTTGTGGGTGAAGCTTCTTCCTCCGTTTCTTCCTCTCCTCCGGCTGCGATGCCTGGTGGCCTGATGTGCCAGCCTGGTGGTCTGATGTATCAGGCACCGCTTCGTCACATTTGCCCGCTTTTAAGAGAGCGGACCGCTCTTTCGATGACATTCGTTTTCTTTTATTTTACTATTTATTTTTAAAAAACAAAAAACGACGACTGCGTTTCTGGTTTTCGAACCCACACCGCGGGGTTCACTAACTCCGCGGTCTAGCACCACTTCCTCTGAGCCACACTATTGGCTTGCAACTTGCTGTGTTTTTATATATAGTAAGTACTTGCCGAATTCGCACTAAGTCGAAACACGTCTGTATCGGTCGAAGGTCTGTGAACGACTCCCAACCACCTCGTCCTGGGTCTGCCAAGCGGTCGCCTACCTGATGGAATCGCATTCAACGCCCGCCTCGGGCTTTCCGTTCGAAGAAGCAGCTGCTCAATGTTGAGTTCCTCGCGCACTGCCGTGTTTCTCACCCTATCCCGGCGAGTAATTCCCACAACAGCACGAAGAAATCTCATCTCAGCAGCTTGCACTCGCGATCTTTTTCTTTCGGTCATTACCCAAATTTCATGACCATACGTGAGAGTTGGAACAAATACTGAGTTGAAGACCGCTAACTTGGCTTTGACACCAAGCTCAGCTTCCAAGATGTTTCAAATTTGACCCAGCTAGGCCAATCCTACAGGAAAGCTCAGTATTACTCCTTCCATCAGTCGTGAAAAAGACCCCGAGATACTTAAACTTCTCCACCTGCTTCAATGGGACTCAACTAACATAACCCTCATTCCAGCATCAGCACATACGGCCACAAACCTATGGAGTGCGCGCTGGAGTTCCGTCTGTGAGGATAACTAAGTCATCTGCGAAAAGAAGATGACTTAACCTCAACTCTCCCAAGGTGAAACATTCCTCACCTCGGCTGCGCTGCAACATCTAGTCCATGTATACACTGAAAAGGAGAGGTGACAAGACACACCCTTGGCGAAGTCCAACGTTCACGGTGAAAGGTGTTGATTTAGCACCGTTTACCCGAACACAGCTGCCACAGATGGTGTGTAGAGACTGAATGGCCCTCAGAAGAGGACCATCAATCCCATACTCCTGCAGGACACTCCAGAGTTTACCTCGAGGGACTCGGTCATATGCCTTTTCCAAATCTACAAAACAACTGTAGATGGGTTTGGCATACTCCCAAGCCTTCTCAAGTACCATTCTTAGAGTGAAAAGCTGGTCGGTTGTACTTCTGCCGGGACGAAAGCCGCGCAGTTCATACCCCATCCTGGGCTCGATCATAGCTCTAGAACGCGCTTTCAACACCTTAACATAGCCTTTCCCGGGGATACTTAAAAGAGCTATGCCCCTGTATTCGGAGCAATCTCTTTTGTCCCGCTTCTTGAAAAGTGGGACAATCACCCCAGTTTGCCAATCGCCAGGTGTCTCACCGCGTTCCCAGGCCACTCTAATGACACGAGAGAGCCATAAAACTCCCTCTTTACCCATTGCCTTAAGCATTTCTGGCCGGATTTCATCCACACCGGCGGATTTGCCAATTTTTAGCGATTCAATCGCCAAAATGACTTGAACTATTCTCCGCCCCATTCATGAATACGGGTCTTACATCCTCAGTGGCCTGTTCGGGATTGAGCAGCTCCGAAAAGTGCTCACTCCATCTGCCCCAGATGTCCGCCTCATTGGAAAGCAACAACCCACCTTCGGATTTGACTCCTTCGCTGATATTGAATTTCGTTCCTCTGAGTCGGCGCGTTTGCCAGATGCTCTTTTTCCAGCTTCTCGCCGAACTCCTTCCAAGACTGACCTTAAGTTGCTCGCACAGCTAATTTGCAAGTTCTTCGCGCCTCAGTGTACCGGTCACTAGAAGCAGAGTCCCCCAAGAGAAGGACATAAATCAGCTATATATAACTCTGAAGATTTAAATTGATGAAAAGTATTCCTGTAAATCGAGCGTGACATTACATTTTTATTCACGCAAACCTCCATTACAAATATATGCCCTCTTCAAAATATGAGTCATCTTTTGAACACCCTCCGAATAATAGTAAATGTTCGTGGGCAAATTCACGAATTTCCCACAAAATTCATGAATCTGACGCCATTTCCCCACAAAATTCACGAATCGACGAACGTTGTTGTGTGAAATGCAAGGGAATTCCACTACTCTTTCCACACTTTTCTCCGTTGTTGACTAGGGGTAAAAATGGCAGAAGACCAAGAACTACAGAGGCCTGTAGACCTGCTCCCAACGTCGCCTACAAGATTTGTGTGAACGTCTAAAGTCGATTTGCACCCCTTCCGACTTTAGACCAAATCTTCACACTAAGGCAAATCCTGCAGAAGACACGCACCACCTTTCCATCGATTTTAAAAACAATTATTTGAATGACTTCTGTGTCAGCTGACAAGACGAAATCCAATCACATACAGTCCCCCATTGACATTTTTGAGATGACAGCGAGATGAGTTAAGAGTAAATAAGAAGAAGAAAATAAAAAACTTAGAAAAAAAATTAAAAAAATCGAAATATCAACAGGCGCCCAGGAGTCCAATTTTCGCAGTAGGTATCCAAAACCAATCTCATACATTTTTTGTTTTTTTTTAAATTTCGACGAGACTATGAGGGCCCCCCCTCGGGGCCCTAATGTGTAGCTGTCAAATATTCAGGAAAATAGGCGCGCGGGGCCCTCATAGTCTCGTCGGAATTTAAAAAAAAAAATGTATGACGTCAGCTTCGTATACCTACTGCGAAAATATGAGTTCTGGGCGCCTGGTGATATTTCGATTTTTTTTATTTATTTATTTATTTTTTTTTATTTTCTTCTTCTTATTTACTCTTTACTCATCTCCCTGTCAAACTGTATTTGATTGGATTTTGTCTTGTCAGCTGACACAGAATGCCTGGCTGCCCAGATCCCAGCTGACGGAAAATAAATATCCATTTTGTGAGAAGTCATTCAAATAGTTTGTCTTTAAAATCGTGGAAAGGTGGGTGGTGCGGTGCGTATGGATTTGAAACTCGCTGGTCTTCTCCAGGATTTGCCTTAGTGTTCAAACTTTTGTGGATCGAATTTTGCAACTATTTTTCATTTTATTTGTTTGTTTCGTGAATGAGTTGGAATCTGTAAATTAGAGCATTGTCTTATTGAAATATATCTTTAAACAAATATTATCGCTTATGATTTAGAAATAAGAGCTATTTTCTGCCTAATTCCTACGCCATACGCAGACTTTTGAGGGACACTTGTACACACATGCACATATGTACATTAAACCTGGGTTGGAATTATCTAAAAGGATTTGTGTTGGTTTTGGTTGATTATCAAAGGCTTCGTAAATCTTCTTTCGCTTGTGTAGTGCCATATCTACATATACACATTTTTCATCGAATACAAACCAATGAAGAACTGAAGCCAACCAATTATACCAGAGACACGATCGAACGTCCAGGACATCTGCCCAAAGTGTTGCAAATGCTTATCAAATACACCAACTGAATGGCGAGTGATGCTGCTTGATTGAATTTTCTTGGGGTGAGAAATAGTATGGATTTTCGTCACCTCACTTGCATTCAAGAATACACATTTTGATGTGAGGTGACAAAAATATGTGACGTGACAATTTGTTTTTCAATAGAGCTTCGTTCTTTTTTGAGTGAAATAAGAGGAATGTCATACAACGTAAGAGAGCGAGCTCTCTGGCAGTTTCACCGTCTCCGCTGGACATGGCGATGCCCAAGATCACATTCACAATCGGAACAGCCATTCATGGTAAGCGATTCCATTTGAAATTGAGTTCCAAAGAGTCAACATCAACCAATCATCAATCAAATGTCCAGTGCTTATATTGGGTTGTTCAAATCCGTGTTTCCATGTTGGTCGTTTTGGTATGGGGTGGTGGTGTGGTAGCCGATTTAGCCACGATGATGACTGCTATCGCTGCTCTGGTAGAAGCCATGCAACTCGTTGTTGGATGTCGTTGGGAAATTCTGCTCACTTAGCAGATTTAGCGCGTTGAGGTAGTGCTGTCTCAGGTTCCTGATTGCGTCGTTGGGATGATTGTTGATTCCTAGAAGCTGCTTTCTGAACAGTGTCAGCATGTACTGTTGTAAGGGGTTGATGCGTGCTTCGTCGTAAAGCTTCTTGTTGCTGTGGTGCCTTCGTCGGTCCCTGTCGAAGGTGAGACCTGTACATATTCGCAGTAATTTCATTTCGAAAATGGCGAGCTTCTCCATGCTGGTCTTAGAAATGGTGCCATATTGGGAAGCCGTACGTTAAGATCGTCCGTATCAGCTGCTTGTAGAGTGACTTAATAAATTTTGTTTGACCTTCTTAAGGATCAGTTTCGAGTGGCTGTTGAACTTCAGCCATTCCGTGAAGTTAATGCCGAGATACTTGACTTCTCTGTCAGTTGAGAGAGAGAACTCTGACTGCAGACGCACCGTTCTCGAGATACGCTCGATTCTACAAGAAAAGTGCTCCTGGGGGGGGTAGTAAAGAAAAGGTGGCATGAACAGATGCGTTACCATGGTCAGATGGGTATTTTCAACTTCTTTGGATAGGTCTTTAGAACTCTGACTGCAGACGCACCGTTCTCGAGATACGCTCGATTCTACAAGAAAAGTGCTCCTGGTGAGGGTAGTAAAGAAAAGGTGGCATGAACAGATGCGTTACCATGGTCAGATGGGTATTTTCAACTTCTTTGGATAGGTCTTTAGAACTCTGACTGCAGACGCACCGTTCTCGAGATACGCTCGATTCTACAAGAAAAGTGCTCCTGGTGAGGGTAGTAAAGAAAAGGTGGCATGAACAGATGCGTTGCCATGGTCAGATGGGTATTTTCAGCTTCTTTGGATAGGTCTTTAGAACTCTGACTGCAGACGCACCGTTCTCGAGATATGGTCGATTCTACAAAGAAAGTGCTCCTGGTGAGGGTAGTAAAGAAAAGGTGGCATGAACAGATGCGTTGCCATGGTCAGATGGGTATTTTCAACTTCTGTGGATAGGTCTTTAGAACTCTGACTGCAGACGCATCGTTCTCGAGATACGCTCGATTCTACAAGAAAAGTGCTCCTGGTGAGGGTAGAAAAGAAAAGGTGGCATGAACAGATGCGTTACCATGGTCAGATGGGTATTTTCAACTTCTTTGGATAGGTCTTTAGAACTCTGACTGCAGACGCACCGTTCTCGAGATACGCTCGATTCTACAAGAAAAGTGCTCCTGGTGAGGGTAGTAAAGAAAAGGTGGCATGAACAGATGCGTTACCATGGTCAGATGGGTATTTTCAGCTTCTTTGGATAGGTCTTTAGAACTCTGACTGCAGACGCACCGTTCTCGAGATACGCTCGATTCTACAAGAAAAGTGCTCCTGGTGAGGGTAGTAAAGAAAAGGTGGCATGAACAGATGCGTTGCCATGGTCAGATGGGTATTTTCAACTTCTGTGGATAGGTCTTTAGAACTCTGACTGCAGACGCACCGTTCTCGAGATATGGTCGATTCTACAAAGAAAGTGCTCCTGGTGAGGGTAGTAAAGAAAAGGTGGCATGAACAGATGCGTTGCCATGGTCAGATGGGTATTTTCAACTTCTGTGGATAGGTCTTTAGAACTCTGACTGCAGACGCACCGTTCTCGAGATATGGTCGATTCTACAAAGAAAGTGCTCCTGGAGGGGGTAGAAAAGAAATGGTGGCATGAACAGATGCGTTGCCATGGTCAGATGGGTATTTTCAACTTCTTTGGATAGGTCTTTAGAACTCTGACTGCAGACGCACCGTTCTCGAGATATGGTCGATTCTACAAAGAAAGTGCTCCTGGTGAGGGTAGTAAAGAAAAGGTGGCATGAACAGATGCGTTGCCATGGTCAGATGGGTATTTTCAACTTCTGTGGATAGGTCTTTAGAACTCTGACTGCAGACGCACCGTTCTCGAGATATGGTCGATTCTACAAAGAAAGTGCTCCTGGTGAGGGTAGTAAAGAAAAGGTGGCATGAACAGATGCGTTGCCATGGTCAGATGGGTATTTTCAACTTCTTTGGATAGGTCTTTAGAACTCTAACTGCAGACGCACCGTTCTCGAGATATGGTCGATTCTACAAAGAAAGTGCTCCTGGTGAGGGTAGTAAAGAAAAGGTGGCATGAACAGATGCGTTGCCATGGTCAGATGGGTATTTTCAACTTCTGTGGATAGGTCTTTAGAACTCTGACTGCAGACGCACCGTTCTCGAGATACGCTCGATTCTACAAGAAAAGTGCTCCTGGTGAGGGTAGTAAAGAAAAGGTGGCATGAACAGATGCGTTGCCATGGTCAGATGGGTATTTTCAACTTCTTTGGATAGGTCTTTAGAACTCTGACGGCAGACTCACCGTTCTCGAGATATGGTCGATTCTACAAAGAAAGTGCTCCTGGAGGGGGTAGAAAAGAAATGGTGGCATGAACAGATGCGTTGCCATGGTCAGATGGGTATTTTCAACTTCTTTGGATAGGTCTTTAGAACTCTGACTGCAGACGCACCGTTCTCGAGATATGGTCGATTCTACAAAGAAAGTGCTCCTGGAGGGGGTAGAAAAGAAATGGTGGCATGAACAGATGCGTTGCCATGGTCAGATGGGTATTTTCAACTTCTGTGGATAGGTCTTTAGAACTCTGACTGCAGACGCACCGTTCTCGAGATATGGTCGATTCTACAAAGAAAGTGCTCCTGGAGGGGGTAGAAAAGAAATGGTGGCATGAACAGATGCGTTGCCATGGTCAGATGGGTATTTTCAACTTCTTTGGATAGGTCTTTAGAACTCTGACTGCAGACGCACCGTTCTCGAGATATGGTCGATTCTACAAAGAAAGTGCTCCTGGTGAGGGTAGTAAAGAAAAGGTGGCATGAACAGATGCGTTACCATGGTCAGATGGGTATTTTCAACTTCTGTGGATAGGTCTTTAGAACTCTGACTGCAGACGCACCGTTCTCGAGATATGGTCGATTCTACAAAGAAAGTGCTCCTGGTGAGGGTAGTAAAGAAAAGGTGGCATGAACAGATGCGTTGCCATGGTCAGATGGGTATTTTCAACTTCTGTGGATAGGTCTTTAGAACTCTGACTGCAGACGCACCGTTCTCGAGATACGCTCGATTCTACAAGGAAAGTGCTCCTGGTGAGGGTAGTAAAGAAAAGGTGGCATGAACAGATGCGTTGCCATGGTCAGATGGGTATTTTCAACTTCTGTGGATAGGTCTTTAGAACTCTGACTGCAGACGCATCGTTCTCGAGATACGCTCGATTCTACAAGAAAAGTGCTCCTGGTGAGGGTAGTAAAGAAAAGGTGGCATGAACAGATGCGTTGCCATGGTCAGATGGGTATTTTCAACTTCTGTGGATAGGTCTTTAGAACTCTGACTGCAGACGCACCGTTCTCGAGATACGCTCGATTCTACAAGAAAAGTGCTCCTGGTGAGGGTAGTAAAGAAAAGGTGGCATGAACAGATGCGTTGCCATGGTCAGATGGGTATTTTCAACTTCTGTGGATAGGTCTTTAGAACTCTGACTGCAGACGCACCGTTCTCGAGATATGGTCGATTCTACAAAGAAAGTGCTCCTGGTGAGGGTAGTAAAGAAAAGGTGGCATGAACAGATGCGTTGCCATGGTCAGATGGGTATTTTCAACTTCTGTGGATAGGTCTTTAGAACTCTGACTGCAGACGCACCGTTCTCGAGATATGGTCGATTCTACAAAGAAAGTGCTCCTGGTGAGGGTAGTAAAGAAAAGGTGGCATGAACAGATGCGTTGCCATGGTCAGATGGGTATTTTCAACTTCTGTGGATAGGTCTTTAGAACTCTGACTGCAGACGCACCGTTCTCGAGATATGGTCGATTCTACAAAGAAAGTGCTCCTGGAGGGGGTAGAAAAGAAATGGTGGCATGAACAGATGCGTTGCCATGGTCAGATGGGTATTTTCAACTTCTTTGGATAGGTCTTTAGAACTCTGACTGCAGACGCACCGTTCTCGAGATATGGTCGATTCTACAAAGAAAGTGCTCCTGGTGAGGGTAGTAAAGAAAAGGTGGCATGAACAGATGCGTTACCATGGTCAGATGGGTATTTTCAACTTCTGTGGATAGGTCTTTAGAACTCTGACTGCAGACGCACCGTTCTCGAGATATGGTCGATTCTACAAAGAAAGTGCTCCTGGTGAGGGTAGTAAAGAAAAGGTGGCATGAACAGATGCGTTGCCATGGTCAGATGGGTATTTTCAACTTCTGTGGATAGGTCTTTAGAACTCTGACTGCAGACGCACCGTTCTCGAGATACGCTCGATTCTACAAGGAAAGTGCTCCTGGTGAGGGTAGTAAAGAAAAGGTGGCATGAACAGATGCGTTGCCATGGTCAGATGGGTATTTTCAACTTCTGTGGATAGGTCTTTAGAACTCTGACTGCAGACGCATCGTTCTCGAGATACGCTCGATTCTACAAGAAAAGTGCTCCTGGTGAGGGTAGTAAAGAAAAGGTGGCATGAACAGATGCGTTGCCATGGTCAGATGGGTATTTTCAACTTCTGTGGATAGGTCTTTAGAACTCTGACTGCAGACGCACCGTTCTCGAGATACGCTCGATTCTACAAGAAAAGTGCTCCTGGTGAGGGTAGTAAAGAAAAGGTGGCATGAACAGATGCGTTGCCATGGTCAGATGGGTATTTTCAACTTCTGTGGATAGGTCTTTAGAACTCTGACTGCAGACGCACCGTTCTCGAGATATGGTCGATTCTACAAAGAAAGTGCTCCTGGTGAGGGTAGTAAAGAAAAGGTGGCATGAACAGATGCGTTGCCATGGTCAGATGGGTATTTTCAACTTCTGTGGATAGGTCTTTAGAACTCTGACTGCAGACGCACCGTTCTCGAGATATGGTCGATTCTACAAAGAAAGTGCTCCTGGTGAGGGTAGTAAAGAAAAGGTGGCATGAACAGATGCGTTGCCATGGTCAGATGGGTATTTTCAACTTCTGTGGATAGGTCTTTAGAACTCTGACTGCAGACGCACCGTTCTCGAGATATGGTCGATTCTACAAAGAAAGTGCTCCTGGTGAGGGTAGTAAAGAAAAGGTGGCATGAACAGATGCGTTGCCATGGTCAGATGGGTATTTTCAACTTCTGTGGATAGGTCTTTAGAACTCTGACTGCAGACGCACCGTTCTCGAGATATGGTCGATTCTACAAAGAAAGTGCTCCTGGAGGGGGTAGAAAAGAAAAGGTGGCATGAACAGATGCGTTACCATGGTCAGATGGGTATTTTCAACTTCTTTGGATAGGTCTTTAGAACTCTGACTGCAGACGCACCGTTCTCGAGATATGGTCGATTCTACAAAGAAAGTGCTCCTGGTGAGGGTAGTAAAGAAAAGGTGGCATGAACAGATGCGTTGCCATGGTCAGATGGGTATTTTCAACTTCTGTGGATAGGTCTTTAGAACTCTGACTGCAGACGCATCGTTCTCGAGATACGCTCGATTCTACAAGAAAAGTGCTCCTGGTGAGGGT
Source organism: Eristalis pertinax (assembly GCA_907269125.1). Taxonomy (NCBI): domain Eukaryota; kingdom Metazoa; phylum Arthropoda; class Insecta; order Diptera; family Syrphidae; genus Eristalis; species Eristalis pertinax. The sequence continues at coordinate 105,083,900 of OU026145.1, read as the reverse complement.
AGTAAAGAAAAGGTGGCATGAACAGATGCGTTGCCATGGTCAGATGGGTATTTTCAACTTCTGTGGATAGGTCTTTAGAACTCTGACTGCAGACGCACTGTTCTCGAGATATGGTCGATTCTACAAAGAAAGTGCTCCTGGAGGGGGTAGAAAAGAAATGGTGGCATGAACAGATGCGTTACCATGGTCAGATGGGTATTTTCAACTTCTGTGGATAGGTCTTTAGAACTCTGACTGCAGACGCACCGTTCTCGAGATATGGTCGATTCTACAAAGAAAGTGCTCCTGGAGGGGGTAGAAAAGATATGGTAGCATGAACAGATGCGTTGCCATGGTCAGATGGGTATTTTCAACTTCTTTGGATAGGTCTTTAGAACTCTGACTGCAGACGCACCGTTCTCGAGATATGGTCGATTCTACAAGAAAAGTGCTCCTGGTGAGGGTAGTAAAGAAAAGGTGGCATGAACAGATGCGTTGCCATGGTCAGATGGGTATTTTCAACTTCTGTGGATAGGTCTTTAGAACTCTGACTGCAGACGCACCGTTCTCGAGATATGGTCGATTCTACAAAGAAAGTGCTCCTGGAGGGGGTAGAAAAGAAAAGGTGGCATGAACAGATGCGTTGCCATGGTCAGATGGGTATTTTCAACTTCTTTGGATAGGTCTTTAGAACTCTGACTGCAGACGCACCGTTCTCGAGATATGGTCGATTCTACAAAGAAAGTGCTCCTGGTGAGGGTAGTAAAGAAAAGGTGGCATGAACAGATGCGTTGCCATGGTCAGATGGGTATTTTCAACTTCTTTGGATAGGTCTTTAGAACTCTGACTGCAGACGCACCGTTCTCGAGATATGGTCGATTCTACAAAGAAAGTGCTCCTGGTGAGGGTAGTAAAGAAAAGGTGGCATGAACAGATGCGTTGCCATGGTCAGATGGGTATTTTCAACTTCTGTGGATAGGTCTTTAGAACTCTGACTGCAGACGCACCGTTCTCGAGATATGGTCGATTCTACAAAGAAAGTGCTCCTGGTGAGGGTAGTAAAGAAAAGGTGGCATGAACAGATGCGTTGCCATGGTCAGATGGGTATTTTCAACTTCTGTGGATAGGTCTTTAGAACTCTGACTGCAGACGCACCGTTCTCGAGATATGGTCGATTCTACAAAGAAAGTGCTCCTGGTGAGGGTAGTAAAGAAAAGGTGGCATGAACAGATGCGTTGCCATGGTCAGATGGGTATTTTCAACTTCTGTGGATAGGTCTTTAGAACTCTGACTGCAGACGCACCGTTCTCGAGATATGGTCGATTCTACAAAGAAAGTGCTCCTGGTGAGGGTAGTAAAGAAAAGGTGGCATGAACAGATGCGTTGCCATGGTCAGATGGGTATTTTCAACTTCTGTGGATAGGTCTTTAGAACTCTGACTGCAGACGCACCGTTCTCGAGATATGGTCGATTCTACAAAGAAAGTGCTCCTGGTGAGGGTAGTAAAGAAAAGGTGGCATGAACAGATGCGTTGCCATGGTCAGATGGGTATTTTCAACTTCTGTGGATAGGTCTTTAGAACTCTGACTGCAGACGCACCGTTCTCGTGATATGGTCGATTCTACAAAGAAAGTGCTCCTGGTGAGGGTAGTAAAGAAAAGGTGGCATGAACAGATGCGTTGCCATGGTCAGATGGGTATTTTCAACTTCTGTGGATAGGTCTTTAGAACTCTGACTGCAGACGCACCGTTCTCGAGATATGGTCGATTCTACAAAGAAAGTGCTCCTGGAGGGGGTAGAAAAGAAATGGTGGCATGAACAGATGCGTTGCCATGGTCAGATGGGTATTTTCAACTTCTGTGGATAGGTCTTTAGAACTCTGACTGCAGACGCACCGTTCTCGAGATATGGTCGATTCTACAAAGAAAGTGCTCCTGGTGAGGGTAGTAAAGAAAAGGTGGCATGAACAGATGCGTTGCCATGGTCAGATGGGTATTTTCAACTTCTGTGGATAGGTCTTTAGAACTCTGAGTGCAGACGCACCGTTCTCGAGATATGGTCGATTCTACAAAGAAAGTGCTCCTGGTGAGGGTAGTAAAGAAAAGGTGGCATGAACAGATGCGTTGCCATGGTCAGATGGGTATTTTCAACTTCTGTGGATAGGTCTTTAGAACTCTGACTGCAGACGCACCGTTCTCGAGATATGGTTGATTCTACAAAGAAAGTGCTCCTGGTGAGGGTAGTAAAGAAAAGGTGGCATGAACAGATGCGTTGCCATGGTCAGATGGGTATTTTCAACTTCTTTGGATAGGTCTTTAGAACTCTGACTGCAGACGCACCGTTCTCGAGATATGGTCGATTCTACAAAGAAAGTGCTCCTGGTGAGGGTAGTAAAGAAAAGGTGGCATGAACAGATGCGTTGCCATGGTCAGATGGGTATTTTCAACTTCTGTGGATAGGTCTTTAGAACTCTGACTGCAGACGCACCGTTATCGAGATATGGTCGATTCTACAAAGAAAGTGCTCCTGGTGAGGGTAGTAAAGAAAAGGTGGCATGAACAGATGCGTTGCCATGGTCAGATGGGTATTTTCAACTTCTGTGGATAGGTCTTTAGAACTCTGACTGCAGACGCACCGTTCTCGAGATATGGTCGATTCTACAAAGAAAGTGCTCCTGGAGGGGGTAGAAAAGAAATGGTGGCATGAACAGATGCGTTGCCATGGTCAGATGGGTATTTTCAACTTCTTTGGATAGGTCTTTAGAACTCTGACTGCAGACGCACCGTTCTCGAGATATGGTCGATTCTACAAAGAAAGTGCTCCTGGTGAGGGTAGTAAAGAAAAGGTGGCATGAACAGATGCGTTGCCATGGTCAGATGGGTATTTTCAACTTCTGTGGATAGGTCTTTAGAACTCTGACTGCAGACGCACCGTTCTCGAGATATGGTCGATTCTACAAAGAAAGTGCTCCTGGTGAGGGTAGTAAAGAAAAGGTGGCATGAACAGATGCGTTGCCATGGTCAGATGGGTATTTTCAACTTCTGTGGATAGGTCTTTAGAACTCTGACTGCAGACGCACCGTTCTCGAGATACGCTCGATTCTACAAGAAAAGTGCTCCTGGTGAGGGTAGTAAAGAAAAGGTGGCATGAACAGATGCGTTGCCATGGTCAGATGGGTATTTTCAACTTCTGTGGATAGGTCTTTAGAACTCTGACTGCAGACGCACCGTTCTCGAGATATGGTCGATTCTACAAAGAAAGTGCTCCTGGAGGGGGTAGAAAAGAAATGGTGGCATGAACAGATGCGTTGCCATGGTCAGATGGGTATTTTCAACTTCTGTGGATAGGTCTTTAGAACTCTGACTGCAGACGCACCGTTCTCGAGATATGGTCGATTCTACAAAGAAAGTGCTCCTGGTGAGGGTAGTAAAGAAAAGGTGGCATGAACAGATGCGTTGCCATGGTCAGATGGGTATTTTCAACTTCTGTGGATAGGTCTTTAGAACTCTGACTGCAGACGCACCGTTCTCGAGATATGGTCGATTCTACAAAGAAAGTGCTCCTGGTGAGGGTAGTAAAGAAAAGGTGACATGAACAGATGCGTTGCCATGGTCAGATGGGTATTTTTAACTTCTGTGGATAGGTCTTTAGAACTCTGACTGCAGACGCACCGTTCTCGAGATATGGTCGATTCTACAAAGAAAGTGCTCCTGGTGAGGGTAGTAAAGAAAAGGTGGCATGAACAGATGCGTTGCCATGGTCAGATGGGTATTTTCAACTTCTTTGGATAGGTCTCTAGAACTCTGACTGCAGACGCACCGTTCTCGAGATATGGTCGATTCTACAAAGAAAGTGCTCCTGGTGAGGGTAGTAAAGAAAAGGTGGCATGAACAGATGCGTTGCCATGGTCAGATGGGTATTTTCAACTTCTGTGGATAGGTCTTTAGAACTCTGACTGCAGACGCACCGTTCTCGAGATATGGTCGATTCTACAAAGAAAGTGCTCCTGGTGAGGGTAGTAAAGAAAAAGTGGCATGAACAGATGCGTTGCCATGGTCAGATGGGTATTTTCAACTTCTGTGGATAGGTCTTTAGAACTCTGACTGCAGACGCATCGTTCTCGAGATACGCTCGATTCTACAATGAAAGTGCTCCTGGTGAGGGTAGTAAAGAAAAGGTGGCATGAACAGATGCGTTGCCATGGTCAGATGGGTATTTTCAACTTCTTTGGATAGGTCTTTAGAACTCTGACTGCAGACGCACCGTTCTCGAGATATGGTCGATTCTACAAAGAAAGTGCTCCTGGTGAGGGTAGTAAAGAAAAGGTGGCATGAACAGATGCGTTGCCATGGTCAGATGGGTATTTTCAACTTCTGTGGATAGGTCTTTAGAACTCTGACTGCAGACGCACCGTTCTCGAGATATGGTCGATTCTACAAAGAAAGTGCTCCTGGTGAGGGTAGTAAAGAAAAGGTGGCATGAACAGATGCGTTGCCATGGTCAGATGGGTATTTTCAACTTCTGTGGATAGGTCTTTAGAACTCTGACTGCAGACGCACCGTTCTCGAGATATGGTCGATTCTACAAAGAAAGTGCTCCTGGTGAGGGTAGTAAAGAAAAGGTGGCATGAACAGATGCGTTGCCATGGTCAGATGGGTATTTTCAACTTCTGTGGATAGGTCTTTAGAACTCTGACTGCAGACGCACCGTTCTCGAGATATGGTCGATTCTACAAAGAAAGTGCTCCTGGTGAGGGTAGTAAAGAAAAGGTGGCATGAACAGATGCGTTGCCATGGTCAGATGGGTATTTTCAACTTCTGTGGATAGGTCTTTAGAACTCTGACTGCAGACGCACCGTTCTCGAGATATGGTCGATTCTACAAAGAAAGTGCTCCTGGTGAGGGTAGAAAAGAAATGGTGGCATGAACAGATCCGAACAGATGCGTTGCCATGGTCAGATGGGTATTTTCAACTTCTGTGGATAGGTCTTTAGAACTCTGACTGCAGACGCACCGTTCTCGAGATATGGTCGATTCTACAAAGAAAGTGCTCCTGGAGGGGGTAGAAAAGAAATGGTGGCATGAACAGATGCGTTGCCATGGTCAGATGGGTATTTTCAACTTCTGTGGATAGGTCTTTAGAACTCTGACTGCAGACGCACCGTTCTCGAGATATGGTCGATTCTACAAAGAAAGTGCTTCTGGAGGGGGTAGAAAAGAAATGGTGGCATGAACAGATCCGAACAGATGCGTTGCCATGGTCAGATGGGTATTTTCAACTTCTGTGGATAGGTCTTTAGAACTCTGACTGCAGACGCACCGTTCTCGAGATATGGTCGATTCTACAAAGAAAGTGCTCCTGGTGAGGGTAGTAAAGAAAAGGTGGCATGAACAGATGCGTTGCCATGGTCAGATGGGTATTTTCAACTTCTGTGGATAGGTCTTTAGAACTCTGACTGCAGACGCATCGTTCTCGAGATACGCTCGATTCTACAATGAAAGTGCTCCTGGTGAGGGTAGTAAAGAAAAGGTGGCATGAACAGATGCGTTGCCATGGTCAGATGGGTATTTTCAACTTCTGTGGATAGGTCTTTAGAACTCTGACTGCAGACGCACCGTTCTCGAGATATGGTCGATTCTACAAAGAAAGTGCTCCTGGAGGGGGTAGAAAAGAAATGGTGGCATGAACAGATGCGTTGCCATGGTCAGATGGGTATTTTCAACTTCTTTGGATAGGTCTTTAGAACTCTGACTGCAGACGCACCGTTCTCGAGATATGGTCGATTCTACAAAGAAAGTGCTCCTGGTGAGGGTAGTAAAGAAAAGGTGGCATGAACAGATGCGTTGCCATGGTCAGATGGGTATTTTCAACTTCTGTGGATAGGTCTTTAGAACTCTGACTGCAGACGCACCGTTCTCGAGATATGGTCGATTCTACAAAGAAAGTGCTCCTGGTGAGGGTAGTAAAGAAAAGGTGGCATGAACAGATGCGTTGCCATGGTCAGATGGGTATTTTCAACTTCTGTGGATAGGTCTTTAGAACTCTGACTGCAGACGCACCGTTCTCGAGATATGGTCGATTCTACAAAGAAAGTGCTCCTGGTGAGGGTAGTAAAGAAAAGGTGGCATGAACAGATGCGTTGCCATGGTCAGATGGGTATTTTCAACTTCTGTGGATAGGTCTTTAGAACTCTGACTGCAGACGCACCGTTCTCGAGATATGGTCGATTCTACAAAGAAAGTGCTCCTGGAGGGGGTAGAAAAGAAATGGTGGCATGAACAGATGCGTTGCCATGGTCAGATGGGTATTTTCAACTTCTTTGGATAGGTCTTTAGAACTCTGACTGCAGACGCACCGTTCTCGAGATATGGTCGATTCTACAAAGAAAGTGCTCCTGGTGAGGGTAGTAAAGAAAAGGTGGCATGAACAGATGCGTTGCCATGGTCAGATGGGTATTTTCAACTTCTGTGGATAGGTCTTTAGAACTCTGACTGCAGACGCACCGTTCTCGAGATATGGTCGATTCTACAAAGAAAGTGCTCCTGGTGAGGGTAGTAAAGAAAAGGTGGCATGAACAGATGCGTTGCCATGGTCAGATGGGTATTTTCAACTTCTGTGGATAGGTCTTTAGAACTCTGACTGCAGACGCACCGTTCTCGAGATATGGTCGATTCTACAAAGAAAGTGCTCCTGGTGAGGGTAGTAAAGAAAAGGTGGCATGAACAGATGCGTTGCCATGGTCAGATGGGTATTTTCAACTTCTTTGGATAGGTCTTTAGAACTCTGACTGCAGACGCACCGTTCTCGAGATATGGTCGATTCTACAAAGAAAGTGCTCCTGGTGAGGGTAGTAAAGAAAAGGTGGCATGAACAGATGCGTTGCCATGGTCAGATGGGTATTTTCAACTTCTTTGGATAGGTCTTTAAAACTCTGACTGCAGACGCATCGTTCTCGAGATACGCTCGATTCTACAAGAAAAGTGCTCCTGGTGAGGGTAGTAAAGAAAAGGTGGCATGAACAGATGCGTTGCCATGGTCAGATGGGTATTTTCAACTTCTTTGGATAGGTCTTTAGAACTCTGACTGCAGACGCACCGTTCTCGAGATAGGGTCGATTCAACAAATAAAGTGCTCCTGGTGAGGGTAGTAAAGAAAAGGTGGCATGAACAGATGCGTTGCCATGGTCAGATGGGTATTTTCAACTTCTTTGGATAGGTCTTTAGAACTCTGACTGCAGACGCACCGTTCTCGAGATATGGTCGATTCTACAAAGAAAGTGCTCCTGGTGAGGGTAGTAAAGAAAAGGTGGCATGAACAGATGCGTTGCCATGGTCAGATGGGTATTTTCAACTTCTTTGGATAGGTCTTTAGAACTCTGACTGCAGACGCACCGTTCTCGAGATATGGTCGATTCTACAAAGAAAGTGCTCCTGGTGAGGGTAGTAAAGAAAAGGTGGCATGAACAGATGCGTTACCATGGTCAGATGGGTATTTTCAACTTCTTTGGATAGGTCTTTGGAACTCTGACTGCAGACGCATCGTTCTCGAGATACGCTCGATTCTACAAGAAAAGTGCTCCTGGTGAGGGTAGTAAAGAAAAGGTGGCATGAACAGATGCGTTGCCATGGTCAGATGGGTATTTTCAACTTCTTTGGATAGGTCTTTAGAACTCTGACTGCAGACGCACCGTTCTCGAGATATGGTCGATTCTACAAAGAAAGTGCTCCTGGTGAGGGTAGTAAAGAAATGGTGGCATGAACAGATGCGTTGCCATGGTCAGATGGGTATTTTCAACTTCTTTGGATAGGTCTTTAGAACTCTGACTGCAGACGCACCGTTCTCGAGATATGGTCGATTCTACAAAGAAAGTGCTCCTGCTGAGGGTAGTAAAGAAAAGGTGGCATGAACAGATGCGTTGCCATGGTCAGATGGGTATTTTCAACTTCTTTGGATAGGTCTTTAGAACTCTGACTGCAGACGCATCGTTCTCGAGATACGCTCGATTCTACAAGGAAAGTGCTCCTGGTGAGGGTAGTAAAGAAAAGGTGGCATGAACAGATGCGTTGCCATGGTCAGATGGGTATTTTCAACTTCTTTGGATAGGTCTTTAGAACTCTGACTGCAGACGCACCGTTCTCGAGATACGCTCGATTCTACAAGAAAAGTGCTCCTGGTGAGGGTAGTAAAGAAAAGGTGGCATGAACAGATGCGTTGCCATGGTCAGATGGGTATTTTCAACTTCTTTGGATAGGTCTTTGGAACTCTGACTGCAGACGCATCGTTCTCGAGATACGCTCGATTCTACAAGAAAAGTGCTCCTGGTGAGGGTAGTAAAGAAAAGGTGGCATGAACAGATGCGTTGCCATGGTCAGATGGGTATTTTCAACTTCTTTGGTTGGGCCTTTAAAACTCTGACTGCAGACGCATCGTTCTCGAGATACGCTCGATTCTACAAGAAAAGTGCTCCTGGTGAGGGTAGTAAAGAAAAGGTGGCATGAACAGATGCGTTGCCATGGTCAGATGGGTATTTTCAACTTCTTTGGATAGGTCTTTAAAACTCTGACTGCAGACGCATCGTTCTCGAGATACGCTCGATTCTACAAGAAAAGTGCTCCTGGTGAGGGTAGTAAAGAAAAGGTGGCATGAACAGATGCGTTGCCATGGTCAGATGGGTATTTTCAACTTCTTTGGATAGGTCTTTAGAACTCTGACTGCAGACGCACCGTTCTCTAGATATGGTCGATTCTACAAAGAAAGTGCTCCTGGTGAGGGTAGTAAAGAAAAGGTGGCATGAACAGATGCGTTACCATGGTCAGATGGGTATTTTCAACTTCTTTGGATAGGTCTTTAAAACTCTGACTGCAGACGCATCGTTCTCGAGATACGCTCGATTCTACAAGGAAAGTGCTCCTGGTGAGGGTAGTAAAGAAAAGGTGGCATGAACAGATGCGTTGCCATGGTCAGATGGGTATTTTAAACTTCTTTGGATAGGTCTTTAGAACTCTGACTGCAGACGCACCGTTCTCGAGATATGGTCGATTCTACAAAGAAAGTGCTCCTGGTGAGGGTAGTAAAGAAAAGGTGGCATGAACAGATGCGTTGCCATGGTCAGATGGGTATTTTCAACTTCTGTGGATAGGTCTTTAGAACTCTGACTGCAGACGCATCGTTCTCGAGATACGCTCGATTCTACAAGAAAAGTGCTCCTGGTGAGGGTAGTAAAGAAAAGGTGGCATGAACAGATGCGTTACCATGGTCAGATGGGTATTTTCAACTTCTTTGGATAGGTCTTTAAAACTCTGACTGCAGACGCACCGTTCTCGAGATATGGTCGATTCTACAAAGAAAGTGCTCCTGGTGAGGGTAGTAAAGAAAAGGTGGCATGAACAGATGCGTTGCCATGGTCAGATGGGTATTTTCAACTTCTTTGGATAGGTCTTTAGAACTCTGACTGCAGACGCACCGTTCTCGAGATATGGTCGATTCTACAAGAAAAGTGCTCCTGGTGAGGGTAGTAAAGAAAAGGTGGCATGAACAGATGCGTTGCCATGGTCAGATGGGTATTTTCAACTTCTTTGGATAGGTCTTTAGAACTCTGACTGCAGACGCACCGTTCTCGAGATATGGTCGATTCTACAAAGAAAGTGCTCCTGGTGAGGGTAGTAAAGAAAAGGTGGCATGAACAGATGCGTTGCCATGGTCAGATGGGTATTTTCAACTTCTTTGGATAGGTCTTTAGAACTCTGACTGCAGACGCACCGTTCTCGAGATATGGTCGATTCTACAAAGAAAGTGCTCCTGGTGAGGGTAGTAAAGAAATGGTGGCATGAACAGATGCGTTGCCATGGTCAGATGGGTATTTTCAACTTCTTTGGATAGGTCTTTAGAACTCTGACTGCAGACGCACCGTTCTCGAGATATGGTCGATTCTACAAAGAAAGTGCTCCTGGTGAGGGTAGTAAAGAAAAGGTGGCATGAACAGATGCGTTGCCATGGTCAGATGGGTATTTTCAACTTCTTTGGATAGGTCTTTAAAACTCTGACTGCAGACGCATCGTTCTCGAGATACGCTCGATTCTACAAGAAAAGTGCTCCTGGTGAGGGTAGTAAAGAAAAGGTGGCATGAACAGATGCGTTGCCATGGTCAGATGGGTATTTTCAACTTCTGTGGATAGGTCTTTAGAACTCTGACTGCAGACGCACCGTTCTCGAGATATGGTCGATTCTACAAAGAAAGTGCTCCTGGTGAGGGTAGTAAAGAAAAGGTGGCATGAACAGATGCGTTGCCATGGTCAGATGGGTATTTTCAACTTCTTTGGATAGGTCTTTAGAACTCTGACTGCAGACGCACCGTTCTCGAGATATGGTCGATTCTACAAAGAAAGTGCTCCTGGTGAGGGTAGTAAAGAAAAGGTGGCATGAACAGATGCGTTACCATGGTCAGATGGGTATTTTCAACTTCTTTGGATAGGTCTTTAGAACTCTGACTGCAGACGCACCGTTCTCGAGATATGGTCGATTCTACAAAGAAAGTGCTCCTGGTGAGGGTAGTAAAGAAAAGGTGGCATGAACAGATGCGTTGCCATGGTCAGATGGGTATTTTCAACTTCTGTGGATAGGTCTTTAGAACTCTGACTGCAGACGCACCGTTCTCGAGATATGGTCGATTCTACAAAGAAAGTGCTCCTGGTGAGGGTAGTAAAGAAAAGGTGGCATGAACAGATGCGTTGCCATGGTCAGATGGGTATTTTCAACTTCTTTGGATAGGTATTTAGAACTCTGACTGCAGACGCACCGTTCTCGAGATATGGTCGATTCTACAAAGAAAGTGCTCCTGGTGAGGGTAGTAAAGAAAAGGTGGCATGAACAGATGCGTTGCCATGGTCAGATGGGTATTTTCAACTTCTTTGGATAGGTCTTTAGAACTCTGACTGCAGACGCACCGTTCTCGAGATATGGTCGATTCTACAAAGAAAGTGCTCCTGGTGAGGGTAGTAAAGAAAAGGTGGCATGAACAGATGCGTTGCCATGGTCAGATGGGTATTTTCAACTTCTGTGGATAGGTCTTTAGAACTCTGACTGCAGACGCACCGTTCTCGAGATATGGTCGATTCTACAAAGAAAGTGCTCCTGGTGAGGGTAGTAAAGAAAAGGTGGCATGAACAGATGCGTTGCCATGGTCAGATGGGTATTTTCAACTTCTTTGGATAGGTCTTTAGAACTCTGACTGCAGACGCACCGTTCTCGAGATATGGTCGATTCTACAAAGAAAGTGCTCCTGGTGAGGGTAGTAAAGAAATGGTGGCATGAACAGATGCGTTGCCATGGTCAGATGGGTATTTTCAACTTCTTTGGATAGGTCTTTAGAACTCTGACTGCAGACGCACCGTTCTCGAGATATGGTCGATTCTACAAAGAAAGTGCTCCTGGTGAGGGTAGTAAAGAAAAGGTGGCATGAACAGATGCGCTGCCATGGTCAGATGGGTATTTTCAACTTCTTTGGATAGGTCTTTAGAACTCTGACTGCAGACGCATCGTTCTCGAGATACGCTCGATTCTACAAGAAAAGTGCTCCTGGTGAGGGTAGTAAAGAAAAGGTGGCATGAACAGATGCGTTGCCATGGTCAGATGGGTATTTTCAACTTCTTTGGATAGGTCTTTAGAACTCTGACTGCAGACGCACCGTTCTCGAGATATGGTCGTTTCTACAAAGAAAGTGCTCCTGGTGAGGGTAGTAAAGAAATGGTGGCATGAACAGATGCGTTGCCATGGTCAGATGGGTATTTTCAACTTCTTTGGATAGGTCTTTAGAACTCTGACTGCAGACGCACCGTTCTCGAGATATGGTCGATTCTACAAAAAAAGTGCTCCTGGTGAGGGTAGTAAAGAAAAGGTGGCATGAACAGATGCGTTGCCATGGTCAGATGGGTATTTTCAACTTCTTTGGATAGGTCTTTAGAACTCTGACTGCAGACGCACCGTTCTCGAGATATGGTCGATTCTACAAAGAAAGTGCTCCTGGTGAGGGTAGTAAAGAAAAGGTGGCATGAACAGATGCGTTGCCATGGTCAGATGGGTATTTTCAACTTCTTTGGATAGGTCTTTAGAACTCTGACTGCAGACGCACCGTTCTCGAGATATGGTCGATTCTACAAAGAAAGTGCTCCTGGTGAGGGTAGTAAAGAAAAGGTGGCATGAACAGATGCGTTGCCATGGTCAGATGGGTATTTTCAACTTCTTTGGATAGGTCTTTGGAACTCTGACTGCAGACGCATCGTTCTCGAGACACGCTCGATTCTACAAGAAAAGTGCTCCTGGTGAGGGTAGTAAAGAAAAGGTGGCATGAACAGATGCGTTGCCATGGTCAGATGGGTATTTTCAACTTCTTTGGATAGGTCTTTAGAACTCTGACTGCAGACGCACCGTTCTCGAGATATGGTCGATTCTACAAAGAAAGTGCTCCTGGTGAGGGTAGTAAAGAAAAGGTGGCATGAACAGATGCGTTGCCATGGTCAGATGGGTATTTTCAACTTCTTTGGATAGGTCTTTAAAACTCTGACTGCAGACGCATCGTTCTCGAGATACGCTCGATTCTACAAGAAAAGTGCTCCTGGTGAGGGTAGTAAAGAAAAGGTGGCATGAACAGATGCGTTGCCATGGTCAGATGGGTATTTTCAACTTCTGTGGATAGGTCTTTAGAACTCTGACTGCAGACGCACCGTTCTCGAGATATGGTCGATTCTACAAAGAAAGTGCTCCTGGTGAGGGTAGTAAGGAAAAGGTGGCATGAACAGATGCGTTGCCATGGTCAGATGGGTATTTTCAACTTCTGTGGATAGGTCTTTAGAACTCTGACTGCAGACGCACCGTTCTCTAGATATGGTCGATTCTACAAAGAAAGTGCTCCTGGTGAGGGTAGTAAAGAAAAGGTGGCATGAACAGATGCGTTACCATGGTCAGATGGGTATTTTCAACTTCTTTGGATAGGTCTTTGGAACTCTGACTGCAGACGCATCGTTCTCGAGATACGCTCGATTCTACAAGGAAAGTGCTCCTGGTGAGGGTAGTAAAGAAAAGGTGGCATGAACAGATGCGTTGCCATGGTCAGATGGGTATTTTCAACTTCTGTGGATAGGTCTTTAGAACTCTGACTGCAGACGCACCGTTCTCTAGATATGGTCGATTCTACAAAGAAAGTGCTCCTGGTGAGGGTAGTAAAGAAAAGGTGGCATGAACAGATGCGTTACCATGGTCAGATGGGTATTTTCAACTTCTTTGGATAGGTCTTTGGAACTCTGACTGCAGACGCATCGTTCTCGAGATACGCTCGATTCTACAAGGAAAGTGCTCCTGGTGAGGGTAGTAAAGAAAAGGTGGCATGAACAGATGCGTTGCCATGGTCAGATGGGTATTTTCAACTTCTTTGGATAGGTCTTTAGAACTCTGACTGCAGACGCACCGTTCTCGAGATATGGTCGATTCTACAAAGAAAGTGCTCCTGGTGAGGGTAGTAAAGAAAAGGTGGCATGAACAGATGCGTTGCCATGGTCAGATGGGTATTTTCAACTTCTTTGGATAGGTCTTTAGAACTCTGACTGCAGACGCACCGTTCTCGAGATATGGTCGATTCTACAAAGAAAGTGCTCCTGGTGAGGGTAGTAAAGAAAAGGTGGCATGAACAGATGCGTTGCCATGGTCAGATGGGTATTTTCAACTTCTTTGGATAGGTCTTTAGAACTCTGACTGCAGACGCACCGTTCTCGAGATATGGTCGATTCTACAAAGAAAGTGCTCCTGGTGAGGGTAGTAAAGAAAAGGTGGCATGAACAGATGCGTTGCCATGGTCAGATGGGTATTTTCAACTTCTTTGGATAGGTCTTTGGAACTCTGACTGCAGACGCATCGTTCTCGAGATACGCTCGATTCTACAAGAAAAGTGCTCCTGGAGGGGGTAGTAAAGAAAAGGTGGCATGAACAGATGCGTTGCCATGGTCAGATGGGTATTTTCAACTTCTTTGGATAGGTCTTTAGAACTCTGACTGCAGACGCACCGTTCTCGAGATATGGTCGATTCTACAAAGAAAGTGCTCCTGGTGAGGGTAGTAAAGAAAAGGTGGCATGAACAGATGCGTTGCCATGGTCAGATGGGTATTTTCAACTTCTTTGGATAGGTCTTTAGAACTCTGACTGCAGACGCACCGTTCTCGAGATATGGTCGATTCTACAAAGAAAGTGCTCCTGGTGAGGGTAGTAAAGAAAAGGTGGCATGAACAGATGCGTTGCCATGGTCAGATGGGTATTTTCAACTTCTTTGGATAGGTCTTTAAAACTCTGACTGCAGACGCATCGTTCTCGAGATACGCTCGATTCTACAAGAAAAGTGCTCCTGGTGAGGGTAGTAAAGAAAAGGTGGCATGAACAGATGCGTTGCCATGGTCAGATGGGTATTTTCAACTTCTTTGGATAGGTCTTTAGAACTCTGACTGCAGACGCACCGTTCTCGAGATATGGTCGATTCTACAAAGAAAGTGCTCCTGGTGAGGGTAGTAAAGAAATGGTGGCATGAACAGATGCGTTGCCATGGTCAGATGGGTATTTTCAACTTCTTTGGATAGGTCTTTAGAACTCTGACTGCAGACGCACCGTTCTCGAGATATGGTCGATTCTACAAAGAAAGTGCTCCTGGTGAGGGTAGTAAAGAAATGGTGGCATGAACAGATGCGTTGCCATGGTCAGATGGGTATTTTCAACTTCTTTGGATAGGTCTTTAGAACTCTGACTGCAGACGCACCGTTCTCGAGATATGGTCGATTCTACAAAGAAAGTGCTCGTGGTGAGGGTAGTAAAGAAATGGTGGCATGAACAGATGCGTTGCCATGGTCAGATGGGTATTTTCAACTTCTTTGGATAGGTCTTTAGAACTCTGACTGCAGACGCACCGTTCTCGAGATATGGTCGATTCTACAAAGAAAGTGCTCCTGGTGAGGGTAGTAAAGAAATGGTGGCATGAACAGATGCGTTGCCATGGTCAGATGGGTATTTTCAACTTCTTTGGATAGGTCTTTAGAACTCTGACTGCAGACGCTCCCGTCCTGGAGATATGGTCGATTCTACAAAGAAAGTGCTCCTGGTGAGGGTAGTAAAGAAATGGTGGCATGAACAGATGCGTTGCCATGGTCAGATGGGTATTTTCAACTTCTGTGGATAGGTCTTTAGAACTCTGACTGCAGACGCACCGTTCTCGAGATACGCTCGATTCTACAAGAAAAGTGCTCCTGGTGAGGGTAGTAAAGAAAAGGTGGCATGAACAGATGCGTTGCCATGGTCAGATGGGTATTTTCAACTTCTTTGGATAGGTCTTTAGAACTCTGACTGCAGACGCACCGTTCTCGAGATATGGTCGATTCTACAAAGAAAGTGCTCCTGGTGAGGGTAGTAAAGAAAAGGTGGCATGAACAGATGCGTTGCCATGGTCAGATGGGTATTTTCAACTTCTGTGGATAGGTCTTTAGAACTCTGACTGCAGACGCACCGTTCTCGAGATACGCTCGATTCTACAAGAAAAGTGCTCCTGGAGGGGGTAGAAAAGAAAAGGTGGCATGAACAGATGCGTTGCCATGGTCAGATGGGTATTTTCAACTTCTGTGGATAGGTCTTTAGAACTCTGACTGCAGACGCACCGTTCTCGAGATATGGTCGATTCTACAAAGAAAGTGCTCCTGGTGAGGGTAGTAAAGAAAAGGTGGCATGAACAGATGCGTTGCCATGGTCAGATGGGTATTTTCAACTTCTGTGGATAGGTCTTTAGAACTCTGACTGCAGACGCACCGTTCTCGAGATATGGTCGATTCTACAAAGAAAGTGCTCCTGGTGAGGGTAGTAAAGAAAAGGTGGCATGAACAGATGCGTTGCCATGGTCAGATGGGTATTTTCAACTTCTTTGGATAGGTCTTTAGAACTCTGACTGCAGACGCACCGTTCTCGAGATATGGTCGCTTCTACAAAGAAAGTGCTCCTGGTGGCTGGTGAGGGTTAGTAAAGAAATGGTGGCATGAACAGATGCGTTGCCATGGTCAGATGGGTATTTTCAACTTCTTTGGATAGGTCTTTAGAACTCTGACTGCAGACGCACCGTTCTCGAGATACGCTCGATTCTACAAGAAAAGTGCTCCTGGTGAGGGTAGTAAAGAAAAGGTGGCATGAACAGATGCGTTGCCATGGTCAGATGGGTATTTTCAACTTCTTTGGATAGGTCTTTAGAACTCTGACTGCAGACGCACCGTTCTCGAGATATGGTCGATTCTACAAAGAAAGTGCTCCTGGTGAGGGTAGTAAAGAAAAGGTGGCATGAACAGATGCGTTGCCATGGTCAGATGGGTATTTTCCAACTTCTTTGGATAGGTCTTTAGAACTCTGACTGCAGACGCACCGTTCTCGAGATATGGTCGATTCTACAAAGAAAGTGCTCCTGGTGAGGGTAGTAAAGAAATGGTGGCATGAACAGATGCGTTGCCATGGTCAGATGGGTATTTTCAACTTCTTTGGATAGGTCTTTAGAACTCTGACTGCAGACGCACCGTTCTCGAGATACGCTCGATTCTACAAGAAAAGTGCTCCTGGAGGGGGTAGAAAAGAAAAGGTGGCATGAACAGATGCGTTGCCATGGTCAGATGGGTATTTTCAACTTCTGTGGATAGGTCTTTAGAACTCTGACTGCAGACGCACCGTTCTCGAGATATGGTCGATTCTACAAAGAAAGTGCTCCTGGTGAGGGTAGTAAAGAAAAGGTGGCATGAACAGATGCGTTGCCATGGTCAGATGGGTATTTTTCAACTTCTTTGGATAGGTCTTTAGAACTCTGACTGCAGACGCACCGTTCTCGAGATACGCTCGATTCTACAGAGAAAGTGCTCCTGGAGGGGGTAGAAAAGAAAAGGTGGCATGAACAGATGCGTTGCCATGGTCAGATGGGTATTTTCAACTTCTGTGGATAGGTCTTTAGAACTCTGACTGCAGACGCACCGTTCTCGAGATATGGTCGATTCTACAAAGAAAGTGCTCCTGGAGGGGGTAGTAAAGAAAAGGTGGCATGAACAGATGCGTTGCCATGGTCAGATGGGTATTTTCAACTTCTTTGGATAGGTCTTTAGAACTCTGACTGCAGACGCACCGTTCTCGAGATACGCTCGATTCTACAAGAAAAGTGCTCCTGGTGAGGGTAGTAAAGAAAAGGTGGCATGAACAGATGCGTTGCCATGGTCAGATGGGTATTTTCACCTTCTGTGGATAGGTCTTTAGAACTCTGACTGCAGACGCACCGTTCTCGAGATATGGTCGATTCTACAAAGAAAGTGCTCCTGGTGAGGGTAGTAAAGAAAAGGTGGCATGAACAGATGCGTTGCCATGGTCAGATGGGTATTTTCAACTTCTTTGGATAGGTCTTTAGAACTCTGACTGCAGACGCACCGTTCTCGAGATACGCTCGATTCTACAAAGAAAGTGCTCCTGGAGGGGGTAGAAAAGAAAAGGTGGCATGAACAGATGCGTTGCCATGGTCAGATGGGGATTTTCAACTTCTGTGGATAGGTCTTTAGAACTCTGACTGCAGACGCACCGTTCTCGAGATATGGTCGATTCTACAAAGAAAGTGCTCCTGGTGAGGGTAGTAAGAAAAGGTGGCATGAACAGATGCGTTGCCATGGTCAGATGGGTATTTTCAACTTCTTTGGATAGGTCTTTAGAACTCTGACTGCAGACGCACCGTTCTCGAGATACGCTCGATTCTACAAGAAAAGTGCTCCTGGTGAGGGTAGTAAAGAAAAGGTGGCATGAACAGATGCGTTGCCATGGTCAGATGGGTATTTCAACTTCTTTGGATAGGTCTTTAGAACTCTGACTGCAGACGCACCGTTCTCGAGATATGGTCGATTCTACAAAGAAAGTGCTCCTGGTGAGGGTAGTAAAGAAAAGGTGGCATGAACAGATGCGTTGCCATGGTCAGATGGGTATTTTCAACTTCTTTGGATAGGTCTTTAGAACTCTGACTGCAGACGCACCGTTCTCGAGATACGCTCGATTCTACAAGAAAAGTGCTCCTGGTGAGGGTAGTAAAGAAAAGGTGGCATGAACAGATGCGTTGCCATGGTCAGATGGGTATTTTCAACTTCTTTGGATAGGTCTTTAGAACTCTGACTGCAGACGCACCGTTCTCGAGATATGGTCGATTCTACAAAGAAAGTGCTCCTGGTGAGGGTAGTAAAGAAAAGGTGGCATGAACAGATGCGTTGCCATGGTCAGATGGGTATTTTCAACTTCTTTGGATAGGTCTTTAGAACTCTGACTGCAGACGCACCGTTCTCGAGATACGCTCGATTCTACAAGAAAAGTGCTCCTGGTGAGGGTAGTAAAGAAAAGGTGGCATGAACAGATGCGTTGCCATGGTCAGATGGGTATTTTCAACTTCTTTGGATAGGTCTTTAGAACTCTGACTGCAGACGCACCGTTCTCGAGATATGGTCGATTCTACAAAGAAAGTGCTCCTGGTGAGGGTAGTAAAGAAAAGGTGGCATGAACAGATGCGTTGCCATGGTCAGATGGGTATTTTCAACTTCTGTGGATAGGTCTTTAGAACTCTGACTGCAGACGCACCCGTTCTCGAGATACGCTCGATTCTACAAGAAAAGTGCTCCTGGGGGGGGTAGAAAAGAAAAGGTGGCATGAACAGATGCGTTGCCATGGTCAGATGGGTATTTTCAACTTCTGTGGATAGGTCTTTAGAACTCTGACTGCAGACGCACCGTTCTCGAGATATGGTCGATTCTACAAAGAAAGTGCTCCTGGTGAGGGTAGTAAAGAAATGGTGGCATGAACAGATGCGTTGCCATGGTCAGATGGGTATTTTCAACTTCTTTGGATAGGTCTTTAGAACTCTGACTGCAGACGCACCGTTCTCGAGATACGCTCGATTCTACAAGAAAAGTGCTCCTGGTGAGGGTAGTAAAGAAAAGGTGGCATGAACAGATGCGTTGCCATGGTCAGATGGGTATTTTCAACTTCTTTGGATAGGTCTTTAGAACTCTGACTGCAGACGCACCGTTCTCGAGATATGGTCGATTCTACAAAGAAAGTGCTCCTGGAGAGGGTAGTAAAGAAAAGGTGGCATGAACAGATGCGTTGCCATGGTCAGATGGGTATTTTCAACTTCTGTGGATAGGTCTTTAGAACTCTGACTGCAGACGCACCGTTCTCGAGATACGCTCGATTCTACAAGAAAAGTGCTCCTGGAGGGGGTAGTAAAGAAAAGGTGGCATGAACAGATGCGTTGCCATGGTCAGATGGGTATTTTCAACTTCTGTGGATAGGTCTTTAGAACTCTGACTGCAGACGCACCGTTCTCGAGATATGGTCGATTCTACAAAGAAAGTGCTCCTGGTGAGGGTAGTAAAGAAAAGGTGGCATGAACAGATGCGTTGCCATGGTCAGATGGGTATTTTCAACTTCTTTGGATAGGTCTTTAGAACTCTGACTGCAGACGCACCGTTCTCGAGATACGCTCGATTCTACAAGAAAAGTGCTCCTGGAGGGGGTAGAAAAGAAAAGGTGGCATGAACAGATGCGTTGCCATGGTCAGATGGGTATTTTCAACTTCTTTGGATAGGTCTTTAGAACTCTGACTGCAGACGCACCGTTCTCGAGATATGGTCGATTCTACAAAGAAAGTGCTCCTGGTGAGGGTAGTAAAGAAAAGGTGGCATGAACAGATGCGTTGCCATGGTCAGATGGGTATTTTCAACTTCTTTGGATAGGTCTTTAGAACTCTGACTGCAGACGCACCGTTCTCGAGATACGCTCGATTCTACAAGAAAAGTGCTCCTGGTGAGGGTAGTAAAGAAAAGGTGGCATGAACAGATGCGTTGCCATGGTCAGATGGGTATTTTCAACTTCTTTGGATAGGTCTTTAGAACTCTGACTGCAGACGCACCGTTCTCGAGATATGGTCGATTCTACAAAGAAAGTGCTCCTGGTGAGGGTAGTAAAGAAAAGGTGGCATGAACAGATGCGTTTGCCATGGTCAGATGGGTATTTCAACTTCTTTGGATAGGTCTTTAGAACTCTGACTGCAGACGCACCGTTTCTCGAGATATGGTCGATTCTACAAAGAAAGTGCTCCTGGTGAGGGTAGTAAAGAAATGGTGGCATGAACAGATGCGTTGCCATGGTCAGATGGGTATTTTCAACTTCTTTGGATAGGTCTTTAGAACTCTGACTGCAGACGCACCGTTCTCGAGATACGCTCGATTCTACAAGAAAAGTGCTCCTGGAGGGGGTAGAAAAGAAAAGGTGGCATGAACAGATGCGTTGCCATGGTCAGATGGGTATTTTCAACTTCTGTGGATAGGTCTTTAGAACTCTGACTGCAGACGCACCGTTCTCGAGATATGGTCGATTCTACAAAGAAAGTGCTCCTGGTGAGGGTAGTAAAGAAAAGGTGGCATGAACAGATGCGTTGCCATGGTCAGATGGGTATTTCAACTTCTTTGGATAGGTCTTTAGAACTCTGACTGCAGACGCACCGTTCTCGAGATACGCTCGATTCTACAAGAAAAGTGCTCCTGGAGGGGGTAGAAAAGAAAAGGTGGCATGAACAGATGCGTTGCCATGGTCAGATGGGTATTTTCAACTTCTGTGGATAGGTCTTTAGAACTCTGACTGCAGACGCACCGTTCTCGAGATATGGTCGATTCTACAAAGAAAGTGCTCCTGGTGAGGGTAGTAAAGAAAAGGTGGCATGAACAGATGCGTTGCCATGGTCAGATGGGTATTTTCAACTTCTTTGGATAGGTCTTTAGAACTCTGACTGCAGACGCACCGTTCTCGAGATACGCTCGATTCTACAAGAAAAGTGCTCCTGGTGAGGGTAGTAAAGAAAAGGTGGCATGAACAGATGCGTTGCCATGGTCAGATGGGTATTTTCAACTTCTGTGGATAGGTCATTAGAACTCTGACTGCAGACGCACCGTTCTCGAGATATGGTCGATTCTACAAAGAAAGTGCTCCTGGTGAGGGTAGTAAAGAAAAGGTGGCATGAACAGATGCGTTGCCCATGGTCAGATGGGTATTTTCAACTTCTTTGGATAGGTCTTTAGAACTCTGACTGCAGACGCACCGTTCTCGAGATACGCTCGATTCTACAAGAAAAGTGCTCCTGGAGGGGGTAGAAAAGAAAAGGTGGCATGAACAGATGCGTTGCCATGGTCAGATGGGTATTTTCAACTTCTGTGGATAGGTCTTTAGAACTCTGACTGCAGACGCACCGTTCTCGAGATATGGTCGATTCTACAAAGAAAGTGCTCCTGGTGAGGGTAGTAAAGAAAAGGTGGCATGAACAGATGCGTTGCCATGGTCAGATGGGTATTTCAACTTCTGTGGATAGGTCTTTAGAACTCTGACTGCAGACGCACCGTTCTCGAGATACGCTCGAATCTACAAGAAAAGTGCTCCTGGTGAGGGTAGTAAAGAAAAGGTGGCATGAACAGATGCGTTGCCATGGTCAGATGGGTATTTTCAACTTCTTTGGATAGGTCTTTAGAACTCTGACTGCAGACGCACCGTTCTCGAGATATGGTCGATTCTACAAAGAAAGTGCTCCTGGTGAGGGTAGTAAAGAAAAGGTGGCATGAACAGATGCGTTGCCATGGTCAGATGGGTATTTTCAACTTCTTTGGATAGGTCTTTAGAACTCTGACTGCAGACGCACCGTTCTCGAGATATGGTCGATTCTACAAAGAAAGTGCTCCTGGTGAGGGTAGTAAAGAAATGGTGGCATGAACAGATGCGTTGCCATGGTCAGATGGGTATTTTCAACTTCTTTGGATAGGTCTTTAGAACTCTGACTGCAGACGCACCGTTCTCGAGATACGCTCGATTCTACAAGAAAAGTGCTCCTGGTGAGGGTAGTAAAGAAAAGGTGGCATGAACAGATGCGTTGCCATGGTCAGATGGGTATTTTCAACTTCTTTGGATAGGTCTTTAGAACTCTGAACTGCAGACGCACCGTTCTCGAGATATGGTCGATTCTACAAAGAAAGTGCTCCTGGTGAGGGTAGTAAAGAAAAGGTGGCATGAACAGATGCGTTGCCATGGTCAGATGGGTATTTTCAACTTCTGTGGATAGGTCTTTAGAACTCTGACTGCAGACGCACCGTTCTCGAGATACGCTCGATTCTACAAGAAAAGTGCTCCTGGAGGGGGTAGAAAAGAAAAGGTGGCATGAACAGATGCGTTGCCATGGTCAGATGGGTATTTTCAACTTCTGTGGATAGGTCTTTAGAACTCTGACTGCAGACGCACCGTTCTCGAGTTTATGGTCGATTCTACAAAGAAAGTGCTCCTGGTGAGGGTAGTAAAGAAAAGGTGGCATGAACAGATGCGTTGCCATGGTCAGATGGGTATTTTCAACTTCTGTGGATAGGTCTTTAGACTCTGACTGCAGACGCACCGTTCTCGAGATATGGTCGATTCTACAAAGAAAGTGCTCCTGGTGAGGGTAGTAAAGAAAGGTGGCATGAACAGATGCGTTGCCATGGTCAGATGGGTATTTTCAACTTCTTTGGATAGGTCTTTAGAACTCTGACTGCAGACGCACCGTTCTCGAGATACGCTCGATTCTACAAGAAAAGTGCTCCTGGTGAGGGTAGTAAAGAAAAGGTGGCATGAACAGATGCGTTGCCATGGTCAGATGGGTATTTTCAACTTCTTTGGATAGGTCTTTAGAACTCTGACCTGCAGACGCACCGTTCTCGAGATATGGTCGATTCTACAAAGAAAGTGCTCCTGGTGAGGGTAGTAAAGAAATGGTGGCATGAACAGATGCGTTGCCATGGTCAGATGGGTATTTTCAACTTCTTTGGATAGGTCTTTAGAACTCTGACTGCAGACGCACCGTTCTCGAGATACGCTCGATTCTACAAGAAAAGTGCTCCTGGTGAGGGTAGTAAAGAAAAGGTGGCATGAACAGATGCGTTGCCATGGTCAGATGGGTATTTTCAACTTCTTTGGATAGGTCTTTAGAACTCTGACTGCAGACGCACCGTTCTCGAGATATGGTCGATTCTACAAAGAAAGTGCTCCTGGTGAGGGTAGTAAAGAAAAGGTGGCATGAACAGATGCGTTGCCATGGTCAGATGGGTATTTTCAACTTCTTTGGATAGGTCTTTAGAACTCT